>BSBK01002824.1:777500-1312500 GCA_027943335.1 Chamaecyparis obtusa | reverse complement strand
GGATCTTTTTGGTCTCCATGATGTTGGCCCAAAAAGACTCTTCACCATAAATCTTATGTTTTTTTCCTTTATTGTGTTGTAGTTATACTTCATTTGGGGAATGATGACATTTCATTTGACATAATACTATATATATTATCTTATGATGATACTGACCCAGAGTTAGTAGATCTCTCTTTTTCTTCTCTTTATGTTATGTGCCTATTTCCCTTAATTTGTCTTCACTTGGGGGAAATTCATAGTGGAAAAGTATCTAGTGGATGCATGTACACTTCGCTAAAGCCATTGCTCCCATTAAGGTTCTTACAATAGCTTTAACATGGGGGAATACACTTTTCTCATGTTTTACACACACTCACTTTTACAGACAACTTTTCTTTATTGAATCCCTTTATGGATTACTAAATGATCTTAAAGAATTTATTCTCTTTTTATCTCTTCTTGGATTGCAAACAGCCTAGAAGTTTGATTCGTTGGAGGTTTCTATTTGATCCCTTAAGGATGTACGCATCCTTAGGTCTAGATCACCTCTTTTTTAGTTTTTCTAAGTTTGGAAAAGAATTTTTTCAAGGGTGAATCCTTGATGGGTTGACTAGCATGTATACATACTTTCTAGACTATTCAACACCATATTTTTTAGAAGCTCTATCTCTTTGTGTGGTTCACAATAGGATGTACACTTCTTTTCTTTTCTTTTCTATTTTTATTAGTGATATCTCTCTTGTTATGATTTTGAGTTAACAAGGAATCAATTTAACTAGGGGATTGATGGATTCTTTGTCTGCTTCATCATGATGATATCATCTTATGCCTTTTTCTTTACTTTACCAAGATTTTGTTGAGCCCATACTCTTGCTAAAGTGTGGGATAAATGTATCATCTTAAAATGGAAGCACCTTTGTGGATGATTTGGACTCAATTAAAACACCTCGTATAGATCCATGGATGTGCATATGCTTCTGTTTTAGTTTGGGCCCTTTTATATCCCTTTCCTCGCTTCTTTTTCCTAATTTTTGAGACCCCGAGGCAATTCTGGAAGGCCTTTCCCTTTAGGTCTAGGCCAAATTTCAGCCTCAACCTCTAGTTCTCTACTGAATTTAAGCCCTCACCCTTAGGTATAGGCCTAATTTTGGCCCTGACCTTCTGGGTCACCCTCTTCGGGATCTCAAGCCCATTGGAGATTTCAAATTTCTTCTTGCCTTCAGGTCAGCCCTTTTCAGTTTCAGAGATGAAATGGGTATAAATAGAGGCCTTCCCTCTTCATTTTATACATAAAAAAACACTTACATTCAATCAAACATTTATAAAATCCTTCATATTTCATTCAAGAGCATTCTATAAGCATTCATAAGCATTTTTGGAGCATTCAAGGAGATCCTTTTTCAACACTTCAAGACTTCAAGTATAGGAGATCTCTTGCATTATAGAATCTTTCAAGGAGATTTGAAGGAGTTCATTGGAGGCATTTTAATCCCTCTTTCATTTTCTTTCATCCACCTTTCAAGATCTATCTTCCTTCCTTGATGATAGTGGAGTTGACAATCAAGGAAGGGCTTCTTCATTTTTCATTCTTGCATACCCGATTTGAGTACATGAGAACTTCTACATCCATTGATCTATTGACTTGGTAAGGTGGATATATTGTATTTGATTGAAACAACCTAATCTTCTACAAGGTTCAATTACATCGGAGAACTTCTTCATCCTTGTGGAATACAGATCCAAATCCTCCTCAAGGGTTTCTACAAAAGTAAGGTAAATTCATATAGTTGCTTTAATTTTTACATACATAATTTTATATTTACTTTTAAGGTTGATCCTAAATCAGGTCTTGACCGAGGACAGCCCCTAAAAAATAAAACAAAACCATTTTTCTTACAAGATCAAGTTTTGAGGAGTTTCAGATCTACTTTTCGGGAGTTCTAGAATAGGACACAGTCGTAGATCTAGAGATAGAGAGTTGAACAGAGAGGGTCTAGGCTGAAGTTAGTCCTAGCCCTAGGTCTAGGCTTACCCCAAGTAGGCATAGACCTAAAAAATTGGCCTAGTCCTGGAGCAAAAGGATTTCTAGGTTTTGTTTGTCTCGCAATTTCAAGTTCAAATCCAACCATTTCCATTGTTCTAAGCAAAACTGAGTGCAACAATATAGGTCTAAAGGTGAATTTTCTTCTAAAGATGATTTTAAAATTTACATTATTTACTTTGTGTATTTACCTTTCATATCTATCATATTTTATTAGATTTAACATCTTTCCTTATTTCCTAGTTAATTTCCAAATCCTAGGCTTAAAGGAACTTGTATCTTCTTTCCTAGCTCTTGGATCTTTGGATCTTTGTTTGCATTAGTGCTCCTACATCACTTTGGTAGTGCTAATCTACTTGGATCTGAGACATTGGGGGCTTGACTTACAGGATATATTCCTTTGTTGCCCTTCTGAGGTATAGTTGGCCACATAAAAGTGGGGTGTATTACACTTCTTATCCTCATCTCACTTTTCCCCCTATGCAGTATTCACTACTCAAATAGTTGATGAAGATGAAGTTAATTAAGAAGAGATCAATCTATAAGGGATCATGAACTTAAGAGTGAATACTATCCCAAAAGGGATGATTCAGTTGGAGAGGTTTTCCAATGTGGATCAATTTAGAAAAGTTAAATATCAGCCCACAGGAGGGGTGAGTGCAAGAAAGTAAATTTGGGAATAGAGGAGGATCCTAAGATAGTGTATACTGGGAAATTTTTCATTCCTAAGGAAATATAAGACATTATCAAGTTAATGAAGGAATTTATAGATGTGATAGCTTGGGGCTATGATGATTTGAAAAATTATGACCCTTCCATCATCACATATACCATACCATTGAAGGAAGGAAGCAAGCCATTCATAAATCATTGATGACATGTCAAACCTTTTCTTGAACCATTGATCTATCAAGAGGTGAAAAAATTGTTGACAAAAAAAATTGTATTTCCAATGCACCATTCTATATGAGTCATTGATCTTGTCCCAGCAAGGAAGAAGAATGGAGAAATAAGGTTATGCGTGGATTTTTTAAATTTGAATAGAGCATCAAAAAAGGACAACTATCCATTTCCATCATTAGATGAAGTGTTACAATTAGTGAATGGATCATAGATGATGACATTTACGGATGGATATTTAGTATATAATCATGTCTTAGTTGAAGAAGAAGATAGATTGAAAATGGATTTCACCACCAAGTGGGGAATGTTTGCATACATGAGGATGCCTTTTGACCTAATCAACATAGGGGAGACATTTCAATGAGCGACAAACTATACCTTCAAATACTTAAAGGACAAATTTAGTATTATTTACATGAATAATATCACAATGTTTTCAAAAAAGAGAGAGGAACACATTGGGGATTTGTGGAAATTATTTATGAGATGCAAAAAATTTGGAGTGTCCCTTAGCCCAAGGAAGTGTATGTTTGGGGTGACATAAGGGAAGTTACTTGGACATGTTCTTTTAGAAAAGGGAATTATGGTCTATCATGAGAGAGTAGAGGCTATTTCAAAACTCATCCTGCCATCTAACAAGAAGGAATTGAAGTCTTTCTTTGGAAAGATCAACTTTGTGAGGAAATTCATTTTAGGATTTGCAGAGCTAGTGAAACCTATGAATGACATGCTCAAGAAGGATGAAAAGATAGATCAAACTATTGAAGCTAAAAGAGATTTTGAAGAAATAAAATAATCTTACAATTGATGTTTCTTATGAATCCCAAAGCTAATTTTTACAGTAGTTTAATTTTTTAATACTTTAAATTTTATTTTCATTGTTTTAGGTGATAGAACCTTTCATAAGAGTTCTTTTTATGGTGGAAGGAGAGGGCATTTCCAATGGATTTCATTTATGGATTTATTGTTGTCTATTTGGTTTTATTCATATGTGCTTGTGAATAAGTATTTTATTTTATATTTTTATTGATGTTGTGACACGTTTCCTTAATTTATAGTGTGTTACATATTTTTTCTTACTAAAAGAAAAAAATCTAGGCCTTACAAAATAGTAGCAACATGGATGTACATCTAGTCAATACAGTTCAAAATACTACAAAATCAAGCAAGAAATAATATTAGACAATTGATTACAAGCTTAAACAACTCATTAAAAACTAGAAATTAGACTGAGGCTAAGTAGTAGATAAGATTGACAGTTCAAAACAATTTTCAACTTAGTAACAAAAGAATAGGTATACATACCTAGGCCAATGAATTATGTATGGTGGAACTCAAAACACAAAGCCACTCTTAACATAGAAAATCCATTAGCTCACGGTTGTCCTTCAACTCATTATCCTACAAGTCTTCATTGATAAGACATAGAGTAGTGGCCATAACATACACAATTTCTCTCCCAAAATTTGTCATATTTTGCTTCCCATAATTCACATCAGGGAAATGATTTGTAAGTAAGTCCACCTTGCCTTTGATTTCATGGACTTCCTCCCCCAAATTTTAGACAACCAACATAACCATTGAAGACCAAAGTAGTATTGTCCCTATCTTTAACAATACTCACCAAACCCTCAAAGCTATCTGGAACATAGGATGGTAGGTCTTCTAAGTCCATCAAGTCCATCTCATGTTCTAAGGCCTCTTCCCATCTAACCCTCTTTTGGTATGCATTAATAACATGGGGTGGGGGTTGATTATCCTTGGTTTCACCATCAATTTGTAGAGATCCACTATGCAACTAGGCTAGTCTTTTCCCCTTTTTCTCCCTCTTCCAAATGGAAAAGTTCATCTTGATCCCATTCATGCACTTTTTATGAGGTGGTTTGAGAAGATCAGTTAGAATACCTTTTCCACATTCAATATATGTAGGGTTTTTTCTCTTAAGGTCCACTATTTATTTGTCACCAAATCTATGAGATTCAAAATCCTTGTCATTGTCTTCCACAATAACAGTCTAAATATAGACAACAAAGTTTTCCCTACCAAAAATAGTGTGAATTCTCTTCTTTTGTAGGTAGACATGGTAAAGACCCTCCATGAGATATTTTATTACCCACCTCCTAGGAAGGGAAATTGAATTGGGCTTTGTGTTCCATACACCATATTTGAAATGCATCCTAGGCTGATTGTACCATAGGTTTGCCATATAGGGGCCATTTGTTTTACAAGTCTCATCATACTCTCAATACCCAAGATAACTAATTCTTTACTAACAATAAGGTAAGAACTTACTCTATTACCCCCATGGGATTTGTTAATATTTTCCATCATTTAGGAATTATATCAACCATTAACAAGGTTCTTGTTAATTTTCTCTAAAATTGGTATGTGTGTCCCATATTTAAATTTTCCCTTTATCTTGTATAATTTTCTAGACTTTTCGAGTAATGTTTTCCTTCTTTTTCTAGTACCTTATCCCAATGATGTCAAGGCCAAAGGAAGCCATGACATCAAGAACTATGTTTCCTTCCCTATAGGAGTGATTAATTTGAAAGATTTCCAACCTCAGAAAGAGAATATGTATGTCTTCAAGGATTTCATCTATGGATCACCTACTTTTCACCACTCCTTAGTACTATCAATAATATATTTAGAGTCCCCTTCAACAATCAATACTTTGTTTCCAATTGATAGGGCCAATTTAACCCCCGAGAGAAGGGCTATCCCTTCCACTTGAATATTGGTATAACCATCAAGATTTCTAGAGTAAGAAAGGACCATATCACCAATGCTGGATCTAATTATACCCCCTACTTCAACTTTGACACCCCTTGCCAATCCATCATATCTGAGTTTGTGCTAGCCCAATTTTGATGGTTTCTATTTGGTTCCTTTTCTTTTTAACATTTTAGAATTGTTATAAATTTCATAATTATGTTTAAGTCTTTAATTTTTTTCTATTCTATTTTCATATTAAGTAGGGGGGAAGGAAGCACACCTTCTTAAGCTAGTAGAAATGTTTTCCATGAATAGCTTATAGAAGGGATTGAAGATAGTTTTCAGTATGTTTGAAAGTTTTTTTATTCCTTTTCTATCTAAATACTCCTAACTAAGTGGGGGGGGTTAGTTTATAAACATATTGAATCATAGGGTTATGGCATGACCCCCTCCATTCCTTGACTAGTTGGTTTACAATATTGTTCATAAATCAGTTGATATGAAGTTTACCAAGAACTTTACACCACAACCCCTGACTAAATTCATAATGAATGAAGATATGGGAAACACATTCTTCGTTATGTTTGTAGAGAATACATCTATTTAGAAATTGGAATCCCATCTTGATTAGATTATCCTAGGTAAGGATCATGTTGTGCATCATTGTCCACTATAATATGTTTATTTTATGGACGAGTGGATAATTCCACACCTCCTTAGCCAAAGGAGGAGGGTTTCCTTTATCCAAAATCATGGAATAGGTAGATTTAATAGAGAAAACATTTATCATGATTTTTGCTCCAAAAAACATTTTAATCTCTCTTAAATAGAGAGATTCTAACCTCAAACAAAATATTCTACATGTCCCTTGCTTTACTAAGGAGTTCAAGTCGAGTCCGATAAAAAAAGAGAAATATCGTTCCAAGATCTCCATGGTTCAATGAAGTCACCAAATCTAGCACCAAAGTGTTGTTTTGTATGTTAATAAGGCATCTAAAATTAGGATTATTGTTTATAGGTTCATCCCAATCCAAAAATCCTCCCAAAATCTAATTGTCTCACAATTTCCAATCTACCATTTGAGCCCCATCTGAATCAAATTTCTTCCTCTCATAATTTTAGTTAATACCTTGGATACTAATGTGTAGGAAGGGATGAACAAGATGTAATGAACTTATCAGAATTAAGATATTTCATACACATTATTTTAGACTAGTATACTTTTTGTACCACTAACTTCCACCCTATTTCTACCACTTAATCATGGGAATAATCCTCTGTAATCCAAGACCTCCCTCTTTCTTGGATATGCACACAAAGTCCCAATTACCTAGATATATCCATTTTTTACTCTTTCATTCCTATCCAAAGAATTTTTGTTTTGGATCTTCTCCAATTTTTTATCCATAAAACTAGTAATTAAAAAGAGGGACAAGAAGTAGAGGGGAATACCTTGGAGAGAGGTTGTAAGCACCTAAAGCTTACCCGCACTGCTTAATAGCTTCCCTTTCCTTCAAGCTAAGTTCCTTTGGATCCTTTCAAATAAGAAGGTCCAAAAGGTGTGTGTCACATCCTTAAAAGTTAGAGGTAGTCCCAAGTATAGATTTGGGAGTGTAGCATTTTGAAAACCCAAAATTCTCTTAATTTTCCCATGGAGGTCCTCTTTTGTGTTGAAGAAGTAGAGCTTAATTTTCTCATAGTTAATGTACGACCATGGAACCTTAGCATAATCATCAAGGAATGACTTCAAGACCCATGATTTGACCATTGAGGCCTTTCCAAAAAGAATAGTGCCATCCACAAATTGTTGGATCACCATAGTAGGGGTAGTGGAAGCTACTTTTATGCTAGACAGTTTTCCTTTAACTACAAGGTTTAATAATTTTCTTCTAAGGGATTCAAAAAGGATAATGAAGAGATATAGGGACAAAGGGTCACCATGTATGAGTCCTTTTTGAGGAATGATTTTTCCTCTAGAAATTCCATTTAAAAGGATAGATAAATTCATCATCTCCACACAAGTCTTAATCATATTAATCAGCTTCATATAAAATCCCACCTTCTCAAGGACTTTAAATAAAAAGTCCCACCTCAACCTATCATAGGATTTAGATATATCAAGTTTGAAGGCCATGACCAACTGCACTTATCCATTGAGTGGATGATCTGATGAATTGTAATTACTTCATGTAAGATTTGGTGTCCAGGAACAAAATCATTCTAATTATAATTGATCATGCAATCAATAAAGGGCTTAAGTTTGTTGACCAATACTTTGGTGAAGACCTTATAGATATTATTACATAGACTTATGGGTTTGAAATCCCCAAGTCTCTTTGAATCTTGTATTTTAGGGACCAAAGAAATACAGTTCTATTAATTTTCCCCAATATTTTCGCTACCTTGAAGAAGTCTCTAGTAGCTAAAGTAACATCAACTTGCATAATTCCCAGATTTTATGGAAAAAATCCAAAGGGAAACCATCTGGCCCTAGGGCTTTGTAAGAATCCACGAAGAAGACTACAATTTTAACCTCTTTGCTAGAGACTAGTCCAAGAATCAATGCATAATCTTCATGGCTAAGAGATGGGTGTAAGCAATGAAGCAATTGGTCCTCCAAGCTCCTATATAGATCACCATTATCAACATAAACCTTTTGGGAGTAATCTATAACCATATCAACCAATTGGTTATCCTCAACGATATCCTAATTTAGCTCATTTTTCAAACTATGTATTGTATTTCTTCATTTGTGTTTACTCACAAATTTATGGAAGAACACCAAATTCCTATATCCTTTTCTTAACCACTAGATTCTTGATCTCTTCTTGAACCAATAAGTTTATTTCATGTCCAGAACCATTATTCATTTATCGACTCACAACTCATCCTCCTCCCTACATGTTTCAAGAGAATATTCTCCCTCGACCATCCTTTTAAGTATTTCTTTATGATTTGCCTCAATTTCCTTTCTCTGGGAAAAAATATTTCCAAAAGACACCTTATTCCATCCCTTTACATTCTTCTTGATAATTTATAATTTCTATGTGATCCTAAACATAGTAGTACCTTGATTCAGGGTATTCCACCATTGTTTCCCAAATTGTTTAAAATTTGGGTGTGAAGACCTCCTTATTTCATACCTAAAGGGATTTGGCTATTTGGCATTTTTATTTGTCTAGGTAAGGAGAATCAAGTTATGGTCTGAGCCTATTCTTGGAAGGGCCATCAAAGATGCATTAAAGCCTAAGTCCTAGTGGGATGAGACTAAGAATTGATCCAATCTTGCCTAGATAAGATTATCACCTTTTCTATTGTTCATCTAGGTAAAGGGATTTCTTGTAAGCTCAATGTCAAGAAGACCAATTTCGTTAATGAACTCTATGAGATTACTCATACTATTCTTGTAGTCCATTACACCACCAGTTTTATCTAAGGGGTAAAGTGGTATGTTAAAATCACCCGCAACCATTCATAAGTAGTCCTTGTGGTTCAATATCTCATCAACAATCTATTGCCAAACACTTTGTCTACCTGAACGAGAGTTCAGGGCATACATATTGATTAAATACCAAGCATCAAATCCAGAGTCTAAGGAGGGATCCATATAATTTGATGAAGAGGAAATCAAATTGCCTTGAACTTTATTAGGGTCCCACATTAGAACTAGATACCACATGAGGCTTCACTTGTTTCACTAATTATATAGATGGATCTAGGCAAGATGTAATTAGCAATTCTATAAAAGGTGTGTGCATTCATTTTCACTTCTTGCAACATGAGAATGTTAATTTTTATTGTCTTGGATACAACCCTTCATGGAAAATTGCTTATGGGGGTTGTAAATAGACCCCTCATATTCCATTAGAGAACTCTCATTTTTTAATTTTAGATTCCATCTCAAAGGATTTGGACTTCCCATTGCCGAAATCCCTTACAAATCCTTTAGGTTTTGATAACATGATAGAAGAGCGACCATTTTCCTTCACAACAACATCCTTTGTATTCATACTTCTCTTCTTTCTCATTTGAGTTGGTGTTTCCTCCTCCCCCAAGTGCAACAAATTGACATCTTTGGGATTCAAGGTCCCAATTCCTTCAAACCTTTATCAGAGCTCAAGGTTAACCCATTCTAGGGGGAAACCTTAAAACCACTATCAGAGCTCAAGGTTAATCCATTCTGGATCCTTTCCTGAGTGTCACCGACAATTAGATTGTGCACCTTCTATGCAGTACTCACACTAGTAGCCATAAGATGTGTAACCTCAATGCAACACACAAGACATTTAATATCCCCGTATCTCAAACGATGATTCATCTTTGTTCTAATTGTTCATCTTTTTCAAAATACCAAGGCTTCCAACTATGGTTACCTCTTGATTTTTTTTTTCAAAGTGTTGCCTCTTGAGACTTCATTAATCTTTATATCTCTTTCGACACTAGCCCCAGTTGGGTTAATGATATCCTTAGTTTCATTCACATTATTCTCAAGGCTATTACTAGTGGGGGGTTGAATATCCATCTAGGATTTACATTTTGAAATAAGATGACCTGGTTTGGCACATTTTTGACAAAAAGTTATGACATTTTCATAAACAAGTGCCTACGTTATTTTTCCCAACTTTGATCACATAATAATAAAGTTGGGAAGGGCCTTATTAACAACAACTTTAATAGAAAACCATGCAAAGACGAACCTAAATTTGGTTCTTGACATATTGTTTGCGGTTACGTATTGACCAAAGGTGTCCCCACCCATCTAAAAATTTGTTTGTCCCAAAGCTCCAATGACAAACCCAACATTCTAACCCAAACAAGTGCCATTCTATTCATATCTGCTTCTGTGTCAAAACTTAGTTTCCATTTATTGAGGGAAATGTAGAGTTTCCCAAAATTTCAAGTGCTTGAAATTACCCCCTTCAGATCTTCCTCCGAAGTAAATTGGACAAAGAAGATCCCACCCAATGTACCGCTTGGAGTGACACTCCCACTCAATTTCCATTTGGTTGTAGTCCATTTCCGCACGATATCTATTGATGGTCTGAAGGAATTTTTTTTCCTACAAGGGCACCTTTCCACAAGGCCACCACATGGTTGATTAAGGTGTCGAGGAGTGTGCGCTCAATGTCCTTGTCACTTTGGAAGTATTTCAATCATGCTTCCAAATCCTTGGGCTTGTATCCTTCACCCAACATGGCATCCTTCCATTAACCGTTACTATTGGGCCGATGTGAGTGGACATCAACCGTGAGATGGGGGGCAGGATCCCTCTGGCAGGGGCTTGACCCATGCCATTATCCATCGGCATGAAAAAAAAAAAAGTTGAAGCTCAAGGGTTTTCAATGTAGAGGTTGCATAGGTTTTCCTTACATATTAAAAATTGTTAAGTGCAAGGTCTTGACATCATAAAGGATAGTGTGTTACATGTTATTTTGATACGTTTGTATTAGATTTAAGTGATGTGAGGAATACTTAATCCAGGGCTAGTTGATAAGACACAATTCCAATTTATGAAATAAATATGTTAAAATTTCTCATACATTATCAAAATATACTATGATCTCTTACAAAACCAATTAGCTTTGATTGAAGGTAAAGCGGATTTTGAAAAGAACCTAGAATCCTTTTACAACAAATTTGAATAAAATGTTGTCAGATAAAAACATCAATAAACTGATAGTCTACCAACAATAAAACAAAAGAAAACACAACTTCAATGAATAAGTAAAAGTACACTACTTTATCTTTTTGGTTGTGACAATCATGAAGTTTGGCCACCTCTCTTTGAATGCGCACATACAATTTGATGTAGGTTTGCTTTGAAAATAAAGATTGACGATTTCTTGTCTGAATCCTATTCTCACATGTTCATGAATATCGTTAGAGATGCTTTCCTAGGTATGTGTCACATGAACAAAAGATTACAAGTCTGAAATATGAGACAGCCCAAAATGTGATTTGTACGGAGAAGTAAGAAGGCCATGGTACATAGCCAAATTGGAAGCATTGCACAAAAGTTAGCAAGCAAGCCAAATATTGGGTAAGTCTTAAGGAGTGGTGGAGCCCGCCTCAAGGGTGAAGTGACCAGAAATGTTCACATGAAAAATTAAGTGACAAGCACGACCATTTCAAAGATTCATATTTTGCGTTTATTGTTCAATGTTATTGTGAATTCTTTATGATTTTAGAATGCCTATGTTTTTAGCCACTGTTATTTTGGAGGATAGGTATTCTCAATGACTTTCCACAAGGTATAGCTTGGGACTTCACATATTTACTCTTGGTATTAATTTATTTGAAAATTTCCTCAAAAGTTTTTGTAGCTTTAGAATGTTTTTTTGGTAAAGCTAGTTTAGTTATATTATATTCATCAAATTCAATCAATCAATTATTTACATTATATTTTATTTTTAAAATGGTGTTATAGTAGCAATTTTTTTGAAATGGTTGATGTTTTTAGTTTTTAAAGATTTATTGATATTTCAAAAAGATGTGTATTTTAAATAATTTTGTTATCATTTTTATTTGTAATATGTATCTAAAATGATTATATATAAATATAAAAATTTTAATATTTTTTTATTTCTTTGATTCACACAATTTAAATGTGAAATGATCATTAGTAATGTAGGGATTGAAGTCTAAAAATTATAGATGATCATTCAAATATTTGTTGAAATAACAAAAAAAATTTAATTACATTTAAATTAATAAAAAAATGTTGGAGATTTGTAAGATTGAAAAAAAAATTGAAATTATAAGGGCTCACAATTTTCTGATAATTTTTTATAAAGTTATAATTAATATTACATAGATACAATTAAAATATTATAATTTTAAAATCACAATAATTTAACACTATAATATTCAAGAACTACTACTGATTCCTTTTTATATTTATCTTGAGTAAATTATATTATATGAATATATAAATCTTTATAAGAGTTTATACTTTTATTCAGTTGAATTGAAAGTTAATAACAATTTTATGTATATTTGTTATTAAAATTATTTTTAAATTGTCTTGTTGTTATAATATATTTGTTGATTTGTTAAATCTAAATAACTTTTATTGAGAATTTCAAATTTTAAATTGTAGTTTTCTTTATTTGATTTTCATTTTTTGTGTTTTTTTTTTAAATTATAAAAATCTAGATCATTTGTATCAAGTCAAAAGGTAAAAAGAATCCATCTTACTTATCCATACTTAAGATTAACAAACTATATATATTTTTTATTTTTTTATATAACATGTTTTTGAAGATATTTTGCTAATACAAAGATAAAGATCATTTTCTAAAATTTTAAAGTTTAGTTTAGCTTTTACTTACAAGGGAGTTTCCCCTTTAAATTTGAGATTCAAAGTTTATCTTTACATACAATTTTTTTTTGCATGGTTATGAAAGGGACAAAATAAAATCCTAATTTAAAGGATAGTCACAATTTATCTATATTTCAAAAAGTTGACAAAAGTTGCATTTATATAAGCTCACGTGATAAAATCAAACTAACACCATTACAATGATCAATAAATTCTAGAATATATAAAAAAGCATACCAAGACTACAATTTGACAACCTTTATCAAACTAAAAATTCAAAAGCTCCATTGTTCAATTATCAATAAATCATGAAATGGAGTTAAATATACTCTTTAACATATTTATCTAAAATAAATCTTACATTTTCATTTGAATGATTATTTAACCATTTTCCAACCAAGCAACCATACTTTGTCAAAGTCATTTTAGCCTTACAATCATAGGCCCTCTTTTATGTTAAAATCTCCATTGGTCCTTGTCTTAAGTAGACACAAGAAGTCATACAGATAATAAAACTTATTCAATTTTTTAACAGAATTAATAATTTTAAAATTTGTAGAACATATGACAAACTATAAACTAGTGAAGAAAATAGATACAATAAAATTGAAAATACAAATGATCTAAAAAATCAAAACAATAATATTAAGGATGTCTCCAATAGAGTGATGCAAATGTTGAAGAAGAAAAATAGCTTAAGGAGTTCAAAAGTTGAATTAATACGAATAAAGAAGTTTTACAAATTAAACTAGTAGAAAGTGTAAAATAAGCTAAGTGAAATAAACAAATATACCACAACATTAAAAGAATACACCTTGAGATTAAAAAATAGAAAAGTAAATTTTTCATGTGAACACCTCACACTCCACTAATACTAATACTCACTCTATTAACTATTGCAGGAGCACTTGAACTAACAAGCAATTAGCACTAGCTAAAAATATTTTTCATTTTTATTTTGGTTTGATGTGAGAGTCTCTGTGACTCACAGCACAGCACAACCTGAAAGCTGAAAGCTTTGGTTCAGGGCTAGATTTTGATCAAATGTTGTAATTGCAACTACTGCTTAACACGTATGCCAAATATGGAACATTTCACTGAAACATTGCATTGGTCCAAGAGAATAAATTGGTGTAATAGTTAGAGCAATGTGAGCAGTGAGAAAGAGAAGAGTATGCAATGAAGAGGAGCATTGTGAACGGCTGCGTGGAAATGAATGAAGAAGTGAAGAAGGGTTGTGCATAGAGAGAATGAGGCCCAAGAAGAACAACGAAGAGAGTCTAGGAACAATAAATTATAATGCTAAAACAAAAAATAATAGATAGCAGTGTTGAAAAGAGGTATAACATAGTAGTGCAGAGGAAGCTGGGAATGTTGTGAGAAGAGAGAGGCCATGTGGAGGCTCTTTTTTCTAGTGTGATGTAGATGTAAAAGAAATTTTTGAATGAACGAGAATGGTTTTTTAAATTTTTTTGTTATCCCTAATGTTTGTTTGTGAGTTTTGAGAATGTGTAGTAGGAGGGATTGCCTCTACAACATCAAATTGTATCAGAGCTAGAGATTCTAAATGCATAGGTAGAGCATTGAACATCAAAAGGATCATTAAAGGTGTACAAAGTTTTGATTGGTTGAGATCTTGAAGCCGTAAAGAAGAGAGTTCAAACAAGAGGATGAGGTGGGTCATAAGGAGGCTCGTGTTGATTTCATTTTTGGAGCAATATTGGGAAGAGAGCTATGGGATGTGGAGATTCCTGTTAAAGGAGAGTTGCAGCCAGAAAGTAAAAGAGGAGAGAGTAGACCACATGAGTGAAGAGAAAAGAGAGGAAATGGGTATGGTGGACCATCAGTTGGCGAATGAAAGTGATAAAGAAGAAATTGCCTCATAGGTTGAGGTAGTGGAAGAAGAGGTAGATCAAAAGGAATAGATTTATGAGTACTCAATATTTGATCAAGGACCAAAAGATGATTGTGTAGTTCTTGGAGAGGAGATTGAGAGAATTGAAGAGTTGTTTAGTGTAGTAGTGGAGAAAGTTGTTACATCAATGGATGATGAAGTTGACAAAGAAAATGTGAATGTAGTGATGGAATGTGAAAAGGTTGCAGGTAATGAAGATGAACATGAAGTGGATGTTGGAGTAGCAAAAGAGCATGAGGTAAAATCTTAAAATGTTGATTCCAATTTGCCTTATTTGCAAGGTTTAAAGTAAGACAAAATGTAATTAAAAATTTTTGTATGGATTTTCAGTGTTTGGATGAAGAGCATGTTGAAGATACATTATAAGATATTGGTGGAGGTGGTAGGTTTGCGATGGACAATATTTTACAAAGAAAGAAAGGAAAACAAAGAGTATTTGGAAGAGAAGAAGAGAGAACCCTTGCTAGAGGAGGATGGTATATGATGAGAAAGAGTCGACAAGAAGGAAGAAGAGGAGAGATCTATTGGTGGAGGAGGTCAGACTACAATGGCCATGAGTCCACCAAAGGAAAAATGGGAAGAGAACACACTTGGTAGATGAGGTTGACAAGTGTCCTAGCTAAGTGTTGGAAGAGGCAAAGGAAGAAGACTTATGATGTATCGACTACAACAATGGGTTTGTTGTACATTATTTACAACCTAAAAGAGTAGTTCAACTACTTAACACCATTTTGTGAGCCGATTCTCATAAATTTTCCATCCAGTATGTTTGGTGCAGGAGCACCCATGCTGATAATCAATTGGCACAACCCAAAATATTTCTCATTTTTTATTTTGGTTGGTTTGAAGGTCTTTAACATCTCTCAGTGATTGGTTTTGATTTGCAGCCTAGAAGGTTTGTTTCAAGGCTAAAATTTTATCAAATGTTATAATTGCAACTACCTGGTTAACATGTATACAAAATATGGAAGCACAAACAAGGCATGCGACCATTTGATAGAAATAGTGAAACATTGCCTTGTAGCTTGCAATGATTACATTATATGCACAAATAGATTTTTTTAAGCATTTTGAAACTTTTGATCAAATGCTTTTGGTGCTTTTGGTAGATGTAAATCACATAACACAATATTTGTCAACATCCTCTTAGAGAATTCATCAATAGAGGAATTTTAGTAATGCAAAACCAAGCTTGTGAGTTGTTCCTTTTACATGCACCCTTCAGAATCTAAAGAATCTAGTAGTGATTTGAGTGGATTAAAATAGAGGGGAATATGAAATGGTAAAGGAATCAACCCTAACCGGTGTTGAAACAATAATGCAATGAGAGGACAAGGAGGCATCATTGGAATAAGAAGATAAAATTGGTCCAAGTGTGGAAGAATATGAAGAGGCATCCACATTGACACACACAAAATGTAGAGAAGGAAGTGAGGCATCAGTCCAAAAGGAAAGGTAGAGAGAAGGTGAAATGATGGAAATAGAATAGTGTCATTATTGTTATAAAACAAAGAAGTAACATAATAGGGAATGTGCAGGATCATGCTATGCCAAAAAGTGGTCATGTGAAAAAAATCTCCTTTTCACTCATCCAAAAATGCACTAAAAAGCGTGTTGATTTTTTAGTAGGCTCGGGTGTCAGTAAACATCATCAAAGCTAATTACGATTTACAAGCCTAATCGAGTATCTGATACAAAATTGAATATCTGATAATATCTGATAATATTGGATATTCAATTTAATATCAGATACCCAATATTTGCTAGTAAAAAAATAAAAACCGTGGCCAACGTTTATCAGATTTCATTGTAAAAATGGCGGGTTCTATTGTTTATACAATTTGTGATTGGGTATACGATCATCTTCTTGCAAATTTCAATCAAATTTCATCAAGGTATGTGTAGACACCTAAAAATCTATTAGAAAATAAAATTATTTTTATTTTCCAAAAACTCCTGATGACATCATCATTTGTTAATTAATTAATTTATTATTATACCATTAAATCCCTTTATCTTAATTAAAAATGTTTAATTAAGGAAACCCCTCCCAAAATGTTTAAATCTAATTTAAACATCATTCCCCCAAAATTTATTAATTATTTGATAAATTGACCAAAATCCTTTTAATAAATGAAATATTTATTAAAATCCCTCCAAACCCTAGAATCTTCTAGACTTTCCTAGACTTTCCTAATCTTTCCTAAACTTCCATAAACCCTTCCTAAACCTATCTAGAAGGTGTTTCCTAACCTTCTTAGCCTAATCCAAGTCACTTTGACTTTGGGTCAAACCCCTTCCATTAATGAACCTTACACACTCATTAATGCCTCTTACATCCTCATTAAGGCTTCTTACAAGCCATTAATGAGACCTATGTCTCTTCTTCCACTCTTATCCCTTGTGCACACTTCCCTAGTGTTGCTCACACATGTGTGAGCAACCTTGACCATGGTTAGTCTAACCCTACCTCTAACCTTACCCCTAACTCTACCCCAGACCTTACCTCTGATTCTAACTCTTCTTCCTAACCCAATCCCTTCCTCAAATCCTATAAATACCCTCCCTTTCCAAGAGAAAATAAGAAATTTCACACAAACATACTAAGTAGAGTTATAATGCAATTTTATTTCTAGCTCTTAGCATAATCCTTAAATATAGTTCATTTTCAAGTTTTAACTCACATCATAGCTTAGAACTAATGGAATGGATTAGTTTACTTCATGTTTATGCATTTATTTTCATCATATAACATCTCATTTGGTCTAAAATCTACCTTAGATTACTCATTTCTAGCTTAATCTACATTTTTGAATCATTAGGCTCCTTAAGCTCCTAGGGACAAATTAGGTGATCTACCCCTGATTGTGTGCCAATATGGGGTTCTTGTGGACTCTAATCCATCCTAATCCCCCTAATAATCATTATTAACATTCTCCAAGTGTTTAGAGAGCACACCCACATCCCTAAAGCAAGAGCAAATCGAATGGTGACAGAGTGCTCCCATTGAGCTCTATATGAGGTGTCTTAAGAAATTGTTTTTACTATATGTTAGGGATATGATGTTTAAATAATGTTTGAATGTCTAAGAATGTTCCTAAAAAGTTAAGTTTTCTCTGATCACATTTTGGCACACTCAATGGGACTCCACAAGCCTCAAAATTATATTTTTTTAGGGTTTTTTGGCCAAAAAATTCATTTTTCACACCTCCCAGATGCATTTTATCATAGTGTCATACAATTTTTGATCATTTTTACCAATTTTCGTATGGGGACCCCCCAAAACTTGTAAAAAATGATGTATATTGTTGTATGGGCCAGCTTGAGTGATTTTAAAGCCATTTTTGGTACTTTTGGGGGCAAAAATCGTATGGGAATCACCAATTGTAGTATGGGCATGCATGGAGTGTTGTATGAAACTTTAATATAACTAATTCATGGATCCAAAACTCTTATGGGTGGCAGGGAGCTCATTTGAGGACCTAAACTTGATTTTTCTTTATTTTTTGGGCCTGTTTGGGGATCCTAGTGAGCCTAGGCTTCAACCTTGTAATTTCTAATATCAAAATCTTGCAAGTACTTCATGGAGGCAAAATTTTAATCAAATAACTAAGGCCTTAAGGCTCACTAACTTTATTGAAAGATTAGGAACCAAAAACACTTCATTTTCAGGCTTAAAATGAACTTCTAGTCATTTTTGAGTGCCCCTAAGGGACTAATCTGCAAATCTTTTCTAAATGTTTCCTAAACATTCCTAATCAACTCAAGTCATTCCTAATTTTTCCTAAAGCAATAAAACTCACCTCTAATAACTTTCATTTGGCTAAAAAGAACCTCATTCATGCAAAATCTAGGGTTTTTTAAAGTCATTTATGCAAGTTAGGAACACTTCAAACTTTGGGAGCTTAAAAAGAACCACAAATTTGCTTTGTCATTCCTATTTTGTTCCTAATAAATTCAAGATCATTATAAAGTTTTCTCAAATAAATATTAAAACCTTTTTCTTAATCAAAGTGAACTTCATTTGCATCTTCTTAAGTGCTTTCAATAATTCATGCAAACTAGGAGGAAAAAATTTCCTATCTTTCCTATGCAATTCCTAAGCAGTCCTAATGGTTACTAAATTTTCCTAAACTGTTTCTAAAGATTTTTTATTGGTTCAAACAAATGTTTTATTGCACAATCTTGAATGTTTCTTAAAATTTTCATGCACAAAATCAAATCTAGGAACTTCTCTTTTGGGTTTAAAAACTGCAATCTAGAAATTCTTGAATGAAAGCTTGGACTGAAGGAATGAACCAAGGTCCAAAAAGAGTCATTTTTTTCTTTGATTCCAAATCAAACAAACTCTTGAGTGACTTAAAATAGTGAAAGAAAAGCATCTCTATTCCCCTCTTTTTCAAAAGTGTAATTTCAAGTTCCTAAAAGCACGCAAATTCAATCTTGAATGCCCAAAACAAAGAAATTGCAATTGCTCAAAGTTCTTGTTTTCAAAGGGGAAAGAACAAATCAAAACTTAATCACATGTTTTCAAATCACTTAAAATCAATTTGGGAAAGAATAAAGTTCTTGATGTGTCTTGCAAAGTTTTCCATTTCTGCAAAATCCTCTTAATACCACAAACACATAACAGAAACAGAGAAACAACAACAATTTGCAAGAACTTAAAATGGGCTTGTTACTTGATGAAGGGTACTCCCCTTAATACCGCAAACACAGAATAGAAATAGAGAAACAATAAAAATTTGCAAGAATAGAAAATGGGTTTCTTATTATCTCCACAAATGTGGAATTACAAATTTCAGAATTACAATATGCAAAGCCACATGGGCATTTTCTCTTACAATATTCTATAGGACAAAGCCTCAAATCATTACCCAGATCTCCCAGAACTGCCCTAGACAACACTATGGACCTTTCTTATATAGGCAATTTCCATCGCCCGAGAAGGTTCCAAAAATTTAGCCCTTAAGGCCGACTATTCTTAGAATTATTTTATTTTCACAATTATTACATTAGGGTCGGCTCAAAAGAATTACAAAATATGTTTTTAGGTAGCCCAACTTCTGGAGGCCATAACTTTCTAACTGTAGCTCTGTTTTTCTATTATAACCACTTTTTAGAAATGGTAGGACCTGATCTACAGTGCCTAACTCATGCAAGCTCTAGTCAATTGGGGGTCGATTGTGATCCGGAGCCTCTAAGCCGTTCAAAATTGACCTGAAAGATTTTGTACCCAAAAATGTCAATAACTTCACCAATACAGATGATGTGGCAATGAAACTCAACTAGTAGGCTGATATGACTAAGATGAACCTCCAACTGTGAAATCAAAACATTCTAAGATTGTATGACCAACTTACTAAAAATACTGTTTCCATAAATAGAAACTCTACACAAGATAGCCCTTATTGAAAAGAAACCAAAAATATTTTTGGGTGATGCAAGATTGCTTTTACACCCAGGATGCTCCTGCATCAATTAGTCTATCCTAGGTTGACAAAACCTACCATTGATCCTACATCAGGAAGCAACAACTCATTTGTTGACACTTAGAAAATCTTTCACCATCCTCCACAATCCTCCGCTAATCTGCCATCATTTTTTGAGCACTTCACCAATCCTCTGTCATCGCCAAGTGTTTCACCAATCTTTCACCATCTCCCACCAATCCTCTACCATCCTTGATCCAAATCAGAGCATCTCACCAATCCTCTAAACATTCCACCATCCTTAGAGTTGATCCAAATCCTTGCATCGCATTCAAGAAATCCATCATCCTTAGAGTTTCTTAGGAACATCTTGCATCTATCCGTCCTTTGTATTTTCATCTTCAAGATCTTTGCTCCATGCCCGTCGAGACAAGATCTAGAAAATGAAGGAACATGGATCCTTATCAAACCACTAGCTCATTCGATCCCAACATTTCTACCAGTGCGATGGTAGCTTACAATCCCAGGATCCAACAAATTGGTAATATATGGGATGATCCCAATATCCCCCCAGCTTCTTTTGTAATGGAAAAATTCATAAATCATCTAGAGTAGGCATAAATAGCCAGTTCACTCACTGCTCAGAACCATCAAAACATATTGGCTAAACTCACACAAGAGGGTACTCCTATTCCACCATATCTCCAACCTCACATTCCCATCAACACCATCTAAATCCTAGTAGAAGCATACACCCCCATCATCCAATAAATCCCTAATCCATTTTTTTCACATATAACAAGTAGCTTCGCCCATCCCTCCTCTTTTGCAAAGTAGTTTCACGAGCCCTACAACACAAGAGACACAATCCACTCCATTTCTTGTCATGGGCACACCATCTTCCTCTGTAGAAGCTCAAGCCATCATTCATACCCAAAGCTTCTCACAAAACCAACTGCCACCCCCTACACAAGCAATTCCTCCACCTTCCATGGGCCAAGCAATGTCATTGTTTCCAGGGGCAACACAATCATCCTTCCCATTCACTCCACAAGCTTCTACACCCATGCCATCATTTCTAGGGGCAACCCAATTGTTTTCCTCCTTCTCCCAACAAGCTTCCACATCAGCTCCACCCTTCTTGTGCAGAACGTAAGCATCTTCGTCCACACCCCAACAAACATTTACCCAAGCACAAGCCCAACAAACTCCATTCATGACAGGTATGCCTTCTGGTTGATCAGTATATTACCTTAGTAACTAAGGATTGGACATCCTTTCATAGTGATTCTATGGTTAAATAACATAGTGTATCATTCGTAAAATAGCATACTGAACTCATTAGATTTATCAATCTGGGAGCGTAAACTTGAAATGGTGACTGCAAAGTATATGCTCTAGTCCATCTTCAAAGTCATCACAACTAAAGCAAAGGAAATACTATAGGAAATCTATGCTAAGAATTATAACAATAGTTTAACCTAGAGATTAAAGGAATGCTTCAGTAGTAAACTAATTATGCATCTATGCTATAGGGAACAACCAATGGTTCTGCTACCAAGTGGCTGCAGGAGCAACAAAGTATTAAATACTTCAAGAAAACTTAAGTCTAATTCCTACTTAATCATGAACTAAATTCACCTTCTGTGTGGGCCCCCACAAAAGAGTGAATGAATTGAAAACTCAAAGATTAAGATCTTGAAATGTCATTCATAGAAACATGAGTACAAGATGTAGTAACAAAGTTGTATTCACTACTTGTTGGATTACAAAAAGGATTTCTTGATAAACACTAGCTAACTAGGAATCACGAACTCCAGCTTATTTATCAACAACTTGAAAATAGAACTCCTAAAGACTAGGATTCTCCAATACATGGATATGACAACTTTTTAGATACAAGAGAAACAACATCAATTAATGCAGGAGTAAATCGCATTCAACTACACAGGAATATAGGAATGCATGACTACTGGATTTCCTCCAAAATGACCACAAGTTGAATTGACCCAGTCCGGAGCAGTAACCACTACCGACTGGAAATGGTGGAATCATTATGAACCTTGAAAATAGTTATTTGTCTTGATGATTCCACTTCATTTGTTTATGCTGACTCTTCCTTGCCTGTTGACTTATCCTTTCCTGCAAGAGATTAGCACACACAAAAATTGCAACACATATCCACAATAAAGATTCTCAATAAGTTTTTCTACTTTAGCATTATCCTCATCACACGGCTACATGAGACACTACCCCATTAATTCAGAATGGAAAGAATACTAGATTTCATTCTACATCACCATGTAATACATAAATATTCAACATATTCTTCCAATCTTAAGAGTATCAAAATACACACATAAGCCTAGCATTAAAGCATAAAAAGTCTGAACAATGTCTATCAAAAAACTTATGAAATACTCAAGTCTTAACCAGAAAACCACAAACTAAATAGCCATAAACTGGGCTCATCATTGCCCCCCAGCTTGACCTTTTGCTGGTCCCACAACAAACATAAAGTTTTTGAGTCTTGTGGTCATCCTATAATCTGCAACTGATTTTTGTCCACTGCCTCCCTTTGTATAGCTCCAGTAAAATCCCTTGGTCTCTCTATGCTTCTCTCACCTATTCACTTCCCCCTCCATATCATAATTTTCTAAGTTCTCTGAGTTTGCCAACAAAAGAGACATGAGTAAGGGCGGTTGAAATGTGAAAGGAATCCAAAAACTCTGCCTTACTCTTCCCAAGGAAATGTACCATGGAGCACACCTATTTTCCATACTGAAGTTAAGAGGTGAATGTGGCTTCTTATTCCTTAATTCCTTAGTTAAATTGATCTATCACCACTGAATAGAGTTCATAGCTTCTGGAAATTCAATGTCAGCTATCTCAACATATTCATCGAAAGTTGCATTCTGAAGAGGGTAAATGAGTTTACTCCTTGAATCAGAAGGAGCAATCCTTAACCAGTCATAGTAATAGGTTTTATGGTCCTTGGCCTCCGATCTTCGATAGAGAGGAATTTCTTCCTCCAACTCTCTATATACTTTGGCTTGGGATTCTCAACTAATTTCATTTTGAATCCATGACATGAGTGCTCTCAGTTGGATATCCCCAACATACAACAAGGGATTCCAAACTCTATCATTAGGGACTGCTAGGTTGTGGAGAAAAAGCTCACACAATAATTTTTTAATGGCTGTAGGAGAGTTATGAAAATCTTGGGAAAACTCAAGGGCTTCTTGTAACAATGGAGACCTATCTTGCATTATGCAAGTCATTTGGAAATTCAGAAGTTTCTCCTTAAGAAATATAACATACACAAGGGATGGAGACCTACAACTCATTAACTCAGGTATAAGGGATCTTACCTTATTGAGCTTCACATGGAGTTTCTCCACTTCTTCTTTTTCAAGGGCTTCTTGATAATGCTGGTCAATGACTATATTCAATTCTTTCTTTTGTTTCTTCCATTGCTCTCTCTCTTAGTAACTAATTGTTTAGACAAATGGAAAATAAAAAACAACAAGGACACAGAGCAAGAGACATCCAACATAGTATTGACACAAGGGTTTTCGTTGAATGTGAAATAGGGGACTTACCATCATTCAAAATCATTCCTTTCATGGGATCCATCCATACCACCATAGATCTCTCCGTGTTATTACATTGTTGTGCAAAAAAAGCCAATGCGTCCAAACCCTCTCTTAATATCTGCTCCACTACTTTATTAACAAAATTCATGTTAACATCAAAGTTCTCTCTAAAAAAATTCTCTCCTGAAGCTATAGGAGGTGATTCTTATTTATCTTCTTCCTCTGCAAAACATTCCTCCGACATCTCATCATTTTTTGAATCACTAGAATTATCAACTGTCTGAGGACCTCTAGAAGATGAACCTCTTCTTTGGAACCTAAAATCTTTCTCATCAGAACTGGAGTCATCTCCAATTATTATGCATTCTTTATTCATTTGACCCTCACGAACCTATTCTTTTTTAGTCTTAGGAAACTTCTTAAGAAAGTCTTGCTGACTATTTTTAGGTTCCTCTTTCCTTGACACAGAGACTTCAGGTTCAACATTTGTCCTTTCTAGTTCTATTTCTATGGACACATTTTTCCTCCTTCTACCACTCCTTCTCAATGGGGTTGTTGCTTCCTTTTCAAGAATTTTATGCTTTCTAGGAGTGATTGAAGCTATAGGAGATTGCTCTTTTGTCTCCCTGCTATTACTAGGGACAATTTTACTTCTTTTATTTACTTTCCTCTAGGAAACCCTACTTGATGAAAGAGTAGTCTTTCCTATGGAGGTTTTCTCCTTTTCCTCATTTTGATCTAACACAGAAGTAGAGAGTTGAGGGGAATTTTTAGGAGTCTTAATCTTGGACCTTCTCTTTGAAGAAAATTCTGGCTCAAGTTCCACAATGATTTTCTTGACCCTATGTTCAGTTTGAATTCTCTTTCCAACTCTTTTCCCTATAGGCTCTAGGGTTTGCTCCTTAAATCCTTCTAACAAAAAATCTTCCCATGACATCCCCCACTATTCTCTCAAAGCTTTCTCAACAATTAACTTAATTAAGAATTGATGTGAGACAGTATTAAGCTTACCTTCTTGCACCAGAGAAGCCCTCTTCTTCAAAATATTGAACATGAAATTGGGTAGATTAATGGGTCGATTATCATGCCATAGACAACTCAAGAAATTAAAGTGAACATAATGCAAGAATGTCTTCCATCCCTCACAAGTAAAGTATTTGATGATGTGGAATGCACACTGCCTAAAGGGTTCTAGAAAAGATATCTTGTGCGTACCTTGCTTTCTGTCAACATCTAGTGGTGGGTCTGAATGTAGAGTAAACTATGCCCTGGATGTTGTTGGATCTAAGTTTTTTGAGAACTCTTCTCCTTCCTATGGAAGACCCATAATGTCAGCCACAATTTCTTGTGAAAATTGTACCCTTAGTCCTTTAACCATGGCCACTCCTTCCTTTAGCATGCTTTAAAAATGCAATGCTACCTCACCGTCCCAACTAGTAAGTCTCTGAATATAATCAAGCCATCCTCTGGTTTGGAAATATGGCGAGCATGCTTGATCATTTAACAAAATATCATGCACTATGGGTTCACACCAGATGAGATCTCCTCCCATCTTTAGATTATCAGACTAATCAAAACAATACTGTAGAAAATCCAAACACACTACAACAAAGATTGGGCAAGGAGTGCTTGAAGTGGTAAGCTATAGGAAAATTCAAATATAGAAGGTTTTGGAATTTTGGAAATGCAAGCTCTTAATGAAATATGAGTGCAAATATAAACTATATCATGCATTAACTGTTCATAATTACTCTGCAGACTTCATACTAGCCACCTTTTCTTGTTATGTTCAAAATAATAGCTCATTCAAGGTTGTCATGTCACTCAAAGAAAAAGATGGCAAGAAGTGTGTAAAAGTATAGGTAAGGTTTAAAAGATCGAATATAATGATTTCATGAACACATAAAACCAAAATGATATATCTTCCCCCTAGCTTAATTTGGCAATTGGTCCCACAATTGTGCATGTGACGAGGTAGTACTAAAAGTTTGAAAAACAAATTAGAAAGTAAATACCTCAGATAGTGTATGAACCTAAGAAATTACTGAGGGCAGCACCTATTATCATCCATTGAGGGAGAATGATGAGATGGATGGGTGAGAAGACAAGAAGTGATGAGATGGAATTTATTATAGAGAAGCTACTTTCACGAAGAAATTTTTTATTATGAGGTGATGAGAACTTTTAAGGGAGAAGAACTTAAATGAGTGGAAGGCTCATTTCTAGAGGCTGTAGGAGAGATGTTGCCAATGGTGGAGGAATACTGCTACATGAACTCTGCTTTGCTCTGTGGTTTGTGGTATAGTTTGAGCCTTTGCACATTAACCAACAACTTGAATCAAACATGATCAATAGTAGATAATTCAACCACTCCATTGGGAAACACAACAATGATCTTGTACGGTCCCAACCAGGGAGTTTAAAACTTCCCTGGATTATGTTGATACCTAGAATCATAAAGAAGTGCCCAATCACCAACAACAAACATTTTATCCTTGATAAACTTATCATTTCACTGCTTCTGTTGCTGCTGGACCAATTCGGTATTATTCAATGCATATTTTCACTCATCAAGTCCATTCAAACTTAGAATATGTTCCTATTATGCAGAAGTAAGATCTAGATGAGGTTCTAAAGTGGTCCTTAATGTTTTATGTTCAAACTCCACAGGTATGACAACTGACCTACCATAGACTTGCTCAAAAGGAGTGAAGCCTGTTGTAGATTTCTAGGTGGTTCTATAAGCCCAAAGAGCTTCAGGAAGTCATGTGGCCCAATCTTTCTTATGGAGTGCTGCTGTCTTGGTAAGAATGGATTCTAGCTCTTTTTTAGTAACCTCTACTTGGCCATTGTCTTGGGGGTGATAAGGTGATGATTTACCATGCCGAATTTTATATTCTTCCATCAAAGCAACTATCAGATGTGAAGTAAATTAAGCTCCCTGATCAGATGTTAATGCTAGAGGAACACTGAATCTTGTGAAAATAAATTCATATAGGAACTTGGCAACATTTTTATCCCTAGGGTGTTTCATAGGTTTGGCCTCGGCCCACTTTGTAACATAATTAGTGCATACTAGAATATAGGATTTACCTAGTGAAGATGGTTCAGTAGGACCTACAAAGTCAATTCCCCATTTATCAAAGGGTTCTACAACTACATGAGGCTATTGGGGCATCTCATCCAACTTAGTGGGTCACTCCATGCATTGACACTTATCACATTTTGACGCAAGGGCAAGGTAGGTGAAGGCAGAATTGGGGTTAATTAAGACTACTTAAACCCACAAACAAGCCCTGTGAAGAGTTACACAATGGAAGAAATGTAATAAACCACATGAAATCAGTGAAAACAAAATGGATATGAGACAAGAAACTGTTCACAACATTGGTACAATTTTATTAATCCTTCAACATGCCCGACTGTGAGGCCTTCCGGGTTTTGGCCTTATACAATGAGAATTATGCATTTAGAATCATAGCTCACATATTATCTTCTTAGATTAATTCTGCTACTACCTACTTTTTTACTAACTAAACCATCTAATCTCCAAATATATAGCCAAAAAAGCCACAAGTTGGCTAGTCAGGCATTTAATTACAATATAGGTCCACTTAGGAAGAGAAACCAAAACTAAAGCTAGAAATAAAAAAACATGATGTGAAGTTGGATTTAGGTCCACACGTGATCCAAGAACATATCCCTAACCATGCAAGATCCAATTCCCCTACACAGTACTGCACAAGATGAAATACCACATGTTCCATGAGCGAAATTGGTGGAAAATTGATGCCCGAGGAAAATTGCGATAACTTCCAGATCCAAATGAATTAGGATGTGTGCCCTTAGGAGAGTGTTCACAATTAGGTCCAAATCACTGCATTAACTTTGCAAGGCAAGAAACCAACCACAACAATGGCACTAAAACAAACATTAGACTGGTATAGGAAAACAAAAAATATTTTTGGTGATGCAAGATTTCTCAAGATCCAAGATGCTCCTGCATCACATTTCTTTGTGTACTGAGCTACATCTTTGTGTAAATTGGGCCAGTAATACCCAGTAGTCAAGATATTGAATGTTGTTCTCTTGGTGGAAAAATGACCTCCATAGGGCTCATCATGACATGCCCTTAAGATATCATATGTTTCATCTTCCCTTATGCATCTACACATTACTTGATCAGGACTAGTATAAAACATAAATCCAAAAATCCAAGAATAGTTAAAACTCTTTTCAGCTAATAGCTTCCTTTCTTTAGCAGAGAAGTGAGCAGGAGTCTTATCGGTGGTTAGGTAATTATAAATGTTAGCATACCATAGTTTTTGTGCTGACAATAGAAAGAGATGTTCATTGGGAAAACTATCATCAATGGCTACATGATCATCAGGGAAATGCAACTGAGAGAGAAAATCAGCTACTACATTGGCCTTGCTAGGCTTGTCCACTATAGTGATATCAAATTCCTACATAAGTAACAGCTAGCAAGCCAATTTTTGGGATATGGCCAGTTTGTTCATCAAGTACTTAATGGCAGAGTGATTAGTATGAAAAAATATCTCATACCCAGTAATATAGTGCCTGAATTTATTTAGTGCATAGATAACTGCAAGTAGTTCCTTTTCAGTTACTGTGTAGTTGAACTCCACACCTTGTAGATTTTTACTGATGAAATAAATAGCATGCTCAACTGAATCTACCTTCTGACCAAGTACTGCACCTATAGCATAGTCTGAAGCATCTATATGAATGTGGAAAGGCAATCCCCAATTAGGTCCCCTTTAGACTGGTGTTGTGGTGAGAACCTCCTTAAGCTATAGGAAAGACTTGTTACACTCAGAGTCCCAAGAAAATTTGACATCCTTTTTTAATAAGTTATAAAGAGGGGCTACAAGCTGACTGAAATCCTTTATAAATCTTATGTAATACCCATCATGCCCTAGAAAACTTCGCACATCCTTTTTCTTGGCTAGTGCAGGTAAGGTACTGATTACCTCAATCTTTGTTGGGTCCACTTGAATGCCTTTTGATGAAATGAAATGGCCTAATACAACACCCTCCTCCATCATCATGAATCATTTCTCACTATTTAGAGAAAGGTATTAGTCCTGGCATCTCTTGAGAAGCTTGTCCAAGTTTTCCTTAGCTTCATCAAAAGTGTTCCTATAAATAGTAAAATCATCCATATAAATCTCCATACAGTCAACAGATATATCAGAAAAATAGTTATGAAAGCTCATTGGAATGTGGCTGGAGCATTGCACAAGCCAAAAGGTAAGACTGAATAGGCAAATGTCTCCCATGGGCATGTGAAAGTTGTTTTCTCCTAGTCCTTGGGAGCTATTTGTATCTAATTGTAACCACTAAAACCATCTAGAAAAGAGAAATATTTCTTGCCAACAAGATTAGCAAGGACTTGGTCTATGAATGACAATGGAAAGTGGTCCTTCTTAGTGGCTGAATTGAGCTCCCTCCAGTCTACACAAACTCTCCATTTCCCCCCTTCTTTGGTACTATAACTAAGGATGAAACTCATTGGCTATCAGAGATGGGGTAGATGAAACTAGTGTTTAACAATTTCTATAGTTCATTCTTAACTATATCCCTCAGGACTTGATTGATTCTCCTCTAAAGCTGACATATAGGTTTATATTCAGGACTGATGTAGATCTTATGAGTGCAGAGTTTAGGATCAAGTTCTTTCATGTTTTTATAGTCCCAAGAAAATGCTTGTTGATTTTCCTATAGTAACTTCAATACAATTTTTTGATGTGATAGTGATAAAGTACTATTGACATTCAATTCTCTTCCTGTACTTACTTCTAGCTTGATTACCTTATCTACCATTGACAGCTAAGAAAATGGAAAATAATCCATCTCATGAGGTAATAAATAGTGGAGGAATTGGGAGGTTTCTGAATACTGAGGTGCATTCAGAGGTGGTAACATAGTTTCAAGGATACAGTTTGTTTGGGAACACAAGTGAGATCCTACCCCATATTCATTCATAATAATGGATGAAATTATCTCATCTTCTCCCTTAGAGGATAAAAATGGCTCCCCACCTATCATTATCAGTTGGCAGATGGAATTGACTTCTGGTTCATCATCACCCAAATCTATCTAGATGATTTGATCATCTTACAGTAGAGGCCGAGCAGGGGAGTATAAAGTCAGGTTCTTGGTATGGACACCATTAGATATTGTCATTTTCCCTAACTAAAAATCTATATAGGCATCTGCAGTAGCCAACTATGGCCTCCCTAGAATTAAAGGATACCCACCCATGTTAGCTTTTGGAGATAGGACAACAAAGTCTACTGGATAGTCCTAAGAGTTTAATGTGACAATGACATCCTCTACCATCCCGTCTGGTTTGATAGTAGAACTATCAACAAGATGAAGTATTGTTGGTGTCTCTCTAAGGCCAATGATATGTAGTTGAGACAATACCTCTTTTGTCATGACATTTATTGATGCACCTAAATAAACTAGATCATTTTAGACTTGCATTCCTTGAATGGTTACAGTAACCATAGGACTCCGAGGATCAAAATATTTGGGTACAGTCAGCTTCTCCAATATCAGGTCAGACAACTGTCCTAAGACATGAATAGTTTTAGGATCCTTCTTCTTCCTCCCTAGTTGTTTTATACAAGCCTCCTTAATGGATTTAGTATAAGTGAGAACTTCCTTAATAGCATCAAGTAATGGTATTTTTACTGTCATCTTCTTCAGCTAATTAAGAAAATCTATCACTGCTTGGTTTTCTATAGGCTAAGCTTGTTCTACCAACCTATGAGGAAATGGGGGCTCTTTAACTGCAGGAGTGGTAGGGTGAGCTAGTACATCCTCTTATTTAGCTAAGGAGTCCTCATCTTATGTTATGATAGGATGTTGAGGAGAAGCAAGAGTTATTCCTGACCTTAAATGAATATCATTTAAGGGGATATCATAACTTTGTTGTTGTGCTGGTGGCTTGGTATTTTTGGGATTAGGGGTAGGCTGAGCAAGCAACTGAGTTTTCTTAGGAGTATTAATGGCTGTAGGAGGAGGCATTAGAACCTGATGTTGAGGTGACAACATTAAGGCTTGCTGACTAGATTGGTTAATCTAGTTATGAGGTTGTTTCCACCCTTGCTAGGGTTGCTTCTAACCTTGCTGAGGTTACTGCCAACCTTGCTAAGGTTGTTGCCAAGCTGGCTGAGGTTTTTGCCAACTTGGTTGAGGTTGTTGCCAACTTGGCTAAGGTTGTTGTCAATTATTATACCCACTAAATCCCATATTCTGATGAGTTTTCCATTGACTATTATTATTATAGATTTGGAGAGGGTCTTGTGGCATACCTGGTCTATGAGCCCATGGCTTATGTTGAGCAATGTGGAGCACTTCCCCATTTTCATCAATGGCTTTAAACTCGATAGGCATTGGTTGTGACTCCAAGCTTACAATAGTCTTGCACCTACAGTTCCATTTCTTTTCTCTATAGTGCAGATAGTATTCAGCTAGCATAGCATTGGCTTCATCCTTCTTCCTTCTTGCCTGCATGGTATCCAGCTGAGTAGCAACATCATTAATGATTTCTTTCTTAAAATCTGACAACTAGTTTGACAACTCCACCTTAGACACCCCTAAACCATTAGAATTAGGGGGTAAGTCTCTCAATCCTCTTCCTTTCTTCACAATAGCTCTGGAATAGTTCAGACATATATTATTTATGTTAGCCCAACTCTTCTGAGTGATGTCACCACTTGACATAAGATCTAAGGATTTAATGCTTCCACCATATACACCTTTTAGGAAAATATCCTTTTGTGATTCCTCATTCAGCTGATGCTACGTATTATGCTGCAGGTTGAACATGAACCTTGAGACATAATTCTCCAAGGTTTCATCTTCCTTTTGGGTCATTTTGAAAATGTCATCACCTTTCAAATCTTGACCCCTACAATACTCTTTATACTTTGAAAGGAACAAATTGCTCATTGCAGTCCAATCTGCTACAACATTGGCACCCAACCCCATGAACCATCTTAAGGTAGCCTCTTTTAGAGTGGATGGAAACAACTTCAACTTGTGGACATCAATTGTGTATTCATAACTCCTGTAAAGGATGTCAAACTCAAAGAGGAAGGTTTCAGGGTCTTCTATGATAAGGCTGTAGAATTTGGGAAGTGCAGTGGTGGGTATGTTCTTCAAATTTTGATTACCTTCCTGATTAGGGATGGGGAAAGGAAAGGTGGGTTGAGCCATCCTTGGAGGAGGTCCTGGCTATTGTGGCTAATAAACAATAAGGGCAAGTGGATTATCCTGATACTCAGGGTTAGCGAAAAGGTCATTCAGATGAAATGATTCTTCAGAGGATGATGGTGAAGGCAATTGTTCATATGCATCAGCAAATGGATTCTCAAATGGTTTTTCTTCTTTTATAATCTTGACTTGGGGTTCCTTAGGCTCTAGATGAAAAATATTAAATGGTTCATCCTGAATAATGCGAGGAAGGAATCTCCCAAGATGGTCTCTTCTTCTTCTATGCATGCAAAATAATGTAGAATTTAGACTAACACAATGACTTCAGGGTTGAACTAGATTGACACCATCCCTAGCAACGATGCCAAAAATGGTTGGTCAGTATATTACCTTAGTAACTAAGGATTGGACATCCTTTCACAATGCTTCTATGGTTAAATAGCATCAAGTATCATTCATAAAATAACATACTAAACTCATTAGATTTATCAATCCGGGAGCATAAACTTGAAATGGTGATTGCAAAGTATATGCTCTAGTCCATCTTCAAAGTCATCACAACTAAAGAAAATGAAATACTGTAGGAAATCTATGATAAGAATTAGAGAAACAGTTTAACCTAGAGCTTAAAGGAATGCTTCAACAATAATCTAATTATGCATCTATGCTACAGGGAACAACCAATGGTTCTTCTACCAAGTAATTATAGGAGCAACAAAGTATTAAATACTTCAAGAAAACTTAAGTCTAATTCCTACTTAATCATGAATTGACTTCACCTTCTGTGTGGGCCCCCACGTAAGAGTGAATGAACTGAAAACTCAAAGATTAAGATCTGGAAATGTCATTCATTCATTCATAGAAACATGAGTACAAGATGTAGTAACAAAGTTGTATTCACTACTTGCTAGATTAAAAAAAGGATTTCCTTAAAAAACACTAGCTAACCAGGAATTGCAAACTCCAGCTTATTTATCAACAACTTGAAAATAGAACTCCTAAAGACTAGGATTATCCAATACATGGATATGAAATTTTTTTGGATACAAGAGAAACAACATCAATTAATGCAAGAGTAAACTGCATTCAACTACACATGACTATAGGAATGCATGACTGTTGGATTTCCTCCAAAATGACCGCAAGTTGAATTGACCCAGTCTACAATAGTAATCGCTACCGAGTGGAAATGGTGGAATCATTATGAACCTTGAAAATAGTTATTTGTCTTGATGATTCTACTTCATTTGTTGATGTCGACTCTTCCTTTCCTATTGACTTATCCTTTCCTATAAGAGATTAGCGCACACAAAAACTACAACACATATCTAGGATATTAAAGATTCTCAAAAAGTTTTTCTACTTTAGCATTATCCTCATCACACAGCTAGAGGAGACACTACCCCATTAATTTGGAATGGAAAGAATACCAGATTTCATTCTACATAACCATGCAATACATATATATTCAACATATTCTTCCAGTCTTAAGAGTATCAAAATACACACATAAGCATAGCATTAAAGCATAAAAAGTCTAAACAATGTCTATCAAAAAACTCATGAAATACTCAAGTCTTAACTAGAAAACCACAAACTAAATAGCCATAAACTGGGCTCATCACCTTCCATGGGATTTTCAAATCCATCATTCACATCCCAAACTCCCATCACATCTACCTTTCCAACATCCTCTAAATCACAAACTGCCATGAACCAGTTCTCGATGGGGCCTTACTCGAGAAGAAATGTTAGCTTTCAGAATACCAACCCACTTATTTGCATCCATACCAAAAAACCAACAAACTACCTTCCCCCAAGAAGCACAACAACAAAAAATGTAGCCTTCGCCAGCTTCATCCTTTCCATCATACACCAACCACCTATCTATTCGACCCTCTGGATCTCATGTGGTTCCACCACCCCAACAACAACATTCTTCCCATCTCACAAGATACCTTGCCCAACTGCTTCCTACTTTTAGCTTCCCTACATTCATTCCACACTTAAGCAATGCATGAATGCATCCATTATACATCAACCAAGTGCAAAGCCAAGTACATCAATGCCAAGCCTACCAACAAGATGCACCATTCCACTAGCCTCCTCTGCAACAACAGTACTTCCTAGCATAGAAGCAACAATATCCCATCATCCCACAACAACAAGCATCATCCTACCCATCGCAACAACAAACCATCATTCCCCAACAACAAAAAACCATCTTATATCCTCAACAGCAATACCCTCCCTAGAAATCATCTCCCCAACATCCATTCCAATCCTCCTATCTTGCTGGGCAATCTCCATATCCCACTCCACAATATCCACCTCAAAATCACCCTTAGTCACTAGCGCCACTAGATCCTTTCCAAATGGGAATACCCACTCCAACACCAATCAATGCTGAGTTGGAAGAAATGAAGAATACTCTCAAGGAGCTCAAAGCTAGCACATAAAACAAGACCTTCAAGTTTGAAGAGGTGTGTCCCTATCTATTTGATCGATCAATCACAACTGTTCCTTTCCCTAAGCACTTTGAGACACCCAAATTTGATAAATATCGAGGGAAAGGAGACCCTATAAACCACATCAAAGGGTTCTATATGGCATGCCAAGAAGTGGCTTACAATGATAACTACCTTTTTCACCTATTTCCCAAAAGCTTGGGAGGAACTACTATTGAATGGTTTTACAAGATACCCTGTGGGACCATCACAACTTTTTCTGAGCTCTCTAAGAAGTTTGTTTCCCAATATGCCCATAATGTCAAGAATGAGTTGACCCTGCTAGACCTCTGTAACTTAAAATAGAAAGGAGGATAAAGCCTAGATGACTATTTGCAATGATGGAAAAACCTCACGACCAGGTTATCATACCAATTGCCTAAAAAGCATCTAACAAAAATCTTCATTGATAACCTGCATCCCAAACTATCCCACTTCATGAGGATGATCTACATCCAAACTTATCAAGATATCAAAAGCAAAGGGATAGATATCAAAAGAGGCCTCCTAGATGAAGGCAAAATCTGACATTACAAAGATGATTCCCATAGTAAACCTAGCAATGACAAACCCCATTACTGGAATAATAATAAACACACTATCACTGATGGAGCCACAGATACTAAGCATATCCAAATCATTGTGGCTGGCCCTACACCAAACCCTACATATAAAAAACAAACTCAAATCCATCAACAACTTATGCAACAATATCAACCTCAAAAAAATCAGCAACATTGTCAACAACAAGCACCTCAAGCTAACCAAGCCTATCAGGTGAATGCCATATCAAAAACTCCCAATTAAAATAGGCCTCAAGCCTAGACTCACCAAAAGAGAATCTTCACACCTCTTGGTGAACCTTTGGATGTAATTTTCCATCGAATGGCTAAGGCCAATTTAATCACATATCCACCGATTCAATAGTTTGATGACACAACTCCCAAGCCTAATTGGTATAAAGATCACAAGTACTATGATTATCATTGTGTCAAAGGAAACACTACCCTGAGGTGTATGAAACTTAAGTATTACATCCAAAATCTCATTGATAGAAAAGAAATCAAAGTGGATACACCAGCCCAAGCTTCACCTAATGCCAATTTGCAAATATATCAAAATGTGTTCCCACAACACAACGCTGGGAAGAACCAAGCCAATGCTAATCCACCACCTCAAAACCAAGGCAAAGGAAAACAAGGAGATTGTGCTGACCATAAAGACTACACTACTACTTATATCAATTATAAAAAATTTGTTGGATGCATAACCCAAGTTGAACCCATAGTCAATATCATCCATGTCAGAGGAGCTGATAGTTAGTGTGCAATGACAAGAAGATGCCATATAACTGTCACTAGTGCCACTCCAAGACTAGCACACAATGCACAATACAACCTCATAGAACATCTTGGGAATACACTAGCCCAAATCTCCATCCTTGACCTTCTCCTCACTTCACCCATCCATCAAGAAATCCTCAACCAAGCCCTTCATGAAGTGCAAGTGCCCACAAATATAAATACTATCTAGTTCAAGAACCTTGTGGGACACCTATCAGCACCATGTGCTCTTTCCTTCAAGCCATCTGATATACCAGCTATTGAGCCTGACCAAAATCTCCCTCTCTGCATTGCCATCATGGTCAAAGATTTTTCTATCAAAAGGGTCATGATAGATAATGGATCAGCCCTAAACTTATGTACTCTCAAATTTATTCAACAGATAGGGTTCACAAAGGTTGATATATCACATGAAGTAATCATCATCAAGGCATATGATAAACTAGAGCGTACCTCTAAAGGTACCATTATTTTGCCTATCAAGCTAGGCCTTGCAACTCAAGTCACTATTTTCCATGTTGTTGATCTTGACCTACCATTCAACATCCTCCTTGGCCGACCATGGATTCATTCCATCAAGGTTGTACCATCCACTTACCATCAATGCATCAAATTTTTGCATCAAGGAACTGAGGTTACCATCCATGAAGACCCCCAACCCTTCGCATATTGTTGTGCGATGGAAGCATCATTCCCTCATTCTACCCATTGTCCTAGAACTGACATTGGAACTTCTGTGACCAGCTCTTCACGATCCCATAGCGATCTAGAGACTATCCTCACCTCCACTCTCTCTTCCATCAAGATCAATAACTAGGGCTATGGAAAATACACCCTGAATGATGCATTTGTAGTAAGGGCCCTCCTGCTTGACCCACATACACAAGGGTGCCCAAGTCACCAAAGTAATCCCACTGGATAAAATCATGAAGTTAAGCAAATTTGACCTATGAATTTTTTTTCCCATGGCAACATAGACAATCAAGAGATGGACCTTGACATCAATAGGTGGTTGTACAAATATCCCCCACCAGTTGACACTCAACTTCTTGGCTACTTCAAAGACAAATATCCACAATCACACAAGTATGCCACTGAACAATGGACATATCAAAGTGGTGGTATAGGACCACAAGAAGGCGAAAGCAAAGACCCCATCATAGCATAAAAGAACCTACAACATCAAGGTCTTGGCTTTAATACCCCTTGTCTATGTATACAAGAGCCCAATACCATAGCTAGGGGCACCAACATGACCAACATTCCCTTCTTGAATAGAAAGGATGACCTTGTAGAGATTGAAGACATCCCTGAAGAGGAAGAAAATAAATCATATGATGACATCTTTGATGATGATGCCCTCCTAGACACTTCTATCCTCCACCAACTTGCCATTAACATCATAGAATTTCCCCTCCACCAACTCACCATTAATGTCATAGAACTTCCCCTCCTCCATCCTGAACTCATAGACTTGGACTAACCAAGCATCACACACATTGATGAGTTCCAAAGTAGACGAGCACTCCTAAGGTTCATGGGAGCATCAGGCCAATAAGAAGATCAAGATCCAGAAGTAACTCATGTTTTTAAGCTCGACCCTAAAGAATATTTTAGGGAGGAGGAAAGCTCTAGCTGCAAAATCAAAATAGAAAAATAAAAGAATGAGTCCTTATGTGAAAACCCCTCTAGGGTGCATTCTAACTCCAAAAAAGATAAAATAAATGATGTATCTTCTGGTAAAAAAATCTCTAAGGTGCTAGAAGATGGAGACTTGCCTCTTCCTCCCATCTAGGATTACAGACCAGAGTAGTCACCCATCATCATTGAGAAAACTAAACTAGTCAAATTGGGCACATAAGAATGTCTGAGAATCACCTGATTGGTGCATCTCTAACAGAGGGTGAAGAAATGGCTTTCATTGCACTTCTCCATGAATCCACTCTCAACTTCACATGGTCATACACACACATGCCTAGGCTTGATCCAAATCTAGTTGTGCACAATCTTGCAATGGACCCCAATGTCAAGCTAGTAAAGTAGAAGCTACGCAAAAATGCATCCCAAGGTAGCCCTATTGGTAAAAATAGAATTGGAAAAGCTCCTAGACACAAAGATCATCAGAGCTATTGATTATTCAGATTGGATTGCCAACATGGTCCCAGTCACAAAACCTTTAGGAGAGATCAAAATATGTACTAACTTTAGAGACTTAAACAAAGCGTGTCCCAAAGATGGTTTCCTACTACCCAACATAGACATGATAGTAGATCTTACACTGGGCCATGAGATGTTGTCACTCATGGATGGCTTCTTAGGATACAATTAGATCCATATACTAGAAGAAGATCAACATAAAAAAGCATTCACCACTTCATGGGGTACCTTCTGATATAACATGATTCCATTTGGGCTCAAGAATGCAGGAGCCACATATCAGAGAGCAATGACCATGATATGATCCACAAAATCTTGGAAGACTATGTGGATGATATTCTTGCAAAATAAAAAACACGCTACAAACACCTTGAAATTCTTGAGAGTGTGTTTGATCACTTGCATCATTACGACCTGAAGCTCAATCCAAAGAAATGTGTCTTTGGTGTAACATCTGGAAAACTACTAGGCTTTATAGTGTCACAGTGTGGCATAGAGATCAACCCTAAAAAGGTCAAAGCTATAACAAAAATGCCTCCACCAAGAACACTCAAGCAGCTCAAGAGTCTACAAGGAAAGCTCCAATCAGTGCGTTAGTTTATCTCTCAGCTGGCAGACAAGTTCCAACCATTCACGCATCTTCTCCATAAGGACACAAGCTTCAAATGGGATCCCATCTATCAGAGAAGCTTTGAGAAGCTCAAGGAATATATAGCTAACTCTCCCATCCTTGTACCACCAATTTCAGGATGCCCTCTCATACTCTACATCTCGGCGACCACTATTGTGCTGGGAGCACTCTTAGCACAACATGATGATGACAACAAAGAGAGAGCCATTTACTATATCAGTCACACTCTTGTTGGCTGTGAGATCAATTATTCACCAATGGAGAAAGCATGCCTTGCAGTGGTCTTCGCCACTCAAAAGATTAAACATTACATGCTCAGCCACACAATCAAGCTCATCTCAAAAGTAGACCCACTCAAGTATCTGTTATCAAGGACAACTCTCACAAACCGTATGGAAAAATGGGTCATGCTACTCAGTGAGTTTGACATTTAGTACATAGATCAGAAAGCAATCAAAGGACAAGTAATTACTGACGAGCTAGCAAAAGAACCTCTGGTGGATGCGTATCTACTAATCATGGAATTCACTAATGAGGACTTATGTATGATTGAAGAATAACCCATGTGGAAGTTATACTTTGATGGCTCCTATACATCACATGGATCAAGGGCAGGAATCCTATTCGTCACACGTCAAGGTGACTATATTCCAAAATCATTCAAATTAGGAATCCCATGTACTAATAACATTGTAGAATATGAGGCACTCATCTCAGGCCTCAAAGTAGCTATCCAATGGAATATCACAGAACTACAAGTGTTTGGAGACTTGTAGCTGATTATCAAGAAAGTCCTAGATGAATATCAGACAAAGGATGACAAGCTGCTACCTTACAAAGAATTGGTGGACAAATTAAAAGAGCACTTCCTGAGTCTGTAGTTCACATAGATACCAAGGTTTTAAAGAAAATCAGCTGATGCAATGGAAACCATTGGATCCTTGTTAGAGATCCATCACCACTCATCACAGTATTAATTCTTAGTTGAGCAGCTATGCACACCTACTTATGAGAAGTCGATGTGGAAATGGTGTGTATCTTGGTTAGTCCTTAGTCCCCATGGTACCATGACATTGATGCATATCTAAAGAATGGTATCATATCTCCCCATCTCACCAAAAATAAACACCAAAACCTAATTCAAAGAGATTCCTCCTACACTCTTATAGCCAACACCCTTTATTGTGAAGGATATCACAATATCCTTTCTAGGTGTTTAGATTCAAATGAGGTCATCCTGGATTTACAAGAGGTCCACACTAGAATTTGCGGTGCCCACACAAGTGGCATGGTTCTAGAAATGTATTTGTTTCAAGTCAGGTACTATTGGCCAACCATGGAACATGATGCTTGTGAATTTATAAGGAAATGTCTACCATGTCAACAGCATGCGAATCTGATTCATGCGCCAGCATAAAACTTGCAGCCCATTGCACCACCTTGGTCGTTCTCATGTTGGGGCTTCGACCTCAATGGATTAATCACTCCCCTTTCCTTAGATGGACATGGATACATCATAACTACCACAAAGTACTTCAAAAAATGGGTTGAAGCAATTCCGCTCACCCTAACTATTGGCATCCAAATATCCAAGTTCATCTTATACTATATTGTTTTCTACTTCAGCATACCATTTACCATCTTCACAGACCATGACACACCTTTTGAAAACTAGCATGTGGATGATCTATGTGCCAAACTCCACATCCATCACCATTTCTCCAATCCATACTTCCCCCAAGGAAATGACCAAGCTGAGGCAACCAATAAAACTATCTTGAAAATACTCAAGAAGGTTGTCAATGATTTTGGTCATGATTGGCACCTCCAAATAAATCCCTCCCTCTAGGCCTATCACACTTCTTATTGCACTCCCATAGGCACCACCCCATACTCCCTTGTAAATGGTGTCAAAGTCATTCTACCGATTGAGGTTGAGCTCCCATCATTGTGAGTCTCCATGAATAACTATACTACTAATGAAGACTATCGCGTGGTACATCTCACATAGCTGGACTTGTTAGATGAAAAGAGACAACAAGTATATGATCACCTAGTTGCATACTAGAATCGATTCAAAAGGAGTGTAAAAAAAAGGTCCATCCTAGATAGTTCCAAGTAGGCAACATGGTCCTAAATGAAAATCAAAAAGTCCAAGCACACCAAGAAAACAAAGGAAAGTTTGAGCCTACTTGGTTGGGCCCCTATGTTGTCACAACATGCTTCAGCTCCGGAGCCTATTAGTTATCTAAACCACAAGGTGAGCCTTTGAATGATCCTATCAACATCATACATTGGAAGAGGTTCTATGCCTAAACCAGCTCCTACTTATTTAGAAAATCCATAAAAATTGGAAAAGCAGAAAAATACAAGAAAATAAAAAAAGAAAAAAAAGCAAAGAAAAATAATCATCCAATGGTGAAAACTTGGAAACTTATTCAAGCACCTTGAATAAGTATGTTGGTTAAAACTTGGAAACAGGTGCCATACATAGTGGAATGAGTCATTATCTATCAAGCAACCATCCCCCCACCATCCCAAATCCCAATCCTTTTTCTACCCTCCCCATCCCCCACCACCATCCCCCAGAATTCCTCTATTTAATCCTAAAGAAAATCCACAATCCCTCCTACACATATATTGTACCATATCTTGTATACCCTAATCCTTCCTATATCCTTCCTAAATAGCAAGATCTTCCTGTCCCAAATCTTGAGCTTCTATTAATATCCAGTGTAAATATCTTCCCGTTCATTGTACATATCATCCTGTCTTGTTGTACATATCCTTGTCAATCCTATAGCAACATTTGATTGGATATCTTGTCCCACCTAGCCTTGTACTTCAACAACATCAATTTTTGACTATTCTTGATCACAATGGTTATTCTTTGACTCATCATTTGCCAATGAACAACAACCCTCATTCCCTCATCAATTAGCGAGTCCTTGAGGATATATCCTTCCTCCTGTCAGACCTAATCTTCCACTAATTACACCAGGTCTATGTCAATGTATCCTTCCACATGTTCATACCAATCTTCCCACCATCAATCAAATCAATCTCTCTCTATGGAAAAGGATGTCTTTTGGAGTTATCATTTTTGTCTTGGATTTTGTCCTTTGGATCTTGTTTATCTTTTACGGCTTCTCATTGTTCCTCTCCTCAAAGTCACTACGATCCTTTATATCATGGTGCACTGTGAATGAGGGCAATCTGGGGTAAGGTCTTTTGATTTCTTTCTTCTTCCTGTGAGTCAGTCAGACTTGACCCTTGCATGGTTCACATGTGATCTTCTAGGTTACGTGGTACAGTTGGGAAATGTCATTTGTCTATGGTTTCTCTACCATCATTTCTACCATGCTTCCTCTTGGGTTCATGCATGATGTTGGGGAAACCTTGCATGTCTTTTTCATGTTAGTCCTATGCAATGCTGGTGACAAGGCCTTGTGATCCTAGTATCCTTGACAGGTCTCTAATGTTGCTATATAAAACTAGGTCGTGCTATCCACATTTACACTTGGAGCTTTCCAAAATCCCCCTCATCTTGCATCATCTAGATTAATTTTGCATCTTTATTTAGCTGCATCCTGCAGGCATTTTGCATTCCATCTCATCTTGCATTCCTCCATCTTTTCTCTTGGAAGTTTGGTTATTTATCCTCCCTTCTTCCTTCATTCTTTCCCTTTTGTTTCCTTTTGAGAAAATTCCACAAATTTTTTGCTTTGCATTATTTTCACGAGGGGGCACAACCCCTTATCCTCTAAATTCTAGCCTAGGGCATCTTATTTTCTTGTCTTTGATGGCACGCCACTTGCGACATCGCATCAAAGATGGAAAAAATGTAGACAACTAAAAATCCATTAGAAAATAAAAGTATTTTTATTTTTTGAAAACCCTCGATGACATCATCATTTGTTAATTAATTAATTATTTAATTTATTAATTTATTATTATACCATTAAATCCCTTTATCTTAATTAAAAATGTTTAATTAAGGAAACCCCTCCCAAAATGTTTAAATCTAATTTAAACATCATTCCCCCCAAAATTTATTAATTATTTGATAAATTGACCAAAATCCTTTTAACAAATGAAATATTTATTAAAATCCCTCCAAACCCTAGTGCCTTCTAGACTTTCCTAGACTTTCCTAATCTTTCCTAAACTTCCCTAAACCCTTCCTAAACCTATCTAGAAGGTGGTTGCTAACCTTTTTAACCTAATTCAAGTCTCTTTGACTTTGGGTCAAACCCCTTCCATTAATGAGCCTTACACACTCATTAATGCCTCTTACATCCTCATTAAGGCTTCTTACAAGCCATTAATGAGACCTATGTCTCTTCTTCCACTCTTATCTCTTGTGCACACTTCCCTAGTGTTGCTCACACATGTGTGAGCAACCTTGACCACGGTTAGTCTAACCCTACCTCTAACTTTACCCCTAACTCTACCTAGAACTGACCTCTGACTCTAATTCTTCTTCCTAACCCAATCCCTTCCTCAAATCCCATAAATACCCTCCCCCTCCAAGATAAAATAAGCAATTTCACACAAACATACTAAGTAGAGTTATAATGCAATTTTATTTCTAACTCTTAGCATAATCCTTAAATATAGTTCATTTTCAAGTTTTAACTCACATCATAGCTTAGAACTAATGGAATGAATTATTTTCCTTCATTTTTATGCATCTATTTTCATCATATAACATCTCATTTGGTCTAAAATCCACCTTAGATTACTCATTTCTAGCTTAATCTGCATTTTTAAATCATTTGGCTCCTTAAGGCCCTAGGAACAAATCAAGTGATCTACGCCTGATTGTGTGCCAATATGGGGTTCTTTTGGAATATAATCCATCCTAATCCCACCTAATAATCATTAGGGACATGCTGCAAGTGTTTAGAGAGCACACCCACATCCCTAAAGCAAGAGAAAATCAAACGGTGATGGGGTGCTCCCATTGAGCTCTATCCGAGGTGTCTTAGCAAATAGTTTTTACTATATGTTAGGGATATGTTTTTTAACTAATTTTTGAATGTCTAAGCCTATTCCTAATAGGTTAGGTTTTATCTGATCATAGTATGTATAAATTTTGATATTTTGTTATTTTTTTAATGTTTTATAATGAAATCATTTTGTTTTGCTAAAAAGTACAATTTTGTTTAAATTTGTTAATCATTTTTAAATTTTGATTGTAATTGAAAATTTATTGTTAGGAATTAATTTTGAATACATCATATGGGGGAGTATTTTTAGTCAATCTATAGTAGTTGTTGTTGCATTCATGACTGTGATTGTCATTGATGTCAACATAGTGATCTACTAAAGATTAACAGAGAAGCAAACAATGTTTGTATTAGCGCACGTGGGATATTAAAGATAAAGCTATTTTGAGTTGAGGACTTAATTTATGATGTTTCATAAGATCATGGTTAAGAGTGCATATGGAAATTCATCTATTCATGACAGTTATGTGTAATTTAGTGGAAGCAGTATTCAGGCAGTGTTCCTAAGTAGCGGTTTGTGGAAATTGGATGATATCTCCTAATAGGGATAGAATCTAAGCATGTGAAGTTGTACAGATGATGAAGACATGATTATTGTGATGTGGATGTGACAGAAAGGTCAGAGGTCACATGAGTGAAGAGTTATCTTAATTGGAAGCTGACAGTTTTATGTAATTGTGGAATTTTGTGTAACGTGTGGAAGATTTTATTTTGTAATTTGTATGCTGACTCATTTGTAATTATTTGAGTGTGGTATATAGGAAGGAATATTTTCCTTATTGTAATGTAAGAAATAGAGAGTATGTGAAAGTGAATTATAGAATTGTGCAATACTTGTTGTAAGAGGACATGCGAAGTATAGAGATCTGGTATTGAGATCTGATGAAGTAGTTCATGAGGTTTGGCACAGTCAGAGGAGAAGTGATAATTTTTTGAGATAAGAAATCTTTTGATATTATTCTGTTGAGTAATAAAAAGATCATTTTGATAGTGTGTTCAGTGATCTTTCCCTTGAAGCTATTTGGACAGTGGGTCCTTCTATCTTCCATAACTCCTAACATGGTTACAATCTTTTAGCAGGGATTCAAAGTCTCCTAATAGGGGACTGATATGTATTGAATGTATTTCATAAGACTTCTAACAAATTCCATCCTCTCACAAGGAACTTTCATATTAGTGCATCTTTTGTGGGCATCATTCCCACTGGGGTTTACTCTTTGATCAAGAGGTTCCCTAGTCAACATATCTTGTGTTATTGTGTTGTTATGTATGTATATCTTTCTATGGTTGTTAATCACATTTCTTACATGGTTAAAATATATTATAGGTGATAAAAGTTGTATTTATCTGATAACTCATTCACCCCCCCATCTCACTTATCTTGGTCGACTTTACTTTCTAACATTTATTTTTAATGTAACCAGGCATGGACTCAAACAAACCCCCCCGCTAGTTAACAAACCCCAAAAAAATCTGCAACCACTTCAAATCAATCCACCATCACTTGAAAACAATCTTCCACCACTTGCTTATGAACCAATTCTCAACCCTCAACCTTTAGAGGAGCTCATAAGTGAAAATTTAAACCAACTAAGGGGCTTCCAAAACACATATTCCAATAAACATTGGAATATTCCAATAAACACTTCTTTGGCACAATTCCATACATGTCGAGTTTGACGATGGACTTGATTATAATGTGGTTATGGGCCTAAATACAACTAAAAATGACATATGTAACCTTTTTGTGAATCCCAAAATGAGATTAAAAGTGGACCCTAAAAATACCAAGTTGTTAATTAAGTGGTGCACAAATGATACAATGCATGACCACTTTTGGAACCGTTCATGGATGTTTTTTGATAGACCACCCCACAACAATTTGGAGGTCCCATTGTACTTTATTAAAAAAATTTATGCTGAATTTGTGATCGGTCACAAAGTTAACTATTGGAGCGTGAGACCGAACCAGAGTGTAGGTATAGGTTCTCCTTAGGATAGGCCATGGGCACATAGGGTGAAATCCCACACATATGTACCCTCCCCCCTGATATTTCACCCCCTTATACAATGCAACATCTTGATATTATTATCATGGCCAGATCATAGACTATTAGAGCCATTCACACCTCAAGTGATCAACTGGTTAGGAAGAGTGTGCAATTGTTTCCTCCTCATGTTGATGATTCTGGCCCTTCCACATCCTCCACGAGATCACATGTTTGTGTGCCCCATACTTGCATTATGTGCAAGAATTTGTGCTTGGGTCGCTTGAATGATACTGATGCATATGACTACATGTTCAAGGTGGATGATACAACATAAGTCACTACAAGGAATGAAGCAAATCATGGAGAGGTGCATCACACAAGACACAAGGAGGGGCATGCAAAGCCATGGAATCCTACTATTACAATAAGACTGAACATTTAACTTGTCACACTATTTAATTTCAAATATTAATATTTTTAGTATAATTTACTTATTATGAATTCCCACTTATGTATATATATGTGGTCCATTTATGTTTAGTTGAAACATAGGAGGAAAGGGCACAGGTGGAGGGGTTCACACTTTTGGCCATTTCATTTGGCCTTGACACTTCCATGGTACATATGTTTAAATGTACTCACTGGTTTCCTTTTTATATTAGTATATAAATGTGTTTTCTAATTTCTATGATCATATTATTAAATATTGTTGTAGGTTTCACTAGTTTCCATTAGGGGGCAATGTGAGGGGTTTAGGCATTAAGCATTGACAAGGGAAAGGTAATTAAGTGTTTTAGATTGTTTATGCATATGTATACTTTGTCACTTGTGCATACTCATTTTTAATTTACGTGGTTTATTTGATAGAGTGTGGTGTCTGACAATGTCATGACCTTTGTAGGTAACCCATAGTTTGAGGGAGGTACAATGCCAAGGCTTTGTATAATAGTTGATCCAACCAAAATTGCCTAAAGAAAGATCACCGCACATAGGTTTTAATGTTATTTCAATTATTTTGTTAATTTATCTTGCAACCAAGGATTTAACATTAAATAGTATAACTCATAGATCAATCTCATTTTTTCAAACATATAAAGGTCGATGCCAACATTGGTAGTGTTGTCCCTTCTCTACCAAGGACATATGTTAGGATTCTTGACCGCATGAGGAGACAGAGAGGCGAGGTAAATGAAAGTTCAATTTTAAAATCTATTTATTTATTATTTTTTACTATGAATTTGAATTTTTATTTTTGATTTGTAGAAACCATATAAATTATGTAATCTAACTTGGGGTTTCACTTTTGTGTTCATGTAGGATCCATCAAAGCCAAAATGTACTTCGAAGAGGCTCCATTTTGATGATCCACAATAGAATAGAATATCCTAGAAACATTTGTAGTTGTTTCTTATTGTGAGATGCCATATGCCACATTTTGAGATTGTGTATGCCACATTGTATCTAGATATGTAGACTTCATAAATATTTTGAGATGGCATGTGCCACATTTTGTACAAAACAATTTCTTATATATATAGAATGTGTTCATTTCTGGATATTCTATCTTTTTCATGCATTGTATGTATGCATTATTTCCACATTATATCTTTTTCACGTGTTGTATGTGTGTATGTATGTTCATTTCCATATTATATCTTTTCCATGTGTTGTATGTATGTATTATTTCTATATTATATCTTTGTCATGTGTTGCATGTATGTATATTTATTTCTATATTATATCTTTGTCATGCATTGTCATGTATTGTCATGCGTAATAGACCTAATTAGTCTTCATTTTCAAATCAGCTACCCTCAAAATATTTTTCCAACCAAAGTAATAGTCTAATAGGTGTAATAGACCATAACTAGGCTAATAGACTCCAAATTTGCATACCCTAACTCCACTTCGTTATAGGGTAACCGCAATTGGGCTAATAGGCATAATAGACCTTGGGGACACTTCGATAAGGGGTGGTCACATAAATTCTATATGTCTCTATGGGAGGAATGGGGTTTTAACTGGGGTTCACCTGGCAATCAGAACTAATAGAGTATATAGTTTGGTCCTAGGATGAATAGTTTGGAAGATACACAGTGGTGTAACTTTCAACTAAGCATCACTCCAACTTTTTGCATAGAGCAAGATTACCCTGCCAAATTCAAACAAGGTTGAATCTCACAGAATGGAGAGAGGTTATTGTAGGCCTATCCAAAAAGGTCCTATAGCACCTAACATCTTGATGATACCTCTCACGAGCTCCAAGTTATGAACCTATAAAGTTTTGTGCTTGATTATTCTTATGGGACCTTAGGGATGGTAAGGGGTAGTCGTGGATGTTTGAGAAACTCCATGGGAGGAACAAGGTTTTCACTAGGGTTCACCCAACCAAATGGAGTTAACAAAGTAGATGGTTTGGTCCCAAGAGGAATGGTTTGGAAGATACGCAATAGTGCAACTTTCAATTGAGCATCATGACAACTTTTGGCATAGAGCAAGATTTCCCTACCAAATTCAAACGAGGTCGAATATGCTATAAAAGAGAGAGGTTATTGTAGGCATTTCAAAAAAGGTCCTATAGAACCTAACAAATTGATGATACCTCTCATGAGCTCTTAGTTATGGGCCTATAAAGTTTTCTGCCCGATCGTGCTTAGTACACCTTGGTAACACTTTGGTATGGGGTAGTCACAGACATTCGAGTGACTCCATGGGAGGAATGGGGTCATCACTAAGGTTCAACCAACCAAATGAAGCTAACAGAGTAGATGGTTTGGTCCCAAGACAAACGGTTTGAAAGATACGAAGTGGTGCAAATTTTAACTGAACATCACTATAAATTTTGGCATAGAGCGAGATCGCTTTGCCAAATTCAAATGAGGTCGAATCTCCTTTAATGGAGAGAGATTATTGTAGACCTTACCAACATGGTCCTATAGTACCTATTGGATCAATGATACCTCTCACGAGCTCTGAGTTACGGTCATATAAATTTTTATGTCCAATCATGCTTAGAGCACCTTGGGGACACTTTTGTATGGGGTAGTCACACATGTTTTAGTGACTCTATGGGTGGAATAGGGTTTTCACTGGGGTTCACCTAGCTAGACAAAGCTAACAAAGAAGATAGTTTGGTCCCAAGACCAATGGTTTAAAAGATACACAGTGGTGCAACTTTCAATTGAGCATCACTGCAAGTTTTGGTATAAAGTGAGATCACCCTGCTGAATTCAAATGAAGTTGAATCTCATAGAATGGAGAGAGGTTATTGTAGACCTTTCCAACATGGTCATGTATCACCTAATGGATCAATGATAACTCTCATGAGGTATGAGTTATGGGCCTATAAAGTTGTCATCCCGATTGTGCTTAGTGCACCTTGGGGACACTCTGGTATGGGGTAGTCATGAACATTTGAGTGACTCCGTGGGTGAAACAAGGTTGTCACTAGGGTTCAATCATCCATCCAAAGCTAATGGAGTAGGTGGTTTGGTCCCATAATGAACAATTTGAAAGATAAGTAGTGGTGCAACTTTCAGCTGAGCATCACTACAACTTTCGGCATATAGCGAGATCGCCCTGCCAAATTCAAAGGAAGTCAAATATCCCATAATAGAGAGAGGTTTTTATAGGAATTTTCAACATGGTCTTGTAGAACCTGACGTCTTGACGATATCTCTCATGAGCTTGTAGTTACATGCCTATAAAATTTGTTGCCCAACTGTGCTTAGTGCACCTTCAAGACACTTTGGTATGGGGTAGTCATGGACGTTCTTTGTGTTTCCATGGGAAGAATGAGGTTATTAATGGGGTTCATCCAGCCAACTTGAGATAATAGAGTAGATGGTTTCGTCCAAAGATGAACGATTTAAAAGATACGCAATGGTGAAAATTTCAAATGAGCATCATTGCAACTTTTGGTGCTTTTACGTCAATGACAGTTATAACCTTGAAAATATCATTTTTATGCTAGGTTGACCTTACTTGACCATTTTGACCCCTTTGACCCACCCTTGGTCAATAGGGCTTAATAGGCCAAATGGTTACATAGTAGGATAAACAAAAATCTAGTGAAATCTATATTACAATTAAAATCTATATTACAATCAAAATCTATTACTATTTAAATGTAATGCATGAAAATGATATGTTTGGCCATATCACAATTTTTTTTAACCAAGTTAAATATTTATAGTCTTGCATGTATTTCATCACTATAGGAGCTAGAGTGTAGACAAAACCTCACATATAAATACATTTTATATCATTGATACAACCATATTATGTATAAATACATCAATGTTATTGAAATTCCTAGATACATAATTACCATAAATCTTATATACACAACTATATATCAAAAAACCTATATAGTAAGTGTGTCCTTTCTGCTCCTTAATATATAGGTTTAACCAATAGTTCTCAATGACATCTACATTCCAATCCCTATATTCCAAAGGCATAAGAACAAGTTAATAGATAAAACAATAAGTTTATAGGTTGACAAAAAGATTATGAATGTATAACTAAGTAAATGAACCAAAGAACATGACAAGCCAATGCATAGTGAACTTTATCCTCATTTTTTATGAGCTAATCAAATGCATGCCTCAATCTTCTATATCTATCATATATGTATCTAACTGCACCTACAATCCACATACAAAACCAAATTTATTGGTTCAAACAAATGAATAAGAAAACTACAATTAACGTATTGAATGTAAGTGTATTGAACATGGAAAACCTTGCAGTGAGTTACTATTACCTAGTGAAGTGTGCCACAAGGGTAATCTCTCTACTTGAGGATATTCAATATTGCTTCAGGAGAATCAATACTAATAGTCCAAATTTCTTTTTTATTTTGTCTTCCTTGATGCTTCAACAACTTAATGTTCATTTGCTGCTATAACAAGGTGTGAATACATGAGAATGGTTTTGTGCTTCTCATAGTCTTCAAATGCAAGAATTCCACTCTTTCTAATAATGTATGTGCACAACCATGTTCCTACAACAACAAGTAAATTTGTTAGATATGTGAACCCATCATCATCATCTATCATCAATTGTATAAGCTTCTTCTTTCCTTGTACACAACGTGCTAACTAGTAATCTGATATCTCATCATTCCCCTGTGGTGCAACCAATGCAAAAACATGTCCTAGATGTATAAGATTTTAAAGATGGTCATACTCAAGTGAAGAATCCATGCCATCATTTATTATAAAGAGTGTGAGAGATAAATGAGTTAGATAATGTGGAACCCATGTATCAACCCACTCACTTGACTCACAATGATCCCAATCATAGTGAAGACACTTGGGACAAAAAAAAGAGAACTCTCATGTCCAAATGGTCCATGTACAAGCATCTAAGCTTATAAATGAATGCATTTTTAAAGAATATTTCACTATTTAACAATCCAACCTATCTCCTATTGTGACCAACCAACCAAAATAATCCATGCATTTTTGAATCAAGAGTCCCCCCGTGAAAATACTAAAGTACAATAACCAACAATATAATGAGCATCAAGGAGTTCTACACTTGAAATCCTCAATTTCTCCTTAACTAGATCTCTCTTTAGACATGCACCTACTCTATCATGCTCCCACTTTCTATGTCCGCCCTAAAAAAAACTTCAAATATGAGGTACACCTCTCTCTACATGCATTCTACACAAACAATAAAACATACGAGCATTCTTGAATTGACCCATGTGGTTATCTAGCCAAATGAGATGCCTATCCATAGCAATATCATTTTCCTACACCCACTCAAAATAAATCTCAAAACAATGTTGGACATACTCATGAGAGTGATATCTATCATCGCTCATATAAAAATGGTATTCTCTTAATATCTTTTGGTCATCTTCCGTACTATCATGGGAATGTCTATATTTTATGTGCACAAAAATAGCAATCTGAATGGAATTATAATGTTGATCTTGCAACTCATTTTGGGGCTGCGATGTATAGTTCTATATAAAGTCAATGACTGATATAATAATTCCAATTGGGAAAGTGTCTATACACATCTTGAATCATTGATCCAATCATTGAGACCTATGACTAAGTCTTTCATACTTGTAAAAACAACTCTTCTTGAAATCTGAAATAAAATTGGCTACATTGCATTCTTTTGTAACCAACTCACATCTAGAGCCTTCACCTCCACTTTTTAATTTATATTTAACCATTTAATATATCTTTTTTTAGACAATTGTCTTTCAAAAATCATGTTTGTAGCCCTCATGGAAACATGAAACAAACTTCACTAACCCACCACATTCTAAGCAGTTGTCATTTAAGAAATTATTTCTATAAAAGAAACAACCATCATCTCTAGGACATAAAAAATGATCTAGAAAGTCTCTTGATAATTTTGGAAGAGTACTTGCACCACACTCCTCCAACATTTCATTAGTATACAAATTAGTACGAAGGGATCGTAATAGTTCATGGTGCATCGAAAACTCCACTATTAGGATCAAGAAATACTAAGAGGGGGGATGAATCAGTATTGCAACACTTTTAATATTTTTAAACCAATTCAAACTTAACCATGTAATAATAGAAATAAGAAGAATATACACATAAACTAAATAAATCATAAAACCATGATTTGTTCTCAAGGAAACCATGGCTAAGGGAAAACCTTAGTGGGGATGGTACCCACAAATGATGCACTAAAATGTATTGTGTCCTTGTTAGGAGACCTTGCCCTATTAGGAGAAGAATATTACATTAGTACAAGTCCTTGTTAGAGGACAAACCCTAGTAAGGGTGAATACACTATTGAGATCATAGCTCTTACAAAGGACTCACTATCTAGTATTACAAAATATCTTGCAACAATAAGAAATGAAATGAAGTGGGTGGGGCTTTGGGGGATTTCTTGATGATTGATAATGATCCTAATAATATGTATCATTATACTATTTCTCATATATTTGTTGACATTGATACCTCGAAGGGCCTCCCAGCTAAAATTAAAATTGAAACATCCTTGGGACCCTAGACCCACTAGCTTGATTTCAAAGGAATTCCTTTTAGATGTCATAAATGTTTTAAGATTGGTCATATTTCTTCCCAACATGGCTTCATTTCCAAGAAGAATAAATCTTCTCCTTCTTGGTGGAAGGGTGCTTCTACCAAACACTATACTATCTTGAAATTCTCTTCCCACCATGTGGTGGAGGCTGCTCCTAATTCTGACATTCCTCTACATGCTAGTGTGAAGGCTAGCTTAGCTCCTGACATTTTTACTCCCGAAGGGTCTGCTAGGGTTGCTAGCTTTGTCCTTGTTCCTTATGCTAGATTTGATGGGTCTGCTAGGGCTATTGGCTCTGTCCATGTCCCAATTGCTGGAACTAATGGGTCTGCTGGGGGTTGTTGGCTCTTTCCATGATCCGGTTGCTGATCTTGAAATTTCTCTTTCTTCATTGGGTGATACCAAATTTTTTGCTATTTCGGTGGGTGCTGGCTTTGTTGGTGACTCTACCCCTCTTTTGGGGGTTGGATCTCCCTCTCTGGATTCATTGTGCTGATAGAATAAGGCTACTAGTGTTGAAGAAGGCTGAATAACATTTAAAGGCAAAAATTCAAAGAAATCCTCCTTGACTTTTGACATGACCCTTCGATCTCATTTGAAGGGGTCAAAAAGATAGTTTGTGTATCTTTTGTTGTAGATTTCCCATTTTTTATCTTTTGCAGTGGTGTGGTTGTTTTTTTGGGTGAGCTCTTTTGTGTGGTTTCCTATGGTTGGTGGCCTTGATTTTTTCTAGTCTGTTGTGTTTGGTGCACTCTTATTACTATATCTTAATCTTTTTCATTGTAAAGGGTTTCGGGTCCCTTCAAAACCTATTTTTTTCCATTAATTAGAACATCTGCTATGCCAAAAATAGTTCCAATTGAGGCTCACAATAATAATCAAAGAATCTCCACTTTACTTAGTCATCAAAAAATTCATCATTCATCATTCACTTTCTTCGCAACTCAAAAACTTTATATATATATATATATATAGACACACACACACACACACACACTTGATCAACTTAATTTCCTTGTTGGCTCACTAATTATCCAAAAAAATGTGTCCTTACACTTTGTTCACAAAAAAATAATATCATTTAGCCATACACACGCTAAGATAGACTAGGACTTATCATAAGTCATCTCACAAATGTTATTATTCCAACCATCACATCTACTTAGATGCCCTTTTTTCACTGCATATTGTGCTCACACAACTTCATAAGAAAGTAACTCTATCCACGTGAAGCCAAAATTCAAGAAATCATAAAAAAAGATTTATTATATCTCATATAGAATATATTTATGTTCACAAACCATAAGGATAAGTATCTCATGCTCTCTGACCAAAATAGTGTGTCTATTTTCTGGAAATTATCTCTGTACTTAGGCATTTTTCACTTGACAAACTATCAAAAACTTATCTCCACTTTAGATGATCATCACAAAGGTATGTGTTGCCAATAGTGAAAACATATACACCTTCAAGAACTGCACATTTTAAAACAATATGCCCCTTTGTAATTTATGGCAACACTTAGTGAAAAATGATTAAGTGTTCAATACCAAACTACTGTTTATACACTCCTTATACATTTTTCACAACTATTACTCCCCCTTTGACATCCATGGAAAATGTATATAAAAAAATGTATCTATATATATAAGGTAAAAAATTGCGACTAATCATCATAACTTATACCATGCTATGTATGTCTTGAAAATAGGTTTCCAAGACCTTTGCATCTACTTCCCATGTTGTCTTCAATGTCTGACCAATTTGAATTAGGCCATTCAATGAAAAAGATGAGATCTCAACATCCTTTATTATTGTAGGCATAGATCTTTAAAAACATTTATTCACTGTCTACATATCCTCAAGATGCTTCTCTAAAATTGACAGTTTAGGAGTAATCAAACTCAACTCACCAAATCTTCCCAACATTGGACTTTTCAGTTTGTAGCACACTTATTTTATCCAATAATTTGGACACTTCCTTGTCCAACTTAGTAAATAATTATGAGGAGGACTGACAATTCTTTTCCAAGTTTTCCAAAGTTTTCTCATTATTATGAATTATACCCACTACATTTTGTACATACTTAGAAATATTTATGCAATAGTTGTATATCTTCTTCCCATGCTCAATGTAGGTCCTTATTCTAGAGATAGGGGTATCTATGTTAGGAATGAATGCTAAAGTGTTTGACAACCATTCTATAGTAGTTGTTGTTGCATTCATGACTATGATTGTCATTGATGTCAACACAGTGATCTACCAAAGACTTGCAGAGAAGCAGACAGAGTTTGGATTAGCGTACATGGGTTATTGTAGTTGGAGCTATATGATGTTGAGGTTATACTATTTGATATGTTATATGTCTATGGTTAAGAGCACATACATGAATTTACTCATTCATGGAAGTTATGATCATTTTGGTGGAAGCAGTATTCAGGCAGTGTTCCTGAGTAGCGGTTTGTGGAAATAAGATGATATATCCTAATCGGGATGGAATATGGTTTTGCATAGTTAAAGGGAAGTTGAAGACACATTGATAGTGATGTGGATGATAGCATAGACTTTGAGGTTGCACAAATGAAGATTTATTGTATTTGGAAGCCGACAGTTTTGTGTAATTTTGGTGTAGCGTGTGGAAAATTTTATTTTGTAATTGTATGCCGACTCATTTGTAATTATTTGAGTGTGGTATAAAGGAAGGAATGTATTTCCTTATTTTAATGTAGTTTGAATGAAGTATTATGTATTTATGATGTGGAAGTAGCGATTGTGTGTGATGCTGTATGCATGAAGTGAAGAAAAGAGCTAAGTATGAAAGCGAATTTGTGAAGGAAGACATGCAAAGTACAAAGATCTGAAATTGAGATCTGATGTAATAGTAAGTGTGGTTTGGCACAATTAGAGAAGAGGTAACATATTATTCTATTGAGTAATACAAAGATTATTTGGACAGCGTGTTCAGTGATCTTACCCTGAAGCTGTTTGGGCAGTGGGTCCTTCTGTCTTCCATAACTCTTAACAGGGTTAGAATCTTTAAACAGGGATTCAAAATATCCTAATAGGGATTTATATGTACTAAATGTATTTCATAAGTCTCCTAACAGAGTCCATCCTCTCACAAGGAATATTCATATTAGTTCATCTTTTGTGGGCATCATTCCCACCGGGGTTTACTCTTTGATCAAGAGGTTCCCCAGTCAACATATCTTGTGTCATTGTGTTATTGTGTATGAATATCTTTCTATGGTTGGTAATTATATTGCTTATATGTTTTAATGCTATTGAAGATGATAAAAGTTATAATTATCTAATAACTGATTCACCCCCCCCCTCTCAGTTATCTTGGTGGACTTTACTTTCTAACAATCTAGTATGCCTAAGTCCCACTTTATTGACTTGCATACCTCTTCAAGCTTCTTCACCATGAATTATTTTTCAACTTTCATAGCTACAACCTTCTCCAAAGAAGTGAAGTGCATATCAAGGTCATCAAGGACTTTCCCCAAGTTGTCTGTGGCATCATTACCTTGGAAAGTAAGAGGTATGGATAAAATTTTATTAATTATGTCCACTACCCTATCCATTATCATGACTTTCTTCTTAGTTTTATGTTTATATATTTTCTTAGCCTTAGGAAATGCCATAAGGTATAGCTTCATTAGCTCATTCTCATCTATTTCATCAATATTGGTGATTAGAGGCTTACTATCACTTGCCAAAAATAGAGTTGTAGTGATAGATTCCTCCTGGATAGGAGTAGAAGAAGGAATAGAGATGGGTAATTTTATCTCTTCTATTTCAGTATCTTTCTTTTCTTCATCCATAAATTATTTTATTTCATCTTTAGTTATTGTGCCAAGAAATTCCCACCCTAGTAGCCTGATATTTTGGACTGATAGGATTATTACATTGATTATGATGAATTCAATGTTTTATTTATTTGGATTAGACAATGAGACATTATATACCTCTAGGATAATAAAAATTGTTTTATGAAAGTTCGTAAATTATTTAAAGTAGTATCATGACATTCTTCTTATATACATGATTATATTGTTCATGAGGATGACTCATTTCTTGTTTTACATTATGAAGTTATGATTATTTTGGAGCTAACCATATTAACCCAATTATGCTTTGATATCGATATTGTCTGATGTTCTTATGAGATGAGTGGAGGCAGTCGTAGTCACTTCTATGGGAGATCCACATGATGTCACACTTCCCCTCCCTGTCTTTCATTATATATATATATATATATATATATATATATATATATATATATATATATATATATATATATATATATATATATATATATATATATATATCGGTGTATATGCTTTTATGGACTTGATGCTACAAGATGCAGGTACCAAGCATTGACTTCACCTGGCTACATAGGTCTAAGCGCACCTCCAAATCCTTGAATGTTGTTGTGTGGAGATATTACCAATATTATCTAAAGGAACCCTTGTTGACTTAGGTCCCTATTTAGGAAGTCACCCTATTTGGGGGCTATGCAACATCATCATTTTGTTGAATTTGAGATTTATGTTTTGTTAGTAGATTATGTTCTCATTGTTCCAATATGTATGTTATGTATTATGTTTCTCAGTCTTTTGTTCTTGTAGATAAATATAAATTTGGATGTATTAGATTATGTGGTGTAATTTATTATATATGTGTATGTATATATGGGTGCACACATATATACCTACTTATATATATATATATATATATATATATATATAGACACACTTGCATGTGTGAATGCATTTTTATATGAATATATGATTATAAAATAAAAATATATTTATAGAATAAAATAAAATGAATAAAATGAATAAAGGTATGTTACTTAATTAGCAAAACTAGATTGCCTAGGAGTTTCGAACTGGAGACCTCATAGGAGTTGGGATAGCTAGTTTACCATTGGGCTATATGAGTTATTTGGTAATTCTATTCATCTTTAACAAATTTATTGTCTTGATAAAGTAAATTAAGTTAATTAAAAATTAAGCTTTTGATTAAAGGTTCACGAGAATGTATGAGAGTTGTTTTATTTGTGTGAACCAACTATAGTAGTTGGAGTAGTTGCTTCCTGTAAAGAAAATCCTCCAACCATATGGTTGGCTATTTTTATTAGGAGAAATTTATAGATTGGGATTGGAAGGGAGTTTGATAGATTGGGTTTCAGAGAAGAAATTGATAGATTGGGAATTCATAGAGGAAAAATTATAAGTTAGGATATAGCCCGATTTAGAAAAATTTTGTGAGAGAAGAGTTTTGGATCTCAAAAGGAGTGGAAGGTGATTCTAGAAAGGGTATTACTATCCTAATTAATCTTTCAAAGAAGGTGCTAGATCATATGGGAAGGTGGAGAGCTGAGGATTTCTCAACATCAAAGGGTTTCTCTACAGGACTCTAGGTAGGGTCTGGAACCAGGAAGAACTTCTTCATGCTTGTGTGTGTGTGTCTAGAAATTATTGGGTAAATAGGGAATTATTGATGATATAGGAACAAAAGTATTTGGATTATAAAATAATCCGAGTGTGTGTTTGTGTAATTTGGAAACGGGAAACTATGAAATGAATAGTTATGGAGCTACTTGTGTTTTCCTTATCTTGTAAGTGTGTTGGTATGTATTTTTACCCCTAGTTATGATGGGTGGATTGCTATTTTGGATTAGGAAGGTGTTCTTTGTCAATTTTTTAGTTTTGGGAAGTCTCTAGTGTTATTTTTGTACTACTTAGTTTATGTGCAATTTTGGTTTTTTCTTTTTTTTTTCTTCAATAAAAAATTACTAAATTGGATTAAGGGTTGGAATTGCATTTGATGAGTGACCTGGATGTGGATTTAGGGGACATCAAATGGGTCTACCTCAGAAAATATTCCCAAGATCATATTGGTATCAGAGCCAATAGTGGTGTTTGTTTTCATTATATGCCAGAGGAAGAGAATTAGGTTGAGGCTAGCACAATTCCTCCCAAGACAATGAGTCAAGAAGCCATTAAGAAGATGATAAAAGATATGATTGCAAAAAATCTTGGAGATAACAAAAATTCCAAGGGAAAGGATAAAGAACGTGAGTGAGACTTATAGGAAGAAGGGGGTGATGTTGGAGAATAAGCCCCTACTCAGGTTGTGGAGTTTCCTACAAATGAAAAGGAATTTGTAAATGCCCTCAAGTCAGTCAATAGGGATAAAAAACAAGGATTACCAATATATGGTGGAAGTATGAATGCTGAAAAAGTAATTGACTAGATTGAAGCACTCAATAACTATTTTTATTACAAGGAGGTCCTTGAGGATAAGAGAGTTAAGTTGGCCAAGTCAAAGTTGAAGGGGTCTTCACTTGTGGTGGAGTTATTTGCAAGAAGAAAGAGTGAAGGAAGGAAAAAAAAATATAACCTCATGGGAGAGAATGAAGACCAAGGCTAATGCATAATTCATACCCATTGACCATGAAGTACAAATGTAAAAGAAATTTTAGAATCTTAGATAGAGAAATCTAGATGTGATTGCATACAACAAGGAGCTCCACAAGTTAAGCCTCAGACCAATAAGACAAGAAGATAAAGCATAAAAGGTGGATAGATACCTTAATTGCCTAAGGGTAAATATACAAGATGAGATCAGTATTATGGCTCTTGAGATAGTACACAAATGCTTTCAATTGGACCTAAGAGAAAAGGAGAAGCTAAGGAGAAAAAAAGTAGTAGAATAGAAGAGGTAGATGAGGAAGGAACTTTAGGGGCAGAGGAAGATTTGGAGGAGGAAAATCATCAAACAAGAATGGTGAGTCAAGTCAACAAGATTCAACTGGGGAATTGGGTAGCAGAGGTGGAGGATATAGAGGTAGAAGAAGACCTAATGGGAGAGGTAGAATTGGAGGACTAGGAAGAGGACTAGATGTATTCAATGGGAAATTCTATAGCTGCAACCAAGTTAAACATACAATGAGAAAATGCCCCGAGAAAGCCACAAGCTCCCAATGTGGAGAAAGGAGAAACCAGTTGATACAAAACATTATGATTTCCAAAGTCTCATCTCACCAATTGGAAGTGCTTCTCCCATCCTAGAAGGAGTAAACATGATGATCAAAAGGACCTTGCTAAAGGTACCAATGAAGCAAGAGCCACCTCAAAGGAAGACTTTTTTCAATACTCAAGGTAAGTCCCAAGGTAAACTTTGAAAAATTATTATAGACTCTAGTTCCAATGATAATGTGGTCTCAATTTAAATGGTAGAAAAAATTAAGTTGAAGAGGTTGCCTCATGTCAGTCCCCACAAGATCTCTTGGTTGAATAAGAAAAAAAAACTTCATGGTAGATGAGAAGGCTTTGGTAGAGTTTGACATTAGTGACTATAAGGATAGGGTGTTGTGTGAAATCCTACCTATGGATGCTTGTCATCCTCATTTAGGCCGTCCATGGTGATTTTATGTGAAGGCACAACACGATGGTGAGAAAAAACCTATCTCATTACCAAGAATGGCAATAAATATAGGATGGATTCTATGTCAGAACAAGTAGGTGAGAAGGACAGTGGGTCAAATGTGATGATGGTTAGTGGGAAAGAGTTTCTAGGCCTCATGAAAAAGGAGAGTTGTTAGGGGTATTCCCTAGTGGTGAAGCCAAATGATGGTCCTGATTTGTAGCCTAAGAAGAAGAAGAGAGTTCCACAAGAGGTGCATAAATTATTAGATAAGTATCAGGGTATAGTGGTTGAAGATACACCTAATTATTTTCCTCCAATAAGGGCTATAAGCCATCAAATTGATCTTATTCCTCAAGAAACCCTTCCTAAAAAATATTCATATAAGATGAAATCCTTCCAAAATGAGGATATCACTACATAGATCGAAGAACTTCTAGATAAGGGTTTGATTAGGAAAAGTATCAGTCCTTGCACAATCCAAAATGTACTTTATCCAAAGAAGGAAGGGAAATGGAAATTGTGTACGGACTCTAGGGCCATAAATAAGATCACTATAATTTATAGATTCCCAATGCCAAGGATAAAAGATCTCATGGACTACTACCTTGGAGGATCATGCTACTTTTTAAAAATTGATTTGAAATCAAGTTATCATAAGATAAGGCATGAGGATGAATGGAAGACTACCTTCAAGAATAATGAGGGTTTCTATGGATGGATAGTCATGCCATTTGGTCTTAGAAATTCTCCAAGCATATTTATGCACTTAATGAATGAGGTATTGGTTGAGTTTATTGGAAAATTTGTAGTTGTTTATCTTGATGATATCCTTGTTTTTAGAAGGACTAAGGAGGAGCATTTGATGCACCTAGAACAAGTGTTGAGAAAATTGCATAAAGAGAAGTTTATGATCAACTTGGATAAGTATGAGTTTTTGAAAACTAAATTGGTGTATTTAGGTTTTATTGTTTCTGAAGGGTGTTTAAAAATGGATCCCTCAAAGGTAGAGGCTATCCTTGACTAGCCCACTCCTAGATCACCTAGAGATGTTTGGAGTTTCCATGGGCTAGCAATTTTTTATAGGAAGTTTATCAGGAGATTCAGTCATATATGTGCCCCAATTGTAAACACCATGAAAGGAGTAAAATGAAAGTTTTCTTGGATAGAGAAGGAAGAGGAGAGATTTCAGTATTTTAAGAAAAAGGTGATGGAATTACCTACCTTAATGCTCCTTGATTTCCAAAAAAATTTCACAATGGAGTGTGATTCTAATAAGCAGGCCATTGGGGTGGTTCTCAATCAAGAAGGACATCTAGTAGATTTCTTCTCAGAGATGTTGAGTGAGGAAAAACAAAAGTACTCAACCTATGACCTATAGCTTTTTGAAATGGTGTAGGCTCTTAAAAAATGGATGCATTATCTCCTTCCAAAGGAATTTATAGTCTTTACAGACAATCATGCTCTCAGTTTATTAAATGGGCAGGAGAAGCTCAACCATAGGCATATCAAGTGGTTGAAACAATTGTAACCCTATACCTTTACTATTAAGCATAACAAGGGAGCTACCAATAAGGTTTCATATGATTTGAGTAGGAGGGAACTCACCATAAAACAAGTTTAGTATAGCATGGAGATTGATTCCCTTAAAGAAATTTATAAGAAAGACCCTGATTTCAAGGAGGCTTATGATGCATATTTGAAATTTTCTAATAATTTACATATTGATTTTTCTAATTATATGATGCAGGAAGGGCTACTATTCAAAGGGATCATGTTATGTGTTCCTAAATGTTCAATGAGGGAGAACATTATAAGGGAGAAGCACAATGGAAACCTAGGAGGTCATTTTGGGCTTGACAAGACATTGGAGTAGATGACAAGGTTCTACTATTGGCCAAAGGTGCAAACATATGTCATAAGTTTTGTATCAAGTTGTCCCATTTGTCAAAGGGAAAAAGGATTCTCTTCTAATGCTGGGTTGTATCAACCTTTAACCATTTCCAATAGGCCTTAGAAAATTTTTAGCATGGACTTTTTGCTAGGGCTCCCTAAAACTCCAAGAGGCTTTGATAGTGTGTTTTCCATCGTGGACATATTTAGTAAGATGGCTCATTTTGTGCCATGTAAATAAACAAATGATAAATCTCATATTGCATTCATTTTCTTCAAGGAGGTTGTCCAAATTCATGGGTTACCACTCACTATTGTGACTGATAGGGACTCCAAATTTGTGGGGCATGTTTGGAGGACAATGTGGAAAAAACTTGAAACATGGTTGTATTTATCCTTAGCCTACCATCCTCAAACTGATGGTCAAACCGAGTTTTTCAATAGATCACTAGGGAATCTCCTTAGATGTCTCACAAAGAAGCATGGATGGCTTGGGATTTGGTAATAACTCAGGAATAGTTTTCTTTCAATGATTCAATTAACATGAGTACATGAAGAAGACATTTTGAAATTGTTTATGGTTTCCATCCTAGAGGTATAATGGAACTTAGAGACCTACAAGGGTTAGATAGAAGGAGTTCCCAAGGTGAATATTTTTCTGCTACCATGAAAGATATACATGATCAGGTGAAGGCTACCTCAGATAAGAGTGATGTAAAGTATAAGGGAAAGGAAGATATCAAGAGAAGGGATGCTCAATATAAGGTAGGAGAATCAGTCATGGCCTACCTCAAGAAGGAAAGATTACCTAAAGGAAAGTTTCTCATGAAAAAGATAGGACCATGTAGGATTGTGCACAAGTTTGGGGATAATGCCTACAAAATTGAATTACCTCCAGACCTAGGTATATCTCCTATATTCAATGTATCATATTTGTTTCCCTTTGAGGAACCTTTGGTTGAAAATGAAAATACAAGGAAAGATATGGTTGAAGATGATGTTGACTGGATTGAGGACTTACCTCCAAGTAAGCCTGTATAATTGGAAAGCATTTTGGATTCCAAGGTAGTTAAGAAAATAAAGAGAGAAACATACAAAGAGTACCTTTTCAATTGGGAAGTTCTACTAGATTCAGAGGCTACTTGGATTTTTGAAGCATATATTCTAAAGCATGGGACATGTTTACAACACTTGGCAACTCAAGGGATTTGAGTTATTTTTGTCCCAGGGAATATTGTGCAAGAGAACCAAAGATGTTCCTATGAGAACCAAGGGTGATCCAATGGGATCATTGTTTAATTATGTTAATTTGCTTTGTTATGATCTTTCCATTGTAATAAGGCCTTAATTAGGCCCTTGATGTTTGTAATAAGGCCACAAGGCCAATTTGGTCTCAAAGTCCTAAAGGACCATAGTTAGTCAATATGGGTCAATCCTCTCCAAATCATGTCAAATGGTGGCCAGTATTTTTTTAGGATCCTAATAGTCCTATTTTGGTGGTTGAAAGGTCTTAAGGTCACTTTAATGTGACAAATGCAAAGAATGTTCTAAATTGTAAAAGTTGCTTAATTTTGCTTTACAACTTTGACAACTTGGGGATTAGTTTGAAACCCAGTGGCTAGTTGGTTTCAACATTCAGTTATGCAAGTTGGAAAATGTTCATGAGGATTTTTAAAGACCCTATGAAAAATTTCACATGAAATGAAGAAGTTTAGTATGAAGGAGAAGGAATTGCTTTGCTGAATATTGAGTTTCTTATGTTTTTGCGTTTCTCACTGTGATTGCACAAACATAAACTAGTTGGGCCATTCAATCTATGACCACATGATTATATAGTTTGATGAGTTATATTTTCATTACATTTTATTGGTGGTCATTTGGTGCACTGAGAAAGGAGATCCATCAAATTTGGTGAAGACTGGTTCATGAATTCTAGTAACCCCAAGGGTTTGGATTCAAATGGCCATATCCTAACATTCCACCATTGGATTTGACCAATTTTTTGTGTAATTTTAGGACCCTATGTATAATACATGTTACAATTGGGTTTGGAGTAGGCAAGACAATCCCTAATTGTTTCCATGATGCCTTAGGCTTGGCATTTGGATGTGACAAGCTAGGAAAGTGTGAAGATTGAGTTGCAGAAGAGAAAATAAAGGGTGTGGGTGTAATATTGGGTGATTAAGTATCCTTCTAGACATAGAAAGACATGAAACCATAAGCATTTTGTCATAGTAAGCTGACTGGTGAAGAGTTCCACCCTAATGCTCATGAATTAGCCTTATTAAGCCTAATTGGCTCAAACTTGGTTGACTAGGTCAAACACAAATCCAATTCATTAATATTTAATAGTATGTCCAAAAGGGTGTCTTAATTTGGAGTTTATTTGGGTCTTGTTAAGGAAGTTTAAAACTAAGAGGCTAGATAGTCAGTTTGGAGGGCTAGTTGTATTAGGTCACCTAATAGGGAAAAATCTTATTTTGGGTCTTTGTTAGTGTTTCCAAAGGGGAAAGTTGAATGATTTGAAGTGTCAAAACATATAAAAACATCCACACATGATCTTTTCAATCATGGAGATAAGATCCTGATATGCTATAGGTATAGGTTGCTTGGAAGGTCTTAGGGGTTAAGGGTTTTTTTGTGAGGAGTTGTATCTCCTTTGTGTATTGAATTTCTCAGAGTGGATTGGTCATAAGGAGGGGACCAAGAAAAAGTTCAAGAAGTAGGGTATAGCCTTGGGAATGTTATAGGAGAAGGACCATTGGATGGTAGCTTGTTGAAGCCCTTGAAAGAACACCCTAAGGATTCTAGAAGTTAACCTAAAGCCCTTTGTGTTAGTACAACACCCATGAGAAGCCTAAGAAGTAGGGTGATAGTTTTCTTGAACCATATAGTTCATTCTAATTGGTTATGTTGGTTGTAGATTATTCCTTTTGATCTTCAACTTGCAAATTTACACTTTGATGGATAATTTAAATAAAACTTTCACTCTATCACCACTCCAAAGTCCACAAGGAAGAGGGCCAACTGACAAGGATCAAAAGATCCTTCTACACTTTGAGCTTCAGTGCTCAGGTGGGTGTACCCTTGACTCACTTCTCTAAAGGAGTCTAAAACAATATTCCACTATATCTCATATAAGATTGTTAAAGATTTATCAAATAATGTTTGTGCTTGTAGTTGTTAACCATGCATACCTCAAGAGGAAGGACCAGTGCCTTATCCTAGGGCTCAGAGTCACCTAACTGTATACCTCAACTAAATACCTCAAATCAAACACAATGGAGTCTGAGGTAAGTGCTTTGCCTATTACCCCTTTCCCTCAAGCACAAGGACATCAAATTCTACACCTAACTGCAAACTCATTGAATTCACCTAGAAGACTTTAATCCTAACTTTGTTAGGAACACAAAGATAAATTCAAAATATTCTTTGTTTACCATATGTTAGCACACTTTTTGAAACTAACATATATGAGCTCAGAGACAAGCAAGAAGACATACACAAGATACAAGATTGGGATTCAAAATGTTCTCATTAACACAATCAGGATCAACATACAATCAGAATGATACCAAGATCAGAAAAGTCACAAAATCAGACTTCTATCAGTATATTACAGTAAAAAACCAGGGACCAAAAGCAACAATTTTTTTGGAACCCCTGCAAAATCCAAAATTCTCTAACTTATACCCCCTAGTCATCTTGAAAATCTGCAACAAGCCATGGATGACTAGGATTAGGGTTTCAACCACCCAACCTGCTAGAAATGGTCTAAAAAGTTATTACAGGGGCGGGAAACACAATCAATCAGGAAAGAGGAAATTCTTGAACTGATCCACAATCATGAAATTTTTCTTTGCAAGTATAGGGGATCACAAAATTGGGCTCAAAAGGACACCCTGCAACAAGCCTTGAGCACACAATCAAAATGGTACAAGCTCTGCAAACAATCCAACAGCACCCTAGACCACATCGCAAATGGAAAACCAGTCATATCTCACAGAACAGGGTCATTTCTACAATGAATTCCATAAGGTACTTTCTGGTCGCCGGAAGTTCTCAGAAAAATTTGAATTTGAACCACAACGGCTAAATCCTTGGCGCTTGTAGAGAACGACGACCCATGTTCAAATTGAGACCAGCTTTAAAACATAGCCGTCTGATAAAAAATCCTTCGTGACTTTAAGATCTTCCTCTAAAAGTGGCCCCACCAGACTTAGCAAATTGGTGACAAAGGACCTTTGCCAATTTGCTAAACATTTTGTCAAACCTCGGACCCCACCTGGGTCTGCTCGATGCCACATGTCATTTTATCATTCACCACAACCGCCTAGTCACGACTGACAGGACCCACAAACCTTTGGCATCTAATCGAATGGCTGGCACAAGATTGCATGTGTCAGGAAAAGGCCTTAAGAACATATGCTAACCGTCGATGCTCAGACATGTCAGGACCCCTCTGACAGACACACCAACAACTAGGTCCCACAGCTATGTCAAGGAAAGATTTGAAATCAATGGTCATCGCATGATTGCAAGGGGATGGAATATTCCATGTGATCATGCAACAACCACATGATCCTCAGGCAACTGACAACATGACCCCACCTAGGCCCGCTGATGCTACTTTCATTAAATCCATCGGCCAATTAGGAATCGCCAACTATGCTTAGGTGTCACCCTGGACCCACAATTTGAAATGTCATGTCACAAAGATAAGATCAATGGCCATCAGATTGAGATGGTGTCAGAGATCAGGCCCAGGAAGATAAAGCTAAGAACCTTAGGAAAAATATTAAAATCACAGGGTGTGATTGCGGACTTAGGAAAAATAAAGGGACTCGTCGGAGAGAAAGACTAACTGCGAATTGGGGTGATGTGGAAACTTAAAAGGCACATGTAGAAGAGGTGTTTAAGTGACCTGTGAAAAAGGTAATGTGGGAAAATAATAAAGCTAGGGCACATTTGAATTTTGAAACCTAATGGCTAGATTCTGAATGTTTTGCCTAAGGTTTAACCAGGGAGTAGAAAAATCATTGCAGAGAGCAGGGGAAAAGACCAGGAGCCATGAAATTTTTTGCACATGCTAACAGTGGCTCTGTCTAGGGCTGTATGCCTCCTGTAGGCATAGCAAGGACTTAGAATCATTGGTTAAAGAAGACCATCCCACTAGACAAAAATGCAGACAATAAGGAACAAGCAGGGCAGGACCAAGCAACAGGACCAAAAACTGATAGACCAAATCAAAATAGAGTAGGCGAAAGGAACTTATATACAAAAATTTACAATATTCACAAAAGGCTCAGGACCCCAAAACTCTTGATCAGGTCTTTCCTCTATCAAACAAGTAATTTTCATCTCCACTTAGCAAAGGAAAGCTGAAAATACATTTCTCATCCATCCTGCCAAAAACACTGTGATCCACATTCAACACATTATAAAAAAAAAAGATCACCATACTCATAAGATGCAACATCATCATTTAAAACTCTGTCATTCATGGAAGAAAAATATTCTGATTTCTCACAGTAGGAAGATAATATGCCATTATTTATATCTGGTTCACTTGAATCTGCAACCTCCATGTCCTCTTCAAACAATGGATTGATAATTCCATGTAACATTCCCCTTTGATCATTATGACAAAAAATGGGTTGATCATCATCAGAATCCTCATCATATAAGGCATTGGTAAACACCTTAAACTCACTACCCATTTTATTTTCATGGAGACTCTCAGCATATGACAAAAGATTAGAACCATATGAAGATTTACAGTCATCATCACCATATTCAAACCGATTTGTACAATGCAAAAATTGAGATGCATTTTCATCTTCAGATTCAGTGAAAGAATTCATACCTTCACTTCCAAATGAACTTTCACTTTCATTATTACTTTCTTCTTCCCATGTCGCATTTGACTCATATGAAGGCATCTCAGCATCACTGCCTTCATCATTCTCTTTGCTAGTGCTGCATATATCATCCTCATCTGGGACAGGGGTAAAAAAAAAAGTCCCACAACATCTTGTATAAAGTATTCATAGTAGGGACTACCATCAACAACAGATTCCTTTTCTATTTCTTGATGATCACAAGTTCCATCATCAGCACCAGCATCACACGATTCATCATTCTTAAATGAACCCATCCATTTCTTAACTTTTTCTAGTGCTACATTTCTGATAGAGGCAGTCCAACCAACTGATTCAGGCATACTAAGCACTAAAAACATTTTAGTATACTAGAAATCTTGAAGCTCAATACCCATAAGAAGTTCATCACAAGCTATAAGAAATTTCTTATAGTATGAGTGGGATGACCCTTCTTTCCATTCCCCTATTGCACATCTTAAAATCCTTGTACAAGTCTGTTGGATTCTTTGACTTATTAGATAAATGTCTCTTTCTCTATCAACATTTCTAAGGTATGACTGATAACACCCAGACCTAGAAACATCATCCCGATCTATCAAAGCTGGAAACTCCATTTAATGTATTGACAACATAATACAACTTGTTCTCATGACAATACTTTTGTTCAAACCCATGCAACCTATGACTTTATTAAACCTCAACATATTTCTGATACTCATTACAAAACTAAAAATTTTATCCAGAAATATGATCAAACCTTCAAGACTGACTTCCCTTTTCAACAGTGACTTGTTCACCTAATTAGGGACTATTCTTGCTTAATGAAATAAGATTACCTAGAGATGTTGTGAATGCTGCAAAATATTGATCTAAAGTCTCCTCCAAACCACCTTTAAAACTTTGGTAGAGCCGCGACCTCTTTGCAGAGGAAAAATTTAAAATAGTTGAGGAACTCTTCAACTCTAAACCTTCTTCAAAACCAACAATCACAAGACAACCTCACAAGATAACTGCTTGTCAAGACTACAAATATATCACACTTGTTATAAAACACTGACCAAACAGAGACTCAAAGTTGCCACTCAACACTTAGTGAGAAAATATTACAAATGTATTTTGTTCATTTGACTCTGTAACTTCAACTAGGACCCTGGAATGATCCATCCAAGCAAGGAAGCTTGCTATCTTTTACCTCTTCCCCAGCAGAGTCACCATTTTGTTGGTTGTGGATTATTCCCTTTGATCTTCAACTTGCAGATTTACACTTGATGGATAATTTAAATAAAACTCTGACTCTATCACCACTCCAAAGTCCACAAGGAAGAGGGCCAACTGACAAGGATCAAAAGATCCTTCTACACTTTGAGATTCAGTGCTCAGGCGGGTGTACCCTTGACTCACTTCTCTAAAGGAGTCTAAAACAATATTCCACTATATCTCATATAAGATTGTTAAAGATTTATCAAATAATGTTTGTGCTTGTAGTTGTTAACCATGCATACCTCAAGAGGAAGGACCAGTGCCTTATCCTAGGGCTCAGAGTCACCTAACTGTATACCTCAACTAAATACCTCAAATCAAACACAATGGAGTCCGAGGTAAGTGCTTTACCTATTACCCCTTTCCCTCAAGCACAAGGACATCAAATTCTACACCTGACTGCAAACTCACTGAATTCACCTAGAAGACTTTAATCCTAACTTTGTTAGGAACTCAAAGATAAATTCAAAATACTCTTTGTTTACCATATGTCAGCACACTTTGTGAAACTAACATAGATGAGCTCAGAGACAAGCAAGAAGACACACAAGATAGAAGTTTGGGATTCAAAATGTTCTCATTAACACAATCAGGATCAACATATAATTAGAATGATACCAAGATCAGAAAAGTCACAAAATCAGACTTCTATCAGTATATTACAGTCAAAAACCAGGGACCAAAAGAAATAATGTTTTTGGAACCCTTGCAAAATCCAAAATTCTCTAACTTATACCCCCTAGTCATCTTGAAAATCTGCAACAAGCTACAGATGACTAGGGTTAGGGTTTCAACCACCCAACCTGTTGGAAATGGTCTAAAAAGTTATTACAGGGGTGAGAAACATAGTCAATCAGGAAAGAGGAAATTCTTGAACTGATCCACAATCATGAAATTCTTTTCTGCAAGTACAGGGGATCACAAAATCGAGCTCAAAAGGACACCCTGCAACAAGCCTTGAGCACACAACTGAAATGGTAAAGCTCTGCAAACAATCCAACAGCACCCTGGACCACACCACAAATGGAAAACCAGTCATATCTCATCGAATAGGGTCATTTCTGCAATGAATTCCATAAATTTGGTACTTTTTGGTCGCTGGAAGTTCTCAAAAAAATTTGAATTTGAACCACAATGGCTAAATCCTTGGCGCTTGTAGAGAATGATGGCCCACGTTCAAACTGAGACCAGCTTTAAAACATAGCCATCTGATCAAACCTCCTTCACGGCTTTAAGATCTTCCTCTAAAAGTGGCCCCACCAGACTTAGCAAATTGGTGACAAAGGACCTTCACCAATTCACTAAACATTTTGCCAAACCTCAGACCCCACCTGGGTCCACTCAATGCCACATGTCATTTTATCATTCACCGCAACCACCCAGTCATGACTGACAGGACCCACAAACCTTTGGCATCTAATCGAATGACTGGTGCAAGATCGCATTTGTCAGGAAAAGGCCTTAAGAACATACGCCGACTGTCAATGCTCAGACATGTCAGGACCCCTCTGACAGACACACCAGCAACTAGGTCCCACAGCTATGTCCAGGAAAGATTCAAAATCAATGGTCGTCACATGATCGCAAGGGGATGGAATATTCCATGCGATCTTGTGACAACCACACGATCCTCATGCAATTGACAACATGACCCCACTTGGGCCCACTGATGCTACTTTCATTAAATCCATCAGCCAATGAGGAACTGCCAACTATGCTTAGGTGTCACCCTGGACCCACAATTTGAAATGTCATGTCACAAAGATAAGATCAATGGCTGTCGGATTGAGATGGTGTCAGAGATCAGGCCCAGGAAGATAAAGCCGAGAACCTTAGGAAAAATATTAAAATCGTAGGGCGCGATTGCGGACTTAGGAAAAATAAAGGGACCCGCTGGAGAGAAAGACTAACTGCGAACTGGGGTGACGTGGAAACTTAAAAGGCACATGCAGAAGAGGCATTTAAGTGACCCATGAAAAAGGTAACACATGAAAAGAATAAAGCTAGGGCACATTTGAATTTTGAAACCTAACGGCTAGATTCTGAATGTTTTGCCTAAGGTTTAACTAGGGAGCAGAAAAATCATTGCAGAGAGTAGGGGAAAAGACCAGGAGCCATGAAATTTTTTGCACATGCTAACAGGTTAGTTGGTACTTTGAAATACTTGGCTTTTAAATAATTTTATTTAATCTCTTCATTTCTTGTTTACCAAATTTTCAAATTTTAAGAAGGCCAAAAGAAATTATATAGGTAGTCCGTAGCATTTTGGACAATATTATTGGAAAAGACCATATCAATGTTTGTTGTTTATGATATGAGTCATTTCAACAATTAAGGGTTTGATGGAAATTATATTAAAAGAATGAAGAAATAAAAGGTGTAAAAATAGGAAACCCAATCTTTTAGTTTTACATTCAACAAAAGGAGCTTCATTAATATTATCATATGTAAGTGAATGATTATGAAGGAGTTTCTTATTCATATAAAAAGAAAGAGATAATCTTCATCTTAGATACACTACTAGATGCATTATTAGTTGAATCCAATGTTACTATGTATGCACACTTTTATAAATTGGCTAATGATTCATTCATAGCCATTAACTGTGTATATGATAATTAAGACCTAAAAGAGAATATGAGGATAGAGAAAATGGAGGCAAGATGTTTTCCATCATCCCAAGCTAGCTTCTCACTTAGGGATGATTCATTGCATGAGAAAAAATCTATTTGTGTCCCTGAAGAGAAGAGGGGGTTTTCATCATGATTATCCCTTCAAGGAGTGAGGGTGGAAAAAATTTGGTTGGTGATTTATCAAGCACTTGAGGAGGTATTACACACACTTAGAGGAGATGTGGACTTTCAAAGGAAAGACATCTCATGTGTAGGAATATTGATGATGATTGTTTCCACAACACTTGAGGAGATATTAGACACACTCGAAGGAGATGTGCACTTTCAGAGGAAAGGCATCTCATGTGAAGAATTGGAGGAGGAATTAGACACACTTGGAGGAGATGTGGAATTTCAGAGGAAATGTGTTTCATTATGTAGGGGAGGTGGAAATAATCATGCTATACAGATGGCTTCAAGTTTTGCAATCAAGAGATCCACTGATGCAGATAGTTCGGTGTTTCTTGAGAGAGAATGGCTAAGAGATCCACTAGTGTAGTCAGTTCAGTATTTTCTAATTGAGTTAGGAGGATTGGTGAAGGCGCTTCATCAAATTCTCCAAACGGTTGGGTTTAAAACTACTGCAACTTCCACTCTTGTTCAAATTAATGTAATAAGGGGGGAATGTTGGTGTATTACATCAAAGTAGGTTAGATTTTAGTTTTAGATTAATAAACAATAAATTAGTTAAATGGGAAGTTATTCTTGTAGGTAGTTATACATAGGAAAATAAGGCTTTTAAAAGCCAATGAGATTGTATTCTAAGACATCAATTGAATCATTTCAATAATAATGTAATGTTTATATTTTTATATTTGATGTGCAGTTGATATACTGTCCAATCTTTCAGGATTTATAGGAGTGATTGAAGTAGATATGAAATGCCACAAAGGATTCAAAGGCACATTAATATAGGGGGCCAAAAGTAAAAAGCCATGTCACACTTTTATAAAGGATTTAACAGTAATTCAACTTTTAAAATTGAATCACAAGAAACTAACATATATTTTTTATTTTTAAATTATGCAATCTAATTAAATTTAAATTTTAAAAAATTACAAAAAAATATTTGAATATAGGGTTTTTATAAAATAAGCACTAAAATTTATTTGTCAATAAAATATTGAAATTGAAGTTACATGAAACACCACTCTTTACATGTAGTAAATTTTATCATTTTCTTCAATTTTTGTGTGTTTATTGATAACTTGAAACTTTAGTGCATCTATATATATTTTCTCTATTTTTTTATAAAATATTTTTAAATAAAATTAAAAATTTGTGCGCACTAAAATACAACAATTCTCATTTGATACCACCTTTTGTTTTAATTATTTATCCAAAATAGAAAAAATATATCATTTTGACATAGATTCTTTTCTCTATTGCATCATATTTAAAAAATAATTAAATTTTTGTATTTTTCCTTACAAGATAATCAAATTTCTATTTTAGTATAGGTGACTTGCTTTTAGTAAAAATAAAATATAAAATATAAAATATAAAAGATATATAATTTACAAAACCACACTTATATATCTACAAAAGAATATTTTAATATATTAAAAATATTATATATAAGAATAGGAGTTCTTGAAATATCAAGTTTTTCATAGTCTTTTTTGGTAATTGGCCCCAAAGTAATATAAAATATGTATTTAATAGACACTTCCAATTAGAAAAGTTGTCGTCCATATCTAAATTACCTATAATGAATCTGTCGAGACCATATATTTGAGAAAACTAAGCTGGAAATAATTAAATTCACTTTGTCGATTTAAGTAGTCAAAAAATGTGACACAAATTTGTATTTTTACCTCAAGGATAATGAGATTTATAGACATAATGTTTGTACTTTAATCAAAAGATATAAGATTTACAATAGGATGACTTTACCATGTGCATAGAAACTTCATGCATCAAAATAGTTATCTGGGTGACATTGAGTTTCAAGCGAGTATTGTTTAGGTTTTAAAATGTCACCCTAACTCAAGCATTAGGGGTGCATAGACATTTCATCCTAACAAGGGAAACCTTCTCGAGTTGTGGGTGGAATCTAATTGAGAAGGAATCTCCAGATTCTAGGCTGGTTCCTATTTGATTTGGAATATCACCTCATGATTGAAAACTGAATGGGGAAAGGGAAAAAGGATTTAAAACTGAACTTGAAACAAGGTGATACACCAAAACTTGCTCCAAATTTATCAGGATCTTCAAGCCAGCATTCACAATTACAAAATTACTGAGTTGCATTTATCATTCTCTATTTAACATATAGGCTGACAAGTATCTACTATTAGGGTTCACACCACTAATAATAAAAAACTATCAACATACATACATATTTTGCAAAACGCCTAAATTTTGATAATCTAGAAAGGAATCAGAAACAATTCACTTAGCTAGGTTACACAAAATATACAACACTTCAATGTAGAAAGGAGATTAGGATTGGATTTGATACTCAAAAATTGATGCAATTTGGAGAAAACCAGCTTTATTATCCTTTCCAGCTCTAAAAATGGTTACAAAATGCAAAAAGGGGACAGAGGAGCAAAAATATTCACTAAGCCCTCCTTCTCCACAACTCCCAACAACTAAAATTGAAAAAATAACTCTATTATGAAGCCATCCAAGCCTAAATTCAAAAATCTAGGACTCCTAAAATCACTCCTAGAAAAGCTCAAAACTAGCTATAAAATAGCCTCCAAATTTAGCCCCAAATCAAGCTCCTAAAAATTAGCCAAAATTGGCTCCTAAGTATCCCCTAATATTGGTATTTTAAAATATATCTCTTATGATTAATACCAATATATTTTATAAAAGAATTGAGCTGAACTCAATACCTAATTCTCAGCCCACCATAAAATTATTAAACCTAAGTTTAAACTATTGAAAATTTCAAACTTGGGTCAACACGACCATTCGAATACAATTCATAACTCATTGTTAAAAATCTCTGAAAAGCATACATGAATTGGCATTGGAGAAACCGAGGCTAGCTGAAGGACTACATATAATTAACTCGTAACATTGAATGGCATTTAACATCTATGTCATGGACTTGATATTTTATCAAACCTGGCATCTTCTTGGTCTCTGAGATATCTCATTTGCATTGCGCTTGGATCTAAGGAAAACTAAAGATAAAACCTAGTTATGACAGGTTTATACATTTTTCTTTCAGTATCAATCTCCTTCCCTATGTTTAGTATCTCAATGCTCGAGCTGTAAATGGGAGATCACGAGCCCTAAGATTGGGAGTTTGAGCTTTGTTATCTGATGAACTAGCACATAGCTATGTTTGGAACTAGAACTTATATCGACCCTTAGCTAGATCACAATCTTTCCTTCTGGGCATTGTCTATTTACTTGGGATTGTGACTTGAACAATCTCAGCTTTGATTGGAAAATGACACATGAGCTATGCATGAAACTCATGGTTTTGACTGGCATTTGAGCTTGGAATTAATCATGTCTTAGTGAGAACTAGGATTGTTTACTTTATTGAGCTCAATTGTGCTTGTTATGTGGCTTGACTGAGAGCTCACATCTTTTTGTGCTTTGATAGAACTTGGGTTGTATTGGGCTTACTATAACCTAGTATTTGGCACACGAGCTATGGCTATGAACTATTTCTTATTAATGAAACTTAGTTCATACTGCTAGATCTTGAGCTTTGTTTGAACACAACTCTTGTTAACTGATGAACCCATAGGCTGTGACTAGAAGTTTTTTACAGTCACCAAGTATGATTGTGAAATATTTTTTCATGTTTTGACTGATCATTTATAGTAGCTCACGGGCTTTAGATTGGAAGCTCATGAGAAATGTTTGTACTCAGCCCTTGATTACTGTAACGTACCCAAGAGTTCACACTTTGGAACATGGAACTCATGGGCTGCTTGGTACCTAAGCTTATGACAGTGACTAGAGCCCAAAAATTTAACTTGACTTGAACACGAGCTGTGTAGTTTGATCTTGGTCTTAGCTGGAAGTTTGATGCTTGCATAGCACATGACATTTTTGTTGGGGCTCGACTGTAACTTTGATTGGAACTTCTCAGCTTTGCAACTCAAGCTTGGACTTTGAACTATGACAACTCGGCCTTTGATCACGGGCTGTAATTGCAATGAAGAACTTGACCTTAACCGTTGCAAGAAGCTCGGGCTTTAGCTAGATCTCAAGCTACAACTAAGATAAGTATCTCTCTTCTCCTTGCTTTACTTTTAGGGCTTTTGAAGCTAGATCTATCATTTATTTTCTGATTATTGCATCACGGTTGTGAGCATGTTTGAGTTGCTGTTATCTCAAACTTTAATTATGCCTCCATGCTTTGAAAACTACAGTGTAGTAAATTCTATTTTTGCTTTTAGTTTGTGAATGCTAGAGCCACTGAAGGGTTTCTTTCTTGCTTCTTAAAATGTGTTTAGTCATCAACTATCTACAACCTGACTTTTATGACTTCAGCTTGCACATTTTTCACTTTGTACACACTTATATACACTAGTCTTTAATACATTACTTCTCCTCCATTGATTACATTGATCATTTCTTAAAGCCTGTATTGTTATCACCATATTTGATACTAACCGTGATAATACTTGGTTGTAACATAGCAATTCTTTTGGTCTTGAAACAAGTGCTTTAACCGATACACATATGCTTGACTGGTTTTTTCCCTTGTATTAGAAAATGATAAAAACTAGTGCATGGACTTTCATTTTCACTATTATGGTAAAATTCTCCTATAAAAAAATACTGACTGTATCTTCATTATGGTGGAATGGTAATGACAATACTGATTTCTCCTTAAAATGCATGAAATGCACCAATTAGAATGTTACCATGCTTGAGATTTGAAAACTATAATTTTGAAATACATTTCCTGGTACCCTTATTCAGCATTGAATAAATAGGCATCTTAGCATCTGGCACTATTTTTTTGGTTGTTTCCTTCCTGTAGCATTTCTTTTGGTGCACTTGGCCACATGTCATAAGTTGTATCACTCTTTAGTGCTTTGACAATAAGCACCATAATGCATTATTGAAAACCATTTGATATTCTTTTGTAGATCCAAATTTCAGATATTACAAGACTTATACCATATGTAACTAGTAATGAGATTTGTTTATGAGGTTCAAGCATGGGCTTGTGACACCCATAAACACATTTTAGTGACATTGAACCTGATATTTCCATCTATTCAGCATATTCATCTAACAAACATTTTTTCCATTTTCTTAGTGAATAACACAAAGAACAACACACTGCATCATTCTTTTAGAAACAACATCAAGTCAAAAACATTACATTAGGTTAGTGAACATGACCAAATGGTCAAATTTGTGCAATAATCGATCAACTAGTATGCACACTAACTTAATGTTAGGAATGAATGATTGGCAATCATTCTGTAGCAGTTGTTGTTTCAATCATGACTATGATTGTCATTAATGTCAACACAGTGATTTACCAAAGACTTGCAGAGAAGCATATAGAGTTTGGATTAGCGCATGTGGGTTATTGTAGTTGGAGCTATGTGATGTTTAGGATATACTCCTTCATAGGTTATATGTCTATGGTTAAGAGCGCAGATAGTAATTCACTTATTCATGGAAGTTATGAGCACTTTTGTGCAAGCAGTATTCAGGCAGTGTTCCTGAGTAGCGGTTTGTGGAAATAGGATGATATCTCCTAATCAGGATGGAATATGGTTTTGCACAATTAAAGGGAAGTTGAAAACACATTGATAGTGACATGGATGATAGTGCAAACTTTGAAGTCACATGAGTGAAGAATTATTGTAGTTGGAAGCTGATAGTTTTGTGTAATTTTGATGTAGCGTGTGGAAACTTTTATGTTGTAATTGTATTCCGACTCATTTGTAATTATTTGAGTGTGGTATAAAGGAATGAATGTATTTCCTTGTTGTAGTGTGGTTGGGTGTGATGGTTTATGCATGAAGTGAAGAAAAGAGCTAAGTATGAAAGTGAATTTGTGAAGGAAGACATGCGAAGTACAAAGATATGAAATTGAGATCTGGTGTAACAGTGGGTGCGGTTTGGCATAGTCAGAGAAGAGGTAACATATTATTCTATTGAGTAATACAAAGATTATTTGGATAGTGTGTTCAGTGATCTTACCCTGAAGCTTTTTGGGCAGTGGGTCCTTATGTCTTCCATAACTCTTAACAGGGTTAGAATCTTTTAACAGGGATTCAAAATCTCCTAACAGGGATTCATATGTACTGAATGTATTTCATAAGAATCCTAACAGAGTCCATCCTTTCATAAGGAATATTCATATTAGTTCATCTTTTGTGGGCATCATTCCCACTGGGGTTTACTCTTTGATCAAGAGGTTCCCTAGTCAACATATCTTATGTCATTGTGTTATTGTGTATGAATATCTTTCTATGGTTATTAATTATATTGCTTACATGGTTTAATGCTGTTGAAGTTGATAAAAGTTATAATCATCTGATAATTGATTCAACCCCCCCCCCCCCCATCAGTTATCTTGGTGGACTTTACTTTCTAACAATTGGTATCAGAGCGACAGGTCCTTAAAAAAGAAGTTTAACAACTTAAGGAGATCCATGGTGAATTTCAGGAAAGAAAGCCCTAAGTTTGATGGAGTAAATTTTGACAGCTGGAAAGAAAAGATGAAGACACACCTACTATGTTTAGGACCAGGTTATTGGTTGATTACAAAGAATGATAAGACTATCATTGAAGAGGACAATCTTGAAACATGTACTGCTGATGAGAGAGATCTATTGATGTGTAAGATACTTGCAAGAGAAGCACTTTTGATAGCCCTTCCAGAGAATGAGTACAGTCAGGTAAAATGTTTGAAAAAATCTCATGATATTTGGAATGCTTTACACTCTACTTTTGAAGGTGATGAACATGCAAAAAGAGTTAGATTACATAATTGGATATGTGCATTTGAAGATATAAGAATGTTGGAAGATGAATCTATTAGAAGCTATATTGGTAGAATGTCAGAAATTATTACAGGTATAAAATCTTGTGGAGGAACAAAGACAGAGAATGAAGTGATATGGAAAATTTTGAGGACATTGACTCCTGTATTTAAGCAGACAACATAGATGATTGAACAAGTTATACCTTATACTACAAACTTTACAAGAGAGACTCTTCTTGGAAGATTAGAAGCAACAGAAATGAACCTGAGATAATTAGGAGACTTACCTAGAATGGAGACATCATTCAGTGCTCTTAGTGTTCACCCTACTTTGTCAATAAGCATCAGTGTGAGTGGAGATTATGCTGGCAGCAATAGATCTAGAAATGAAGAAGACAAGAAGATTGAAGAAGGTATTGCATTGCTTGTGAAAAGAGAACCAAATGGTAAGAAAATATTTAAATGTTGGACTTGTCAAGAATATGGTCATTTTGCATCTAAATGTCCTAAGAGAGTTAAAAAGTACAGAAAAAATTTCAAACCTAGAAGATCTAAGGAATGTTATTATGCTAATGATGAAGATCTTGAAGCTAGTATAGAAATAACTTTAAGTGAAAGTGATACTGAGAATAATGATGACATAGGATTTGTAGCAATTAAAGAAGATAATCTTGAAACTGATGTTAAGGAAGAAAAAGCCTTAGTTTCTCAAGTTGAAAAGAAATCTGATTGGATTATAGACAGTGGTTGTTCACATCATATGACTGGAGACATGAAAAAGTTCATAAAGTTTAATGAATATGATGGAGTTGTTAGAGTTGGAAATAATGCACCTTGTTTGATTAAAGGTATAGGATCTATTAGTCTTGATGGAAAGACCAATACTGATGATGTTTATTTTGTGGATGGATTGAAACATAACCTTTTTAGTGTTAGATAGTTAGTTGTTAAGGGATATCAAGTTTGGTTTACTGAGAAAACTTGTGTGATAAAGGATAAAGATGGAAATTTGATTGGAACTTGATCTAGAACCAGAGGTAATTTATTTTAGTTGAATCCTATTGAGATGACAAGTTTGATTACTAAGATTGATGATAGTTGGTTATGGCATAGAAGGTGTTAGATTAGGTGAAAAACTAATCTCCCAAGAACACCTGCATGCATAACCCTGTCACATGGAAGAAGCAAAGAACAGAAGCAAGAAAAATCTATGGAGGCCAAAAAGCCAGAGACATCTTATGGACATGCAAAGAGCAATTGTATTCCAAGATTATCTCTATTATGATCCAATAAGTGTATTAATGAAATACAAAGAGGGAATCCTTATAAAAGGATACCAAAACCCTAAAGGAGAAAACCCTAAAGAATAATGAGATGCCTAAGTCTAACTTAAGTGTAGAGAATAATAGACTAATAATTAAATAAATTAATTATTAGCTATAATATGACTACTCTAACACCCCCCCTTAAGTGTAACTTAGGGAGAAGCTAAACAACTAAGGACTAAAAGATGCATGAAAACAAAAATGCATGAAAGAGCTATGGGTCCCGACAACAAGGCCTGATCAGGTACCCAAGTACAATAAAATAAACTAGATGAAGGAAACAAAGCCTCCAATCTAGGGAAAGTCCCAAAGAAAGGAACAAGAAAGAGCATGAAGCATCTCCGAAGCATGAAGCTGCAAACACTGTCAGAAGAATACTGCTGGAACCCCCACTGAAATAGTGCATGACCAGGTAGAGAAGACAAAGTCTGAAGAGCTGATCAATCAAAGAGGTGACCTCCAAAATAGGAATGAATGAGTGTCTATATAGTAGATGATCCATCTCACCGAAATGCATAGGTGCCTAGCCACTGCATCCGCCTAGTACATAGGAACAAAAACTGAATACGTAGATCACTCAACTGAACCAAGGAAGCAATAGAGCCAACAGGTGAACCCCCCCATAATGCTGAACGGGGTGACAGGAACACTGAAATGCAATGCCAGAAACATCTACAAGAAGAAGAAACAGGAACACCTATGTGCAAAAGAAGGTACAAGCACAGGATAAAGGGCGGTGTCATAGACACAAACTACATGAGGCTAATGTCGTGGAAGGTACACTCACTTGACAAAGGTGGATGAGCACAAAAGGAAAAACATCATAACCCCCCCATGGCACTTTATAACTGAGTGCGTATACAAACAAACACATAGTGTTCAAGATCCCAAAATGCAAAAGCAGGCACTTTATCTCAGTGCGTTTACAGAAAAAAGAATGCAACAGAAGAGAAGCATACAATGCTCAAAAGACAGAAAGAAGAGTGAGCTATGAACTCAGAAGAAGAGATCCCCGGACCTGTAGAACCAAGCACTCAACCAGAGGGCATAAACTGCCAAACGCAGAGGAGTGAAAACCTGGAGTAGAATCTGGAAAAATAACCTCAATCACTGAATAGCACACTGAACCAGCTTTCCGAAAATACCAAGTTTGCTGAAAACTGAGCCCGAATGTGAGAGATATAGTGTCCGGAATGCAAAAAGTACCCGTGACTTTGACTGGTAGAAAACCCCTGCAAACGGCAAAATCAAAAAACCAAACTGAAAAAAACAGAACGGTCTCGGAACTAGCTTTCCATCGATATCTTGTTTGGCAAAAAATGCCATTGTATGCTCAAGTTACGGCAAAAACAGTGACAGGTGCTGTGGCAAGCACCTAAAAAAGAAAACCTCTGAATTCAACAGCCTGGTGCGAAAAATGGAAGAAGAATCTAGAAAAAAGTGTTCATATAAAATGACCGTCTCAGAATCATCTTTCTGATGATGTCTCGTTCGCCCACTAACTCCTCCGTATGAGCAAGTTATGCCAAAAAAAGTATCAGGTGCTCCAGGAAGGCAAAAAAGTAGTCCTGCCTTCGAAAGCATGGTACGAAAAATGAGGCAAAAAACTAGAAAAGAAACCTCCATAATTGTGTTCATCTCAGAAAGAGCTTTTCGATGATATAAAAAACTCCCAAATACGCCTCCAGATGAAAAAGTTATGGCCCTGGAGGCCGAGCTTGCACAGGCGGGCTTAGAAAACAAGCCATGCAAAAAAAAATTGCAAAATAAAAAAGCAACCCCATAAAAATTGCCGGCGGGTAAGGCGGGACCCGCGGTAGTCACCACAGCGGTCACCGCAGTGACGGGCGGTGACACTGCGGGTAACCGCTGGTGGTCACCGCAGTCACCGGCGGTGACACTGCGGCGGCGGTGGTGCCCGCGGGAAGCGGTCGGGGCCGGTGGCGGGTTGGGAGGTGGCGGGAAGTGGTGGCGGGTGGGCGGTGCAGGGGCCGCAGTGCCCCTGCACTTTTTAAATTTTTTTTGATATGCGTGCAGACTGTACGGCCCACCTTGGGATGCGTGCAGTCCTGAGGCTAAAATTTTTTGCCTCTGATGCCACTGTGTCCAAAATGAACAAGTTTTATATGGATTTAGGGGTTCTTGGGCCTTCCGGACACAATGGTGGTGTCTGTTTTTGCCCAAGGTGAGCCAAATTTTGGCTCCCCCCCAGATCCACAAAAAAACTTCTGAAACCCTTGAAAACCTCCTGCTTCTGAAACACTTCAACAAAACACGAACAGCGAGCAGCAAGATGGCTCTGATACCATGTTAGATTAGGTGAAAAACTAATCTCCTAAGAACACCTGCATGCATAACCCTGTCACATGGAAGAAGCAAAGAACAGAAGCAAGAAAAATCTATGGAGGCCAAAAAGCCAGAGACATCTTATGGACATGCAAAGAGCAATTGTATTCCAAGATTATCTCTATTATGATCCAATAAGTGTATTAATGAAATACAAAGAGGGAATCCTTATAAAAGGATACCAAAACCCTAAAGGAGAAAACCCTAAAGAATAATGAGATGCCTAAGTCTAACTTAAGTGTAGAGAATAATAGACTAATAATTAAATAAATTAATTATTAGCTATAATATGACTACTCTAACAGAAGGTTTTGTCATATAAACTTTGACAACATTGTGAATGTAAGTACTACACTTGCAATAAGAGATTTGCCTAAAATTATGAAGCCTACTAACATGATTCACAAAGAATGTGTAATGGCTAAACAAAAGAGAAGTTCTTTTCCCAGTAAGAAGTTTACATCTACAGAAAAGTTGGAGATTGTTCATACAGACTTGAGCGGTCCTACTAGGACTAGAGGATTCTATGGAGAAGGTATTTTATGATTCTTGTCAATGATTTTACAAGAATGATATGGATTGCATTTCTTAAAGAAAAATCTGAAGCATTTGATAAGTTTAAGATTGTTAAGAATAAAGTTGATAATGAATCTAGAATGAAGATCAAATGTTTGAGATCTGATAGAGGTGGAGAATTTACTTCTAGAGAGTTTAACACCTTTTGTGAAGAGAATGGCATTAAGAGACAGTATTCAGCCCCTAGAACACCTGAACAAAATGGCATTGTAGAAAGAAGAAACAAATTAGTGACTAAAGCAGTAAGAGCTATGTTATTTGAGAATGATTTGGTGAAGATATTCTAGAGAGAAGCAGTGAACATAGCAGTGTATATAATGAATAGAGTACAAATTAGAGTAGACACAGACAAGACACCTTATGAATTATGGTTTGGACATGCACCCTCAGTTAAGTATTTTAAAATTTTTGGAAGCAAATGTTATATAAAGAGAGATGATGATATTGGAAAGTTTGATCCTAGAAGTGATGAAGGTATATTTCTTGGATATTCTTTGAAAAGCAAAGCCTATAGATGTTACAATAAAAGAACTAAGACTATTGTTGAAAGCGCAAATGTTAAAGTTGATGAAAAGCTCAAAATTTAGGAAAGAATGCTTGATTATGAATCAGATGAAGAAGCTCATCCTAAATCTAACACTGGATCTACTAAATTATTTTATGAAACTGATAGTGATTTGTTGAATGAAAGCCACAATGAAGTCATTGAAGAACCTACATTTGAAGTGAGATCTAAGACAGTGACACCTAGCAAGAGTTTGTTAAGAAATTATCCTATTGGACAAATTATTGGAAGCATCAAAAGAGGAGTTCTAACTTGAAATAAGGTACAAGAATAGTTATGTTTGATTTTTGAAATTGAACCTAAGACTACTAGTGAAGCTTGTGAAGATGAAAGTTGGACTAATGCTATGAAAGAAGAACTAGATCAGATTGAAAAGAACAAGACATGGGAATTGGTCCCTAGACCTAAAGACAAGAATGTTATTGGAACTAAATGGGTATTCAGAAACAAGATGAATGAACAATGAGAAATAGTAAAAAACAAAGAAAGATTGGTATGTAAGGGTTACTCACAGCAAGAAGGAATTGACTATGAAGAAACCTTTGCACCTATTGCAAGAATTGAAGTAGTAAGAATGTTTTTGGCTTATGCAGCTTACAAGAAATTCAAAGTATATCAGATGGATGTGAAGTCAACATTTCTGAATGGAGAATTGGAAGAAGAAGTCTACATTGAGCAGCCTGAAGGTCTTCCTTTGACTCAAGAAGGAGACATGGTATGTAAACTGAAGAAAGCTTTATATGGACTTAAACAAGCACCTAGAACTTGGTATGCAAGACTGGATAAGTATTTGTTAAAATTGGGATTTACAAAAGGAATAGCTGATAGCAATTTGTACACAAAAGAAATTGAATATGGTTTGTTGGTTATAGTTATTTTTGTTGATGACATTATCTTTGGAGGAGAAGATGAAGCTAGTGACAAATTTGCTGATGAAATGAAGACTGAATTTGAAATGAGTATGATTGGTGAAATGAAATACTTTTTGGGATTACAGATAGCACAAAATAATGATGGTATCTTTGTAAGTCAAACAAAGTACCTGAATGAATTGTTGAAAAGATTTGGAATGGAGAATTGTAAACCAGTTGGAACACCCATGGTGATTGGACATAAGTTATCTAGCACAGATGAGACTCCTGCAGTGGAACAAAAGAAATACAGATCTATGATTGGATGATTGCAGTATTTGACTCATACAAGACTTGATATAGCACATTCAGTTGGAATTGTAGCAAGATTTCAAGCTGAACCTAGAGAATCACGTTATGCAGCATTAAAGAGGATACTAAGATATTTAAGAGGCACAATGGACTATGGACTATGGTATGAAAAATATGGTGATTTTACCCTATGTGCTTATACAGATGTTGATTGGGGAGGCAGTGTTGATGATAAGAAAAGCACCAGTGGAGGAGCATTTTTCCTTGGAGGAAGATTGGTTTCTTGGCTAAGAAAGAAGTAGAATTGTATATCACAAAGCACATCAGAAGCAGAATATGTAGCAGTAGCAAACAATTGTAACCAGATAATTTGGATGAAGCAAATGCTGAAGGGTATTGGAATAAAGTGTGTTGAACCTGTTGTCATACATTGTGACAACACCAGCACAATTAGTATGTCTAAGAATCCTATATTACATTCTAAGAAAAAGCATATAGAGATTAAGTATCATGTTGTAAGAGAGAAAGTTGCTGAGAAAGAAGTCAGACTTGAGTACATAAGTACAAAGGAGCAGATAGCAAATATATTCACAAAGCCTTTGCCTAAGGATACATTTGAGTATCTAAGAGGTATGCTTGGGGTTATGCCCCAACCTAATTTTGAAAGGTGATGCAATTGGTTGCATTTGTCTAGTGGTATATGAGCCCTATCTTTCTTCTAGACTGGATGTTGGTACTTCCTCTATGGGGGAGTATGTGTATCTAAGATGAGTCATGAGGACTCTAGTGAATGTATTTTCTGAATAGTGTCTTTTGACATTGGATTTGTTTTTGACATAATGATGAAATTCCTATCATCGATGTCAATGGGGGAGAAGTATACGTGAAAAACCATCTGAAACATTTGTTGGAGAGAACTAAATAGGATAGCGAAGCAAGATTTGATTGATGAAGAGGATTTGGAGCAGTAGTGTTGCAGTATTGGATTTTTGGAACATTGGATGTTTTTTCATCTATGTTGCCATCAATGCTGATGGGGGAGATTGTTAGGAATGAATTCTTGGAATTTATTATATAGCAGTTGTTGTTGCATTCATGACTATGATTGTCATTGATGTCAACATAGTGATTTACTAGAGACTTGCAGAGAAGTAGACAGAGTTTGGATTAGTGCACGTGGGTTATTGTAGTTGGAACTATGTGATGTTTAGGATATACTCCTTGATATGTTATATGTCTATGGTTAAGAGCACAAAATGTAATTCATTTATTCATGGAAGTTATGAGCACTTTTGTGGAAGCAGTATTCAGGCAGTGTTCCTGAGTAGCGGTTTGTGGAAATAGGATGATATCTCCTAATTAGGATGGAATCTGGTTTTGTACAGTTAAAGTGAAGTTGAAGACACATTGATAGTGATGTGGATGACAAGGAAAACTTTGAGGTCACACAAGTGAAGAATTATTGTAGTTGGAAGCTGACAATTTTGTGTAATTTTGATGTAGCATGTGGAAAATTTTATGTTGTAATTGTATGCCAACTCATTTGTAATTATTTGAGTGTGGTATAAAGGAAGGAATGTATTTACTTTTTTTAGTGTGGTTGGGTGTGATGGTGTATGCATGAAGTGAAGAAAAGAGCTAAGTATGAAAGCAAATTTGTGAAGGAAGACATGTGAAGTACAGAGATCTGAAATTGAGATCTGGTGTAATAGTGAGAGTGGTTTGGCATAGTCTGAGAAGAGGTAAAATATTATTCTATTGAGTAATACAAAGATTATTTGGACAGTGTGTTCAGTGATCTTACCCTGAAGCTATTTGGGTAGTGGGTCCTTCTATCTTCCATAACTCTTAACAGGGTTAGAATCTTTTAACAAGGATTCAAAATCTCCTAACAGGGATTCATATGTACTAAATGTATTTCATAGGAATCCTAACAGAGTCCATCCTTTCACAAGGAATATTCAAATTAGTGCATCTTTTGTGGGCATCATTCCCATCAGGGTTTACTCTTTGATCAAGAGGTTCCCTAGTCAACATATCTTGTGTCATTGTGTTATTGTGTATGAATATCTTTCTATGGTTAGTAATTATATTGCTTACATGGTTTAATGTTGTTGAAGTTGATAAAAGTTATAATCATCTGATAACTGATTCACCCCCCCACTCTCAATTATCTTGGTGGACTTTACTTTCTAACACTTAATGCTATCCTGCTATCCCGAAAAAGGTTTCTTAGCTTTAAAACTAAGTCCCTTTTATTCAGACATCTAGTTTATAAATAAAAACATGCATAATAATAGCCATTAATAGTAAAAGGTTTCATAAAATTATGTCCCTTTAAAACTATTTTTTAGTTTATGTGTATGCACATGTTCTTATTACATTTGGAATACCAGATAGATATAGGTGCAACTCTTACAGATTCTGATTGTTGTATGATGTTTTGTTCTTATGCATTTCTTAGATCCAATTGGATCTAACACACTTTCTCACCATGATGCAAGATGAACCCCTAAAAGTCCTAGGACCAACACATGAAGACTCAGAAACATGACTGGAGGACTTGGACCAGACATGACAACCAACTCTTGATATGAAGATGACTCTTCAAGGCAATGCAAAGGACTTTACTCATATCTCTATCACTTCTTTCTATTCTGCCCTTTGTACTCTATTTATGGACATTGATATTGAATGCAATAAAAAAATGTTAATCCACATCACCTGAAAAATAGTGTTAAATGGAAGTACCTTTTATGCACCATTTTCCTATTTTTGTCTATCATTCTGCATGCTTAAATTATGGGTAACAATTTTGGTGACTTCTACTAGATGTGTTCCTGCTAGACATGAACTCTAGACCTTATCATGGGGCAATGGAGTCAGAAAATTGGAACACGTGAATGCAACCTTATTGAAATGAAAATGCACCTAAACTAAGACTCATGCAACCTAAAGACCTAGTGCTGGACTGCACTTATTGAAATGAAAACCTAAAGTAACCTATTTTAACCAGCTTAAAACCTAGTTAAACAAAACAATTCTCTAATTGTGAAAAATAGCTACCCATCCTTTTCAGCTCACAATAATTAACATGCTTTTGAAAAGCCATCATGAGATGAACATATGAGATGTACTTGTCAATTGTTGTGAAATTTTTAGCTTAAAAAGGATCTGACTAATAAGGATCTTACTTGATCCAACTGATTGAAAATACCATCATTCTAAGGAGAATCAACAAACTGCAATATTTGGTGAAGATTCAAAAGGACTTTACCTACTTGGTCAAGCAGGATAGCAAGTTGCTTTGGTTCTTTCTTAGCTTCATCTTTTGGTAGAACATCATACAGAGGTGCTGGCACAATTTGTTCTTCTTTGTTGGCCTCCATCCTAACCAAATGCTTGATAGGACATCCTTGAGTGATAATGAACTTGGAGCTCTCCTTGATAGAATCTGGCTCCTAAGATGTTACTTTAGCTTGATGGGATTCCTTTTCTTCATGCTAGCTGAAAATGACTACCTTCTGTAGCTTGAGGGTACTTTATGGAAGTGTGGGCTTATCATCAAGATATAAGAAAAATTTCTCTAACTCATCGTAGAAATGATCTTCTTCTTCATCTTCCTTACTCTTTTGTAGGAGAAGCATATTCTTATTAGCATAATAATCTTGATTTGACAATATCTTCTTTGTCTCATCTTGTTCAAAAAGATTCTCCTTTAGCTTATCAACAACCTTCAGTTCAATGCTCTCCTTCTGTTCAATTGTCTCCTTTTCTTTTTCAAGCTAAAGATACTTCTCAATCTAAAGTTGATAGCCTTTCTTATACGTTTCAACTGTAGAAGCTAGGAATCCTATCTTTTCCTTGAGATCCTGTAGCTCTTTCTCATGAAACTCTTGATGAGCTCTAAATTATTTTTCTTTTTCTAACTGAAATTCATGACCTCTATCAAATATGGCTTTTATTAGATCTCTCTTTTTATGAAGATCCTTTTCATAAACATCCTTTTGAGCTTCCAGCTCTCCTTCATGAACCTTCTTCTGATCTTCCAACTCTCCTTCATGAACCTTCTTCTGAGCTTCCAACTCTCTTGCAAGCTTGGCTTCATTCCTCATAAATTGCTCAGCCAGATACTTCCTATAACATTGATCCTATTAAGCTAATGCTTCTTTCTGTTGAATATGGGCTTGATAGGAAAGCTCCTCTTGCTGCTTGTCCAGCTCTTGCTGGAACTCAAATTCTCGCTATCTCTTAATCTCATCAACCTGCATAAGCATATCTTATCCTGCAACATACTTGTAGTATCTCTATTTTGTGAATCATTATCATTTACAGAATAATGAAAATCATATTGGGATTGTTGACCTTGATAGGACTGAAAATGATTCTCTTGAACAAAATTCTCTTGAAATGATGGAAAATAGCTCTCGATCTTTGCAACTAGCTCACTTTCCTCCATGGAACATTAGATATGTGAAATGTGACCTCTTTAAGGTCTGAATCTTGCTAATAGCACACCAGCACTAGAAAGTAATATAATCCAATTTGACCAGTTCATTAAAGAACATGTCCGACCGGGCATGCCAAAAACTGTTTAGGTTTTAAAATGTCACCCTAACTTAGCCATTAGGGCTATGCAGACATTTCATCCTAAGAATGGAAACCTTCTCGAGTTGTGGGTGGACTCTGATTGAGAAGGAATCTCTGGATTCTAGGTCGGTTCCTATTTGATTTGGAATATCACCTCTCGATTGAAAATCGAATGGGGAAAGGGGAAAAGGATTTAAAACTGAACTTGAAACGAGGTGATACACCAAAAATTCCTCTAGATTTATTAGGATCTTCAAACTGACATTCAAAATTACAAAACTACTGAGTTTCATTTATCATTCTCTATTCAATATATAGGCTGACAAGTATCTACTATTAGGGTTCACACCACTAATAATAAAAAACTATCAACAAACATACATATTCTGCAAAAGGCCTGAAATTTGATAATATAGAAAGGAATAAGAAATAATTCACTTGGCTAGGTTACATAAAATGTTCAACACTTCAATGCAGAAAGGAGATTAGGATTGGATTTGATACTCATAAATTGATGCGGTTTAGAGAAAACCAACTTTATTATCCTTTCCAGCTCTGAAAATAGTTACAAAATTTGAAAAGGGGACAAAGGAATGAAAATATTCACTAAGCCCTTCTTCTCCACAACTCCCAACAACTAAAACTAAAATACTAACTCCATTATGAAGCTCTCCAAGCCTGAATTCAAAAATTGAGGACTCCTAAAAATCATCCTAGAAAAGCTCAAAACTAGCTATAAAATAGCCTCCAAATTTAGCCCCAAATCAAGCTCCTAAAAATTAGCCAAAATTAGCTCCTAACTATCCCCTAATATTGGTATTTTAAAATATATCTCTTATGATTAATACCAATATATTTTACAAAAGAATTGAGCTAAACTCAATACCTAATTCACAGCCCACCATAAAATTATTAAACCTAAGTTTAAACTATTGAAAATTTCAAACTTGGGTCAACATGACCATTCAAATACAATGCATAACTCATTGTTAAAAATATTTGAAAAGAATATGTGAGTTGGCATTGGAGAAACCGAGGCTAGCTGAAGGATTCCAGACAATTAACTCGCGGCATTGAATGGCATTTAACATCTCAGTCATGGACTTGATATTTTATCAAACCTGGCATCTTCTTGGTCTCCTCTTGGATATGAGGAAAACTGAAGATAAACCCTTGTTATGGCAGGTTGCTACGTTTTTCTTTCTATATCAATCTCCTTCCCTATGTTTAGTATCTCAATGCTCGGGCTGTAAATGGGAGATCACGAGCCCTAAGACTGGGATTTTGAGCTTTGTTATTTGATGAACTAGCACATATCTATGTCTGGAACTAGAACTTAGCTCAACCCTTAGCCAGATCACGGGCTTTCCTTCTGGGCATTGTCTATTTACTTGGGATTATGACTTGAACAAACTTGGATTTGATTGGAAAATGACACACGAGCTATGCATGAAACTCACAATTTTTGACTGGCATTTGAGTTTGGAATTAATCATGTCTTACTGAGAACTGGGACTGTGTCCTTTATTGAGCTCTGTTGTGCTTGTTATTTGGCTTGACTGAGAGCTCACATCTTTTTGTACTTTTATAAAACTCATGTTGTATTGGGATTACTGTAACCTGGTATTTGGCACATGAGCTATGGCTATGAACTATTGCTTATTAATGAAACTCAGCTTGTATTGCTGGATCTCGAGCTTTATTTGAACATAGCCCTTCTTAACTGATGAACCCATAGGTTGTTACTAGAAGTTTGTTACAGTCACCAAGCACAACTATGATACCCTTTTTGTGTTTTGACTGCTATTTACAATAGCTCACGAGCTTTAGACTGGAAGCACAAAAGAAATATTTTTACTCGGCCCTTGATTGTTGTAACGTACCCAAGAGTTCAGGCTTTGGCACATTGAACTCATAGGCTTCTTGGTACCTAAGTTTATGACTGTGACTAGAGCCTGAAAATTTAACTTGACTTAAACATGAGCTGTGTAGTTTGATCTCGGTCTTAGCTGGAAGTTTGATGCTTGCATAGCACATGGCATTTTCATTGGGGCTCAGCTCTAACTTTGAGTGGAACTTCTCGACTTTTCAACTCGAGCTTGGGCTTTGAACTGTGACAACTTGGCCTTTGATCATGGGTTGTAACTGCAATGAAGAACTCAGCCTTAACCATTGCAAGAAGCTCGGGCTTTAGCTAGATCATGAGCTACAACTGAGATAAGTATCTCTCTTCTCCTTGCTTTACTTTTAGGGTTGTCGAAGTTAGATCCATCATTTATGCTGATTTTTGCATCATGTTTGTGAACATGTTTGAGTTGTTGTTATCTCAAACTTTAATTATGCTCCATGCTTTGAAAACTACAGTGTAGTAAATGCTATTTTCCCTTTTATTTTATGAATGTTGGAGCCATTGAAGGGTTTCTTTCTTGCTGCTTAAAATGTGTTTAGTCATCAACTATCTACAACCTGACTTTTATGACTTCATCTTGCACATTTTTCACTTTGTAGACACTTATATACACTAGTCTTTAATACATTACTTCTCCTCCATTGATTACATTGATCATTGCTTAAAGCCTGTATTGTCATCACCATATTTGATACTAATCGTGATAATACTTAGCTGTAACATAGCAATGCTTTTGGTCTTGAAACAAGTGCTTTAACCGATACACATATGCTTGACTGGTTTTTCTCTTGTATTAGAAAATGATAAAAACCAGTGCATGGCCTTTCATTTTCACTGTTATGCTAAAATGCTCCTATAACAAAATACCAACTGTATCTTCGTTCTGTTGGAATGGTAATGACAATACTGATTTCTCCTTAAAATACATGAAATGCACCAATTAGAATGTTACCATGCTTGAGATTTGAACACTGTAATTTTGAAATAAATTTCCTGGTACCCTTATTCAGCATTGAATAAACAAGCATCTTAGGATCTGGCACTGTTGTTTTTGTTATTTCCTACCTCTAGTATTTCTTTTGGTGCACCTGACAGCATGTCATAAGCTATATCACTCTTTAGTGCTTTGACAATAAGCACCATAATGCATGATTGCAAACCATTTGATATTCTATTGTAGATCCAAATTTTAGATATGACAAGACTTATACCATATGTAACCAGCAATGAGATCTATTTATGAGGTTCGAACACGGGCTCGTGACACCCATAAAGACATTTCTATGACATTGAACTTGATATTTTGCATCTATTCAACATATGAACAAACATTTTTTCCATTTTCTCAGTGAATACCACAAAGAACAACACACTACATCATTCTTTTAGAAACAACATCAAGTCAAAAATATTACATTAGGTTAGTGAACATGGCCAAATGGTCAAATTTATGCAATAATCGATCAACTGGTATGCGCACTAACTTAATGCTATCATGTTGTCCCAAAAAAGGTTTCTCAACTTTAAAACTAAGTCCCTTTGATTTATACATCTAGTTAATAAATAAAAATATGCATAATAATAGCCATTAATAGTAAAAGGTTTCATAAAATTATGTCCCTTTAACACTATTTTTTAGTTTATGTGTATGCACATGTTCTTATTGCATTTGGAATACCAGATAGATATAGGTTCAGCTCTTACAGATTCTGATTGTTGTATGATGTTTTTTTCTTATGCATTGTTTAGATCCAATTGGATCTAACACACTTTCTCACCATGATGAAGGATGAACCCCTAAAAGACCTAGGACCAAACACATGAAGACTCAAACAAAGGACCAGAGGACTTGGACCAGACATGACAACCAACTCCTGATATGCAGATGACTCTTCAAGGAAATGCAAAGGACTTTACTCATATCTCTATCACTTCTTTCTATTATGCCCTTTGTACTCTATTTTTTGACATGAAATATGAAGTATGAAAGAACATTTGTATACTACATTCAGTTTGAATGCACAATGTAATGATCAATTATGAATTTTGGAAATTTGAAATGTGATCAATACTTAGAGTACAATAAAAATTTGATATTGAATGCAATAACAAAATGTTAATCCATATCACCTAAAAAATAGTGTTAAATGGAAGTACCTTTTATGCACCCTTTTCCTATTTTTTTCTATCATTTCGCATGCTTAAATTTTGGGTAACAAGTATCAGGAGGTTGAGAAAAAAAGATGTGTATGTATGCACATGTGTCCTAACTATGTTGGTCAAAACACAAAGAAAACCAAGGCCCCCACAATCTGAGATAAGTAGGTCTCCAATTTACTAATATTGGGGATAATTGAGTGAACACGTTATTGTAATACTTTTTTAAGTCTCAAGTTCTCTTCCAGGGATTGCACCTTCTCAAAGGGTACCCTAAGTGCAATCTCAAGGTTCACATGAAGAGGAGACCTAGGAGGGGAATTTATTTGAGAATCTAGATGGGAGTTTGAATTTAAAAAGTTTGTAAAGACAAGATGAAAATCAGGAGATTTAGGATCTCCAAAAAATATTGGTCCAAGTTTAGTTGGACAACATCTAGTTTGAGTTATGTTTAGGTTTATCAAGCTTCTTCTAGCTACATTCCTAAAAATTATAAATTGGGTTATGAAGCTCATGGAAGGTTAGATCACAACACATAGTCTTGCGGACTCTAGAGAGAAAGCTACGAGGATGTGAGAGATTTTTTTTATATTATTTTGTTAAAAAAGGATATCTATTTTGAGAAGTTTTTAAATTAAAGGCGAGTTCATGCTGGCAAGTTCACCAAAATGTAGTGTGGAAATAATGAATCACTACAAAGGATAATGAAATCCTTCAAGAGAACAAATTCCAACTCATGACTCAAGTTTATCCTATTATTATTAAATGATGATGATTTTGATGTGCATAGAATTTATCTAAGTTCTTGGGATTTTAAAAACTAGAAACAAAAACCACATAGGTATCCTAAACAATTCAACTAACCCTCTATCTAGGATGTTTGCATGGTGTGCACATGAAAACATGTTGTGCTAGTGTCTTGTATGGATTTAAAATAGGGATTGACAAATAAAATATAGAATAATCTATAAACATCCCATATTTGAGGAACAATAAAGTATAACTAAATATAAAATGAAAATGATCGTAAGGAGAGGTATATATGAAACAAAGCCAGTGAAATAACAAAGCTAAGATGAGATTCACCCAAAAGATTGAACAAATTCATAGATCTTCTCTTGATATATATTTTTATAGCTCCTACACATGCTAAATACCAAAGAGACGGATTGGGGTGGTTGTATAGGGGCTTTCCATAGTCAAACCCCTCCATCAAAAGCCAAGATAGAGATATCAATAATAGAGATAAAGATTAAAATGAATAATATGCTATTGAAATAAATATAATAAGATAATATGCCAAATAAACCTCAATATATACCATTCCCAAGGTAGATGAAGTTGAGAAGCCCACAATTGCAACAAGGAAATAATAATGATCTCCAAGGTTACAATGATGTTCTTTGTATAATAGAAATGAAGCTTCAAGATAGCCATTGTGGCAAAGAAAACATCGTGTATTGGTTGAACAAGAGTGTTGTCATGAATCTTAGATGGCTCTAAGTGCAAGGATGATATTCAAGAATGGTAGAATATAAGAATGAGTTAAAAATTTTGAATTGAAGGCAAAATGAAGATGTTTCAAGAAAAAATAGAAAAGGTAGGCAAAGTATAAAATTGATGTAGGTGGGAAAAGGTGCTACACTTCTAAGACATGACAAGTGTAAAATTTCAATGACTAGCACATGTGTGGATCTTTGTGGGACACTAACATGTCGTGAAAATATTTGTGTGGGTTAGATTTAATAGTAATAAATCAAAGTATGTGTGACAATAAGGGATGCTTAAGATCAAGATTTATAATGATAAAGAACATAAATATCTTTATTGTATATGAAGGGATAGCTTATGTGATGTAAAAATGTATAGGATACAATTTATGACATTATAAATTTCAAAAGGGAAGAAGATTTTAGGGCTTCTTAGTCCTAACTCTTTTCTTCTATAATAGAGGCTTTGGATGCATGCGCTTAGTAACTTGTCCCTTGAGCTATCTATTAATAAATTTGAATATAAATAATATATAAATATAAGGCATGAGCTATAACTATAAAGGGATTCATATTATATTACATCATACATATCTCTCTAGAAGTTTTCCTCTTCAAGGAGGCTTATGATAATGCAATTTTGTTGTTTGGTGTAATTATAATCTAGTAAAGTATTTATAATGTTTTTTTTTTCTTTTTTTTTGTTATTTGAACTAATCTTTTCCAAGAAGTATCATATCACATGAACTACTTAGAAGTCTACATTAAATCTCCATTCTATCAAATTGTACAGGTTTTTAAATCTTATAAGACGAAGTGGTAGTTGTGGATTTATGCTCTTATTTTAGACTTGTCATTACACATAATAATGTTTCACTCTATAATTTTGATTGATATATACCAACTTTCTACACTCTTGTTGAATAACTAAAGATTTGGTGGCACCACCAATTCTTTAAGGGATGTTGATCAGTCATAGGAAGGTAAGTTCTCCTAGATCAGTCCTTGATAAGGGAACAATGATCAAGGATAATAAGCAAGTGCCTAAGTATACAAACTTATTACAATATTTATTGCACCAAAGAAAAATGTGTCACTATTAATTGCTCCAATGCTATAGAATGTAGTGTGTGTGTGTGTGTGTGTGTGTGAGAGAGAGAGAGAGAGAGAGAGAGAGAGAGAGAGAGAGAGAGTACATGTTCTCAATTAGATCAATGCATCAAGTGTCTTTAAATAATAGCACATAGTATTGACTACACCAAAAATACATATAGTTGTCCTCAATTAGATGAATGCATTGAATACCTTTAAATACTAACATAGGAAGAAAGGCCAACAAACCAATTTTGAATTTTGCAATAGAATATGAAGAGTTCGTAGTTGTGAGGTTGCCCCCCATGAATGCAAACTTGTCCCAAAATGGGCTAACAATCAAATCCAAGTGGCAAACAACCAAATGAAGTTCACACAAATAAATGTGATAAATAGATATATAAGACAAACATATTATTATATAATATGTTCATAAATAAATAGAGTAGAATTAACTATATAAGAATGTGTGTGTACAAAATTAAAGATAAAAAATGAATAAAACTACAAATGAAATTGTATCACTTATCACTATACACATGTATTACGATATTTTTAGAAAAAGAACAGAAGTATAAATTAACATTGGAAACGGTTATTCCCTTCTAAATTCTTCTAGAATCCAAAGTGAAGGCGTGATTTATGTCACTCAAAAGTATTCAGAACTCTCAAATTCCAGTCATCTAGGTAAATATAATGAGGAACCCTATCCTCCATAAATCACGATAACATAGCTGAAGCATAGGTGGGAAAGTGTGTACTAACCCTGAGAGGGAATATGGAGTTCAAATCATGGTTCACTTTCAAAAGCATAAAGAAAATCGTACTGGGCATGTTGGTAAATGAAAAGTATGGAGAAAGAAATAGTAAGCGGTAAACTACGTCAAATCATTGGCACAGATTCTGAAAAGATTTGCAGACGAATCTTAAAATTACTTGCATGTAAACTGCAATATATGTCTTGTCTATGGTTGTATTTTACAATTGCTGAGCATTCCCATACTGCTAATTAAGATGGACGTAGACCAGCCTCCTACCTGCACTTTTCTCCTTTCTCTCATTCCATCAGTACTTCTTCACTCAGGCTCACCTGACAGTCAGAAACCTCCTCAAACCTCTTTTCACTGTTTCTCTTCATCTCTACAGGAGAATTACTGTGATAAAAAGGCAGCTAGGTCCCTACATGAGATTAAGAAAATCAAGGCATATAGAGTTTATTCCCACATTTGCACCTCCAAGCTTCTGGATAGTACTCCAATGGCCGATTCTTTCCCGGGTGAATGGGCACGCGGACTGGCTTGCAAGGCACACATCTTCCGCACTTTGATTTACATGATGGTGGGTGGGAACCCAGTCCACTCATCAGCCGCCTTGAACTTTTTCTTCTCTCCGTCCATGAACTTCCTTCTCTTGCCATCGACACCTGAAACACACATTTTGTTTTCATATACCCAATTGCTAAACCATGATTGATTCCTACTACTATTATCCAACCCATAAAATGGTTATAATCAGTCACCTGCTCATCTCGTTCTCCGCCATTCAGAAGCATCATCGTTTGTGCTGTAAACACAGACAGTATACAAGCCCTCAGATAACCAAAAGGATTGCCGTTTCAAAGATATTGCATCTTCACAATCATCACTTTTGTTTTTGGATTAGATTGTTGTTCTTTTAACTCACTTATCACAGAATTTGTAGATTAAATTGTTATTTTTCTAACTTTCTTTTATTCTACTATGAATCATATAGTCTGATTTGAAATATTGATGAAAAAAATTTAAACAATCTAATCTAAAAATAATAGTTATCAGAATTACTCATGGCTAGGGTTTCCGATATATTATGAGAGGTATGTTCAAAGCCTGAACTTTCAAACCCACAATGAAATCAAGCTCTCAGAAAACAAAAATAACAATTTCCGATTTAATAATATCAGATTTTCACAATCCCTAATCCTAATCATTATTCATTTAATGATATCAAATTTTCACAATCCCTAATCCTTATCATTATTGTTTCTGAATTAGACTTAATTTTTCTTCAAATTATGGATCGCATACCATGATCCATCATCTGAATTAGATTGTTGTTCTCTTAAACTCTCTCCCTCATCCTTTGATGAATCATGAAATGTGCGGATAAGATTGTTGTTCTCTTTTAACTCTCTTCGACATTGAAAAAACACTCACACTGTCTAATCCAAAGCAACAATAAGAATCCAAAACAACACCTAGAATTATCGATAATTAGGGTTTCTGATATATAGTGAAGCATTGCTTTCTATGTCGTTTGGAAACTAGCACACCCATAAGGATGAAATAACAGTGCAATGTTTGATATCAGACATATATTCCGAGGATTCCAGTAGCAGTTATATAACAATGCATGCAGTAACAATAAAAAAGCTCAACCTTAGCTATTTCTGTATGTATACTTACTATCAGTGTGTGGGGGGACAGGCGGTCCTGTTGCAAGCATTGTGAATAGAAGGAAGGCGATGAATGTTAGAGCCAAGGCAAGGGCCGGGGCAATCCGCTTGCGTGGGGAAGGACAAGAAGATTCATCACCATCTTCGTTTTCTTCTGCACAAGCTGCATATGCTGTATGAAAGGTTTCATCTTCTGCCGACATTTTCTTGGGAAGGGAAGGGAAGAATGGGTAAATGCGAGGGAGAATGGGTATATATTATGTTGGCCACACGGGCATCTGGGTATGCGGTGTGCAGTGAGAAGGGGTTTAGGATTAAAACAAATTCATTATTTCAGGCGTCACATCGGGCACCCCAAAATAATTATAGGGGAGCATGAGTTTTGTGTCTCCAATGGAGGGAACAGTGGGCTCAAGCTGGAAAGCAACGGATTGAAAATAATCTGTACTTGTGGGCTCCATTCTTGTTTCTGCGTTTAGGCTTTCACAGTACTTGTGCATTTTACCATTTCCTCTTGTGGGTCATGGATAAAACAACAGACAAATTAGGTCTAGAGTAGCCGTGTCACTCACGATGTTGGAAAAGAGATTTGTGTATGCTTTGATTCATTCTGATGTGGAGATGGGCGTTGACTGCAAATTGGATTTGTGATTCAAATTTTGGTTCAACGGGTCCTTATTGCTTTGAGCTGTTGAGTAGGATTATGATTGCCATTTTGATCCATTTTTAAGGGTTATGATTGTGATTTTGATCCATTTTTGTGATTCTAGATTTTTCATAGTTTTGTTAGTTTTGTTTTTATGTTTGTAATTATAGAAAGTGTTTATTTAAATTGTTTGATATTTGGTTTTTGATAAAGTAATGTGGAGGAATATTTTTCTAAGTTTGTTTTTACAATTATTGAAATTGTAATATTTTTTATATGAAAGAGAAAATTTTTGTATTGGTTTTCTTCATAATATAGAAAATGATAGTTTATGATTTATTCAATATAGAAGTTGGGTCACTTACAATATAATTGATAAGGGAGAGGGGAAATAAATTGTACTGTAAGTGATGTGATAAATGTTGATTAAATTGAATTAGTGATTGAAAATTGGTGTTGATGGGTCCATATTATTGCAAAGGAGTATTATTTTGGTTTTGATCAATTCTTGTGATTGTGATTTTTTCTATAGTTCTACTTTTTGTGTTTATATTTGTAAAAGATGTTAAGTTTTCTATGAAGTCTTGTTTTTCATAGAGTAATGTTGAGGAACATTTTTGGAGGCTTGTTTTTGTAATTATTAAAATTGTGAATTTTCTTTATCATGTTGTCAAATCTTGAATTGTTTTTCTTCATAATGTAGAAAATGATAGTTTAGTATTTATTCAATAGAGAAGTTGTGTCACTCTTAATGTGATTGACAAGTGAGGGGAGAAAGCAATTGTGCAAGTGACATGCAAGTGTTGACTAAAGTGAGTTAGTAATGTTGATGTGTCCATATTGTCAAGTTTTTGAATGGGACTATGATTGTGATTTTAACCAATTCTTGTGATTGTGGTTTTTTCATAGTTTTATTTATTTTTATTATTATATTTATAAAACACTTTTTATTTTTGTTTGATGTACAAATTTTGATAAAGTAATGTTGAGAAATATTTTTGGAGGCTTGTTTTTGCAATTATTACAATTGTGAAGTACTTTCAAATCTTGTTTTATTTTTCTTCATATAAACTAGAAAATGATAGTTTAGTATTTATTCAATAGAGAAGTTGTATCACTCACATGTGAGAGGGGAGATACATTGTATAAATGATGTGATCTAAGCGTTGACTAAATATTATGATTTTAATTAATACTTGTGATTGTGGTTTTTTCATACTTCTACATTTTTATGTTTATACTTATAGAAAGTGCTTATTTTTGTTTTATGTTTGGTTCAATAAAGTAATGTTGGGGACCATTTTTGGAGGCTTTTGATGCAATTAATGCAATTGTGAAGTTTCTTCAAGTTGTCAAATCTTGTATTACTTTTTTTTTCCATAATGTAGAAAATGATAGTTTTTTATTTATTCAATATAGATGAGTTGCATCACTTGCAATGTAATTGACAAGGGGGTGGGGAAAGAAGTTGTGAAGTGATGTGATAAGCATTGACTGAATTGGGTTAGTGATTGAAAATTTGGGCAGATGGGTCCTTATTGTTTTGTGTTTTGAGTAGGACCATGATTGTGTTTTTTTTTATCATATGTGATTGTGGTTTTTTCACACTTTTATTTTTATGTTTATTTTAATAGAATTTTATTTTTTTTTGTTTGATGTTTGGTTTTTGATAAAATAATGCAAGAGTATTTTTGGAGGCTTGCTTTGCAATTATTCAAATTGTGGAGTTTGTTTATCAAAAGTTCTTATTATATTTTTTTAATAATGTAGAAAATAATATTTTAGTATTTTTTCAATAGGGGTTGTCACCCACACTATAGTTGATGTGTGAGAGGAGAAATAAATTATGTAAGTGATGTGATAAATGTTGACTAAATTGAGTTAGTGGTTAAAAATTAGTGTTGATGGGTTCATATTCTTCCAATTTTTTTGCACAAGATTATGATTGTGGGTTTGACTAATTCTTGTGATTGTGGTTTTTTCATAGGTTTACTTTTCTTTATTAATGTTTATATATGTAGAAAGTGTTTAATTTTGTTTCATGTTTTGTTCTTGATAAAACAATGTTGAGGAACATTTTTGGAGGCTTGTGATGCAATTATTGTAATTGCAAATTTTCCTTATGAAATTTTTAAATCTTGTATTAATTTTCTTCATAACGTGGAATATGATAATTTAGTATTTATTTAGAATGGAAGTTGTGGCACTCACAATGTAATTGATAGGTGAGAGGAGAAAAAAATTGTGTAAGTGATGTGATCAACATTACTAAATTGGATTAATGACAAGAGGGATTAAAGTGAATTAAAGGCAGAGCATGAGAAGAGAACTAGAAATATGGAGGAACCCCTTTGAAATATACAAGACAAGGTCAAGGTTGTTGTGGTAGTTAGTAAGATGACTATGGATAATTCCATTGAGGGTCTAAGGAAGCTAAATGACCAAGCTATGGCTTTTGAGGGTTTATCTAGGGATATGAATGCCTCACCCTCCACGAGTGTTAAATCCACCAAAAAGAAACACTTCAAGGATACAGGTTCAACCAAGCGTGCAGATATTTCTGAAGATGATGCTAAAAAAGAGGCCCTGCTTAGCCCTACTACCAGGTTACACAACAAGGATACGGGGAAATCTCCCATTAACAATCTTTTTAGTAATGTTAGGAGCATAAACACTGATTTTAAACACAAGAATGTAGACTTAGTTAAGAACTTGTAGGTTGTTGGGGTTTTGTCCTCTACTTTTGATTTCTCTTGCTTGGAGTAGGACTTGTTGTTGGTTTATTGTTGGTATATTGTTTATTTTTTTAAGATTTGAACTTGGGTTTTTGGTCCCTATAAAACCAATTTTCCCCTAATAAAAAATATTACTAAATTGGATCAATGATTGAAAATTTGGGTTAATGGGTCATATTGCTTTGAGTAGGACTATGATTGTGATTTTTATCAAATTTTGTGTTTGTAGTTATTTTATCCTTTTTTTCTAATGTTTATATTTATAGAAATTGTTTATTTTTGATAAAGTAAAGTTCAGGAACATTTAGGAGGCTCATTTTTGGAAGTATGAAAATTGTGAAATTTCTTTATCAAACTATCATATCTTGTATTTTTTCTCTTCATAATGTAGAATGTGATAGTTTAGTATTTATTTAATAGAGAAGTTATGTCACTCACAATGTAACTCATAGGTGAGAGGGGAAACAAATTGTGTAAGTGATGTAATAAGCATTGACTAAATTGGATTAATGATTGAAAATTTGGGTCAATGGATCTATATTGTTTTTTGTTTTTGAGGAGGACTATAATTGTGGTTTTTTGGTAGGAGTTTTTTTTTTAAATATTTATATTTATATAAAGTGTTTTTTTTTTGTGCTTGATTTTAGATTAAGTAATGTTGAGGGATATTTTTATAGGCTTGTTGTGCAATCATTTTAATTTTGAAGTTTCTTCATCAAAATGTCAAATCTTATATTTCTTTATTTCCATAATGTAGAAAATGATAGTTTAGTATTTATTCAATATAGGTGAGTCATGTCACTTACAATGTAATTGGTCAAAAAGGGGGGAAAAAATTTGTGTAAGTGACATAATAAGCATTAACTCTATATTGGATGATTAGTGATTGAAAATTTGCATTGATGGGTCTATATTGCTTGGAATTTTTTATTAGGGCTATGATTGTGATTTTGATCAATTCTTCTAATTATGGTTTTCTTCATGGTTTTAAATTTTATGTTTGAATTTGTAGACACCTAAAATTTTCCTCATTAAATAATTTATACATATTATTTATTTAATTATTTTATAAAAAATTCTCCTATTAATTAATTAAATATTTATTATTTATTCAATTAATTCCATAGTCTTAATCTCTGTTATTTAAATAAATATTATTTATTTAATTATCTAATCCCACTCCCCTTTCCAGCTATTAATTAAATAAATACTTTTATTTATTTAATTGATTCATGATCCTTGTTTTCTAATCTTTTTTTTTTCATTTTCCAAACATATCCAGATCAAATCTAAATTTGTAGGCATGCAAAAAATGTCACTTGTTTCTTCATTTTTCCTTTTTCACCAAACATGTCTATGTTCAATGAATCTAGTGATTTATTACCAAAAAATGATAAATTGTAGCTATCACTCAATCTCATCCCTCTATTTATATTAAAATCTTAATCTCCTCGTTTCTCATTATTCCTCTCTTAATACTTACCTACTCTCTTTTCCTAGCCTTTCATTCTTCCACCTCTTAATCTCTACAATTGTTTTTTATGAGGACTTCTATGAAACACCATTTTTTTGTAATGTTGCGCCAAGGAACCCTTTGAACATAGGGTTAACCATGAACTAGATATATATTTTTTGAAATAAAGATTTAACATCATTATTATAAGTGCATCACCATAAAAACATTACATAAACAATTTAAGAAACAAACCATGATTGCCACACGATCATGCACAAGTGGAATACTTTTAAAGTACTTCCAAGGATTCCATGACAACCCAAAATATTAGCAAGAATGAACATACACATTCTAAGACACCCTGTGAGACCCTTCAAATAATGTCCACAAGCCTCATAGGATAGGCCCAATTGTTGTTCAACTTTTGCTGATATATCTTGGAAAGGGAAGAAAAGAGAGGGAGAATAGGTGTATGAGAGAGAGATGGGTATATATGTTGTCTAAAGAATGGGTATATATGTTTCCCACATGTGTATCTGGAAGTCCAGTGAAAATTGGTTTGAGACTAAAAAAAATTCATAATTTCAGGAATCACATCAGGCACCCCAAAATAATTAAAGGGAAGCATCAGTTTTAGCCGAGAAGGCTATCTCTAATGGAGGGAATGGTGGGATCAAGTTGGAAATAAATGGATTGAAAATAATATGTACTTGTGAGCTCCATTCTTATTTTTGTGCTTAGGCTTTCTCAGTACTTGTGTATTTTTCCATTTTCCACATTTTCACTCTTCACCCTCATGTGCATCATGGATTAAACAACCAAAAAATTAGGCCTAAAGTAGCCATATCACTCACAATGTTGGAAAAGAGTTTTGTGTATGGTTTGATTCATTATGATGTGGTGATGGGCATTGACTAGAAATTGTAGATTTGTGATTCAAAATTTGGCTCAATGGGTTATTATCATTTTGAGCTTTTGAGTAGGATTATGATTGCCATTTTGATCCATTTTAGGGTTATAATTGTGATTTTGATCAATTTTTATGATTGTAGAATTTTCATAGTTTTATTTTTATGTTTATATTTATAGAAAGTGTTTGATTTTTGGTTTTTGATAAAGTAATGTTGATGAACATTTTTGGAAGTTTGTTTGTACTATTATAGAAATTGTGATATTTCTTTATAAAAGAGTCAAATCTTGTATTGGTTTTTTTTATAATGTAGAAAATGATAGTTTAGGATTTATTCAACGTCGGTGTTGGGTCTCATACAATATAATTGATAAGTGAGAGGGGAAATAAATTGTATAAGTGGTGTGATAATCATTGAATAAATTGAATTAGCTATTAAAAATATGTGTTGATGGGTCCATATAGGAGTATTATTGTGGTTTTGATTAATTCTTGTGATTGTGGTTTTTTCCGTAGTTCTACTTTTTATGTTTATATTTGTAAAAGGTGTTAATTTTTGTATGATTTTTTTTGTTCTTGATAAGGTAATGTTGAGGAACATTTTTGAAGGCTTATTTTTGTAATTATTGAAATTATGAATTTTCTTTATCAAGTTGTCAAATATTGTATTATCTTTCTTCATAATGTAGAAAATGACAGTTTAGTATTTATTCAATAGAGATCTTGTGTCACTCACAATGTAATCAACAAGTGAGGGGAGAAGGAAATTTTGTAAGTGACATGCAAGTGTCAACTAAATTGGGTTAACTAGTGATGGTTGAAAGGTCCATATTGTTGACTCTTTGAATGAGACTATGATTGTGATTTTAATCAATTCTTGTAAGTGTGGTTTTCATAGTTTTATTTATTTTTATTATTATATTTATAAAAAATCTTATATTTTTGTTTGATGTACATTTTTTGATAAAGTAATGTTGAGAAACATTTTTGGAGGCTTGTTTTTGCAATTATTACAATCGTGAAGTACTTTCAAATCTTGTATTATTTTTCTTCATATTGTAGAAAATGATAGTTTAGTATTTATTCAACTGAGAATTTTTGTCACATCAATATTTTACAAACAACTCAAGAAGGGATTATGAATTTTTATAAAATTACTAAATGGTCTTTTCATGAAATAAAGGAATTGAAGCTAAAATAGAGGGCTCTGGAAAGTAAGATTGATCTTATTGAAGTGAATGTGACTAGAAATGATGTTGTGGATTCTATTGGATCAATGAAAATAAAGACATGGTTAAGATCAATACTGCCAGGCTCAAGAAATTTGAGGAAATGATCAACATAATGGAAAATAAAACTAGTAGCATGAAAGAAACTTTGAAGCGTATGACAGATCAACGATATAAAAGGCCTCTACTGAACACTTGCGTATCCTGATTGCTAAGCTAGAAAGTTCAGTTAATGAGAAAACTATTGTTAAGTTGTTGATGACAAGGATTCCCCAGATGTGAAGATTATTGGTCCTAGTAAAAGGACTCAAGCCAACACCAAGAATATGGAGAAGTTTTCCAACCAAGAGATTCAAGAGTTAAAGAAGGCAGCCAACACTGTGGAACAACTAGAACTTGACATTGAAGATATGATAAATAATATAGTCTAGGTTTGGTTGTAGTTCCTAGTTTTTTTTGCTATTATTGTTTAATTTAGGTTCTATGTCTTTTGGTTGTTAGATGCTTGTTGTTAGTTTGTTGGCTTTTGTTCGGTGTGAACAACTATTTTAACTTTGCTATCTTTTTTTAGTTGTTCTTGGTTGCTACTTCTTTATTCTCTTTTTTGTTCGGGTTTCAGGTCCCTATAAAACCTTCTTTATTTTTAAAAAATAGAGAAGTTTTGTCACTCACTATGTAATTTACATGTGAGAGTTGAAAGAAATTGTATAAATAATGTGATAAACATTGACTAAATATTATGGTTTTACTTAATACTTGTGATTGTAGTTTTTTCATAGTTATATGTTTTATGTTTATAGTTATTAAAAGTTCTTATTATTGTTTTATGTTTGGTTCAATAAAGTAATATTGGGGAATATTTTTGGAGGCTTATGATGTAGTTAATGAAATTGTGAAGTTTCTTCAAGTTGTCAAATCTTGTATAACTTTTTTTCCACAATGTAGAAAATGATAGTTTAACTTATTTACTCAATATAGATGAGTTGCATCACTTGTAGTGAAATTCACAAGTGGGTGGGGAAAGAAATATTGTGGAGTGATGTGATAAGAATTGACTAAATTGGGTTAGTGATCAGAAAGTTGGGTTGATGGGTCCCTGTTATTTTGTATTTGAGTAGGACCATGGTTGTGTTTTTTTATCAATTCATGTGATTGTGGTTTTTTCACACTTTTATTTTTATGTTTATTTTTATAGAAAGTTTTAATTTTTGTTTGATGTTTGGTTTTTGATAAAGTAATGTCAAGGAGTATTTTTGGAGGCTTGCTTTGAAATTACTGCAGTTGTGAAGTTTCTTTATCAAAAATTTTGTATTTAATTTTTAATAATGTAGAAAATAATAGTTTAGTATTTAATCAATAGGGGTTGTGTCACTCACAATGTAATTGATCTGCGAGAGGATAAATAAATTTTGTAAGTGATGTATAAGTGTTGAGTAAATTGAAATAATGGTTGAAATTTTATATTAATGGATTCATATTCCTCTAATATTTTGCACAAAATTATGATTGTGGGTTTGATTAATTCTTGTGATTGTGGTTTTTTAAAGTTTCACTTTTTTATAATGTTTCTATATGTAGAAAGTGTTTATATTTGTTTCATGTTTTTTTCTTGATAAAGTAATGTCGAGGAACATTTTTGGAGGCTTGTGATGCAATTATTGTAATTGTGAAGTTTTCTTATCAAATTGCCAAATCTTGTATTGTTTTTCTTCATAATATAGAAAATGATAGTTTGGTACTTATTTAATATGGAAATTATGTCACTCATAATATAATTGATAGGCAAGAGGGAAAAAATTATGTAAGTGATGTGATCAACATTACTAAATTGGATAATTCAAAGATGCATGATGGAGAGAGGAAGCAACACGAGAGGTAATCATTGAAATTATAAGGCATCTATAAGCTACAAGGGAGCCTCTATGGCTACATTAGATAAGGATGAGATCGATGGTGAGGTGGATGGGCATGTTGTGAATGCTAAGGAGTTTGTGGGAGTTCTTCGCACCTCTAGTATTTTTGTTTTGGTAGTTGTTTCCCATGCTTTGTGCCCATTTTTTCTATGCAAGTGGTTTTTGTGCTTGTGTTGGGGGCTTTTCCACTTGGTCTCCATTACTTTTTCATTGGACTTGGTAGGTCTTTCAGGGGCAATCTACTTGAATCCACTTGGAGTGGTTTGTGGTTGTGGTAGAGGTCTAGGGTTTTCTCCTTTTTCCTCCTTGGGGTTCCCTTTCTTCCTATGTGTTTTGGGTATGTTGTTGCAGGCTTCTTTCTCCTTGTGAGTCAATGCTGGGTATGTCCAAGATCATGGTATGCCAAACTAGGCCCTTAAGTGGCAATGAAAATTTAGAAAATCAGGTTTAGGCAAGTTGACATAAAAAATTGAACAAGTATATGTAAGAAGAGAATCTTTAGAAAATTGAATTTAGTTTCGAGGATACTAGGCCTTTTTTGAAAAATAATTATTCTATATGTTGAAAATTTCAAAATTCAATGTATTAGTATGAAAATTTCAATAAAAGATAAGAAGTAGGTGTATGTCTGACCACCTTAAACACAATCAAATTATAATTTTTTTTTACAAGATTCTAGATATAAGTAGTAGCCTCATGTCCGGATGTGACACATGTTTTTTTGTTATTTATTTCCAAGTAAAGAATTAATTATGATTTTTCTTCTACAACTTTTCCAGAATACAAAAACTCTCTTGTCTGACCATGTTAACTTAGTCTAAACTTTATCAAATTGGAAACTTTTTTTATTTTTGTTGTAGGAAAATCATAGAATGTGAGACATGTTTTGAATTTCAAAAATGTTATACAGTTTGAAAGTTATAGTTATTTTTCAATCATTTTATCAATTAGGACTAGAAAGATAACACGTAGGTGTATGTCTGGCCGCATTAAACAAAATCAAATGATAATATTTTATTATAAGATTCTAGCTTAAAGTAGTATACTCACGTTCAAATGTGATGTATATTTTTTTGTATTTTTTTTCCAATTAAAAAATTAATTATGATTTTTCTGCTATAAATTTTCATGAATATAAAAAATCTTGTGTCTGACCACCTTAACTTAGTCTAAACTTCATCAAATTGAAATAATTATTTATTATTATTGTATTAGGTGAAGCATAGAGTGTGATATATATTTTAGATTTCAAAAATGTTATATTGTTTGAAGGTTATAGTTGTTTTTCAAAGAGTCTATCAATCAAGACTTCTTTTTCACATTGCCACTTATCGGCATACCATGATCTTGCACATACCCTACTACTTTCTTTAGATGTTTGTGCCAATTTCTTTTGCTATTGTTTCTTCTTTCTTTTCTCTGTTTATGGTGGTTTTGGTTTTTTGCATTTTTGTGTTCCTTTATGTGTTTGGTTTTGTGGGTCTAGGTGGTTTTTTAGGATCCTTTCTATTTGGTTTCATGGTTTCCTTGGGTTGGGATTTTCCTGTGTTGTTTCCTTGGTGCTTGAGTCTTTTTTGTGCATCTATTCCTTTGGGTCAAGCAACTGTTGTCATATTTTAAGGGCTTATTTTGTCTCTCTTTTGTTTGTGGTTGAGGGTGGGTTTTGTTAAGGATGTACCCCTCTTTGTTGGAGCCTTTGGATTTCTCTACTCTTATTTTAGTTAGGTCACTATAGTTCTAGATCATGCTTTTCCAGTAAGGGTTCTATTAAGGTAAAACTAGCCCCTATTGAGGTGGGGCTCTTTGTGCTTGTTACATTGTAGGATTGGATTATGTTGATCCAATTTTCCTCTTTCTAGCTTTCTACTAAGGTGAAGGTATATCCTATTGAGGTGGAGTATAGTTGGTGGAAAGTGGTTAATAATGGTGCTATGTGGTGTTATCTTAGATGTGGCTATTGGAGTGTAGGGTTGAAATGGTGTTTGGTTTCTCTTCTAGTGGTCTCCTCCTCTAATGAACATATTGAGGTGAGATCCTCTCCTATGGAGGTGGAGAGAAGTTTTTTAGAAGAGTGATAGACTAGTTGGTGGGTTATCTGGACTTCATAATGGTTTTGGGAGCCATTTCAAAACCTAACTTGCTGGTTTGGGAAACCTTTCTTCTTCCATTTTTAGTTTTTGGGAGGAATGCCAAAATCCAACTTGATAGTTTGGTGTTTTGTTCAAAACCTTAAGGTATTCTTCTTTGCATGGAAGGCTTAGTTATGTCTAATGAATGTTATTCATCTCATTTTATGATGATGGATCTCAATGTCGTGGGAGATTTTCCTACCTTTTTTTGGGTTTGTCGTTCATTGTCTTCTCTCTAGAGGTTGAACTAGTGAAGGCTTAAGTGGCCTTTAAAATCGTCAAGATGGTTTTGGGAGCCATTTTAAAACCCTAAGTGGTTGTGGGAATCAATTCAAAACCCATGGTGGTTTGGGGAGCCTTTAAAAACCACCAGTATTTTTTGATTGTTTGATGATCAATCTTCTGAGATAGTTTGTATTGATGGTTTTGGGAGCCATGGTAAAACCTAATGTTAATGTTTTGGGAGCCTTTAAACACCCCATGGTCCTCTTTTGGGAGGTATTTTTATAGTTCAACATGATTTTATTATTGTATCTTGTTACTGACATATTCTAAGGTTATGGGAGCTGATAAAACCCACTATTAGGTTAAGATATCCTAGGAAAAAAATCTTAGTTTATTTTTAAGGTTCAGGGAGCCTTGAAAACCCTATGTTCTGAGGTTTAGGCCTCTTGTGTTGTACTTTCTTGGGAATCATAATTTTTGAATGATCCATCTTTTTTTAGGTTGTTGATTGTTTGTTGGTTGTTGGTTGTTGTTTTGTAATGTTTCATCTCTTGTAGACATTTTTTTAATGTGGTTCTAGATCCTCCTCAAAATATGTTTGTAAAGGGTTTCAGAGTCTCTTAAAAACCTATTCTTCCCCTAATAAAAAATATTACTAAATTGGATCCTTGATTGAAAATTTGGGTCAATGGGTCACATTGCTTTGAGTTTTTGAGTAAGACAATGATTGTGATTTTGATCAATTTTTGTGTTTATAGTTGCTTTATCATTTTTTAAATGTTTGTATATATAGAAAATGTTTTTTTTCTATAAATTAAAATTGAGGAACATTTTAGGAGGCTCATTTTCGCAAGTATGGAAATTGTTAAGTTTCTTTACCAAACTATCAAATCTTGTACTTTTTTCTTCATAATGTAGAATATGATACTTCATTATTTATTCAATAGAGAAGTTATGCCACTCACAATGTAACTTATATGTGAGAGGGGAGATAATTTGTCTAAGTGATGTGATGAGCCTTGACTAAATTGGATTATTGATTGAAAATCTGGGTCAATGGATCTATATTATTTTGTGTTTTTGAGTAGGACTATGATTCAAATTTTGATCAATTCTTGTGATTGTGGTTTTTTCATAGTTTTTTATATTTATATTTATAGAAAGTATTTTTTTGTTTGGTGCTTCTCTTTAGATAAAGTAATGTTGAGGAATATTTTAGAGGCTTTCTTTGCAATAATTGTAATTGTGAAGTTTCTTGATCAAAATGTCAAATCTTGTATATTTTTATTTAATTATTTTTATAAAAAATTTACCTATTAATTTATTAAATATTTATTATATTCAATTAATTTCATTCTTAATCTCTATTATTTAAATAAATAATATTTATTTAATTATCTAACCCCACTCCCCTTTTTCCGCTATTAATTAAATAAAAACTTTTATTGATTTAGTTGATTCACGATCCTTATTTTCTAATCCTTTTTTTTTAAATTTCCCAAACATATATATCAAATCTAAATTTGTAGTCATGTGATGAATGTCACTTGTCTCTTTATTTCTCCTTTTCCACCAAACATGTCTAGGTTCAATGAATCTAGTGATATATTAGAAAAAATAAACAACTCTTAGCTACCACTCAATCTCATCCCTCCATTTACATTCACATATTAATCTCCTTATTTCTCTCTTAATCCTTACCTAATCTTATTTTATAGCCTTTCATTCTTGCATATCTTAATATCTACCATTAATTTTTATGAGGAATTCTATAAAATAATAGTTTTTACAATGCTGGTGGAAAAATATGGGATGGAGTGGAGTGGTGCAAAACAAGGGTTTCAAGTAGACAATGTCAAGACTGCTGATAGACAAGTCACTGACTATGCAAGGAAGGGGTCATATCTCAGGCCCTAAGGAAAGTAGTGTGGGTGAAGAATAAGGGGAGGTAGATTTAGAGGATGGTGTGCCTCTTCCCCAAGGTCCATATTTAGGGTTAGAGGTGGTCCTAACTACTGGGGCCCTCATGAAGGATATTTCTTCCTCTGAACTAGCTAAAGGGTGTTAACAACATGGGGAAAAGAGAAATGAATGAACATCTTATTTTTGGAGTCAAACCTACTAGTAAATCATATTTTCCTCTCATTTTTGACATCTCTGACTAGAATAGTGGTAATTTTTCTATTTATGTCCTAGACCAAGTCATTGACCATAACATTTCTACCATGGCTCTCTCTTTGGTGGAAAAATTTATGGGTCCTAGAACCAATATTGAAGTGGTAAGAGCTTTTGTGAGTAAGGGATGGAAGCTAAAAGGTCTGGTTGAGGTCACTGCAATATCTAAGGGGTTTTTTCCCTTTGCATTTTCTTGTACTAAAGATATCTTATCCATTCTCCATGGGGGGCCCTAGGTTGTTGAGAATTATTATCTTCCCTTAGAAAATGGACCCCTAAATCAAATCTTTCAGATGTTATCTTCTATGTGGTCCCTATATGGATTAGAATCTCAGGCCTTCCATTGGAATATTGGCATGAGGATGTGTTCAAAAGGATAGCTAGCTCCTTTTGTGAGTTGCTATCAACTTATGCTATGATGAAAAATTGGAAGAAGATGGTATATGCAAGAATATGTGTTGGTATTATCTAGTCTATGGACCTTCCTTCATTTATTAAGATCATCTCTAAACTTGGTAAGTTGGTTCAGGTGATTGAGTTTGAATAATTTCCATTTATTTTTTATGTTTGCAAAAAATCTAGGCATCGGGCCAAGAATTTCCCTCTTAAAGCCAACATTCCTACTCCTAAATCTAAGCCTGAGATGACAAGAGTCTAGAAGCCTAAATAGATCAGGGTCATCAAGGGTCAACTGATGAATGATGATGGTGAGAAGGATTCTGGTGATGCACAAGTGCTAGCAAAAAAAGAGTGAAGGAAATGTGAATGTCATAGATGTGGTGAATACTAGTTGTCCTATGGTCAGGGGAAATGAGGATATTAGTAAGGTGCAATCTACTTCAAACATTCTTGATTTTGAGAAGGTTGCTAAGAATGAGGGGTTATATGATTTCAATAAGGATGGTGCTTCTATGAATGCTAAGTTGTTCGGTCAACCCATACATGACCCTAAAGGAATTTATAAGAAGGCTAATACCAACACTTTGGACCAAGACAATGTCTACCTAGTTGTGGATAAATGGGATGAGGCTAGTTGGGTTGAGGTGGACCTGAAGTCTCTCTAGGGTAGGTGTGTATTGAATAATAGTCATGCAGACTCACCTCCTTTGTCCCCTCTATTTTTTTTCTCCTCAATTTCTTCAAATACCAAGATTGTGAAATCCACTTATCATGTTCAGTCTTTTGATCATTATGCCAACGTAGAGGAAACTGAGTTTGAAGGGGATGTGTCTTTCTCTAAGGTGGAAATGAAGAAGAAAAAAAAATCATTTGTTATGACCCCGAGGTGTGAACAAGGAATAGGGATAAAGTGGATGTTGGTGTCTTTAAGAGTGTGAGTAAGAAGTCATCCAAGTGGCATAGGGAGTAGGAATGTATTTAAAATATTGCGGATGGTGTTCAAAAGACTATCCCTGAGATTTGTCTCTATAACTCTCCAGGTAAGAAATGAAAATTATGTCTTGGGATATTAGGGGGATAAATAGCTCCCATAAACAAGATATTATTCATAATTTTTCTAGAGATAAACCTAGTATTTTGTTGATCCAAGAAACTAAGATGTCCAAGGAAAAAGTGGAAAGATTTAAAGTTTTCAAGAATTGTGATATTCAGGGTAGTAGTTTGGAGGGAACTTTGGGGGTTGTTGTTAGTCTTTGAAACTCAAACCTCATTCAGGGTACCCCTGTATGCGAAGATGGTAAATATGTTGCTATGTAGTTCACGCATGTTAGGAATGATTTTAACTAGATTCTTTTAAATATTTATGCACTTAATAATAAAGGAGGTAGAAGGAAATTCTGGTCTATGATTTCTTCCTTTAGGTAGTGATACCCTAATGAACACTAGATTATTCTAGGTGATTTCACTACCCCATTTCAAGAGAAGGAAAATTTTGGTGGTTCCCAAATTTAGCTAGATATTAAAATGGATTTGATGGATTTTATTAATGATCAGGGTCTGCATGATGTTGAGTTAAAGGGTTCTTCATTCACTTGGATGAATAGGAGGAATAGAGATGAGATAATAATGATGTGTCAGTGGCCATTTAGATAAAAAACTACTTCTATATGCTAGAGAGAACATCTAGGAGAAGTATGGTGCGGGGTTACTTTATAGCTTCTCAGGAAGACATGAAAAAGAGATATAGAATTCTAAGACAAATTTTGGAGAAATATGAAGACTCTATTTGTTTCATGGTGGAAATTGATGACTCCCTAATGGAAGCAGTGGAATCGAGTAAATCATGGATTATGCCCATGGGTTAAGAAGTTGATCTAGTTATACTTGAGGCCTATGTCAAATATTTTCTTGATAAACATGTTGATCCTAAAGAGAAAAGTTTCGGTACCTACAAGGAAAATTTTAGAGTTATTAGGCACTGAGAGGAGGGGTGAATCAATGCAAACAAATTTTAAAACTAATTCAACCACCAATCTGATTAACCTTACTAATACCTTCCAAATAGTAAAGCATATAACTAAAGTAAACAAATGAAAGATAACAATATCATACATCCACAAAATCATCACACATGACACAATGATTTTTGCATGGAAACTCTTGGTTGGGAAAAACCACGATGGGGATGACACCCACAAGCCCACTACTACAGTAAATGAGTTTACCTTGTTAAGAGATTATATAATTACCCTTTTTTGAGGGTTCACCCTATTAGAAGTGATTAGTACCTTGTTAGTGTTACTCCTAAATTCATTTAGTGTTGTCATTTGTGAGGAAAAGATCATGTCAATATGAATGAAGAAGTTAGTTGGTAAAGAGAAAGATTGTCGGTAAGACAAGGCAAAACAACACCAATTACAAATCAATGTATATACCTATCAATGTATGCCAAGAAGAATGAACACTGAACAAATGAAATTAACTGAGCATAATGGTTACCGAATAGGAAGAATATTAGGAAAGTATGTTAATCAAGAAAGGGAGTTACCGAGCAGGAATAATATGTTAACCGAGAAGATCAGGAAAGATTACTGGGTGATACAAGATGAATATAAATGTTTGATCATATTTTGCCAAGAAAGAAAATAGTTTATAAAGATTGAGGTAAATGTTAGGTAATGTTTATTGGGAATGAAACATGGTTGTGAATGATCCCAAGGAATAGATTGAACCAATGAAACTAAAATAGATATTTCTTGGAAAGAGGAAATGATTATGGATTGTTGATCTATTTGACTGAGATTTCTAGAAGGATCCAAACCCTAATTATGTCAAGTAATTAGGAATCTACAAAACTAATACATAAGGGTGGATCAAGAAAAGACATAGAGAGAGAGAAGGTAGTGAATAAAATAACATAGAGAAGAGACAAAGTAGTTAAGGCTACCGAGGAGAGGAAGTGAATGATTTTGGTGAAATCAGCTAGAGAAAGGTAATGATAGTACAGAGAGCACAAAGGATCTAACTTATCATATAGGTATATGCATTATTATAGATGAGTTATTATTGGAATACATTTTTTTTTTTTGTATTTTTAAATCCCACATATTGGGTAAGCTTTAATAAACTTTCTAATGTAAATCTCTTAATAGAGTGCACACTTAATGAGTGTTTCAAAATCCTTTAAATAGGTAGAATTTAGCAAGTCTTATTTTGTATTACTCCTAGAAAGGTAAATCACCAAAACTGATAGTTTGTATGCTCTAATCGAGCAACATTTATGCTACAGTAGTGAATAATTGTGGGTGTCATCCCCACCATAGTTTTCACCTCTAACGAAGGGTTTCTACGTAAAAAAATGTTAGGAATAACAGTCCACAATACAAATGAGAGGGGGGGTGAATCAGTTGTATAATAGAATATTAAAATTTTAACTTTAAGCTCCACAATATCATATCCAATGAACACAATAAATGCCAACACAATAACACAACATTTTGGTCTAGGGGAAACCCTATTAAAGGTAAAAATATTGATCGGAATTAGCACCCACAAATGATGTACTCAGAATATAGTTATCCTTGTTAGAAGATATAACCCTGTTAGGAGCTTATTGAAACATTATAGTACATAGTCCTTGTTAGAGGATAGACCCTATTAGGATTCAAGAGAAAAAGAGAGGGCTCACTACCCAAGGCTCACTTCCCAAAGAAGGTTAAATCCACCTTCAGAACTCACTAGTTCGTAACAGGTGTATATAAAGAAATACACAATCTTTTAAACTATTTGCCAACAATTGTCTTTTCTTGATCAGTTCCAATGAAGTCCACCAGTAAACCTCTGCTCTACATACAACATACACAAGCTCACAAATTTTCCAACTTCTTTATATCATCAATATTCCATCTATATCTTTTCCAAATAAAATACCTTTTATTTATATCTTATTACAATTTACCATGATCAGGTCAACCCTTGAGGCTTTCCTAATTACAAAAAAATACATAAACCCTTGCTAAGATACACACGGTATCTAGAAAAAGTCTACAATGATCACATTACAACAATTAAGGACTGACATCCTTAATTTATGCTTGCCAAACAAAACACACACTTCATTCCCTGAGTCAACTCTAGAATAAACCATCACCAAAACACACGCCACAGATGATGTCACCAATATTATTTACCTTGTGCTGACCAATGAACATTATTCAACATCCTTTCTATCATCCTTCAAGCTCACATACCTTGAATTTGAATCCTCTGAAAGATATACCAAAAACCCTGAGACTAACTCTGTCAATTCTCACTGTCACAGTCCAGTGACCAGTCTTTACCAAAATGGCTATAACTCTCTCAATATGAAACATCTAATGATGCAATCTCAGATATAGGATCACAACATCCACTTGAACTCTCATCTAACTTTTTTGCATCTGAAAAATCTGTACAGTGTCTGTACATTGTGATTACCAGTTTGGTTCCTTTATAGAAGCATATGTTGACATCAGTGAAAAAACACAAATGACAATAGTATGAGTACCCATTCAGTAACGTAGTGATTAAAAATATTAAATGTCTCAATCACCACCCATGCATTAGCAATATCCAAGAATCTCCCCCTTTGGCATTGATGTCAACATATGGGAAAATCTTATCCCAAAGTTATATCAATCCAAAGTCCTTTAGCTGATCAATCTCCCCATACAGTGGGCATTTTCTCATAGAAATACTCCCCCTTTGAAAACAATGGAAAAGGGTGCCATGAGCCTTCAACTACCTTCACATATAAACTTTCTTCCATGATCACTCCCCCTGAGGAGTAGATCCCTACATCTAGTCTAGATAATGATAAGGCTCTGAATACCTCTGGACTGATGCATCTCTGCATCATTTAGTTTTGACTAGGAGGGACCTGAACCCCTAGCATACCTCTGAGATATTCAAAGGTATCTTTTGTTAGTGGCTTTGTAAAAATGTCTGGAATCTTCTCTTTGTACTAATATATTCTAGCTTGATTTCCTTTTCTGCCACCTTGTCTCTCAAGAAGTGATACTTGATAGAAATGTGTTTAGTTTTAGGGTGCATCACTGGATTCTTTGACATATTTACTGTACTATTTTTATCACAATGGATAACCATAGGCTCATTAAAAGTTATTCCAATGTCTGTTAGCATTTGTTTCATCCAAACAATCTAAGTGCAGTTTATAGCAGCATCAACATACTCTAATTCAATAGTAGATTGTGCTATACAATCTTGTTTCTTTCTTAGCCAAGAAACCAACTTCTTCCCAAGGAAAAATGTACCACCATTGGTACTTTTTATATCATCAATATTCACTACCCAATCAGCATCAATGTAGGCATGAAGTTCAAAGCTATCATTTATGTTTCCTCTTAGATACCTCAGTATCCTTTTCACAACAGCTAGATGTGTTTTTTTGGGTTCTGCCTGATATCTAGCCACAATTCCAATAACATTAGCAATATTTGGTTTGGTGTGAGTTGGATATTGTAGTCCTCCAACCATTGATCTATACAAAGTCTGAAAAACACACTTTGATTCATCATTAATTGTTATCTTGTTTCCAGTCACCATAGGTGTCCGTACTGGTTTACAATCTTCCATTCCAAATTTCTTAAGAAATTCTTTGAGATATTTGGTTTGAGAAATAAAAATACCATTCTCATTTCGAGTTATTTGTAATCCAAGAAAGAATTTCATTTCACCTATCATGGACATCTGAAATTCACTTTCCATTTCTTTAGCAAATTTCTTACATAGATCATCATTACCTCCAAAGATAATGTCATCCACAAATACTTCTACTATCGGGATTCCATCTTCAGTAGTTCTTAAATACAAATCACAGTCCACATTACCTTTTCTGAATCCAAGTCCAAGTAGATACTTGTCTAACCTTTCATACCAAGCCCTAGGAGCTTGCTTCAACCCATATAGGGCTTTCTTTAATTTGCACACCATGTCTTTGTCTTCACATAGAGGAAATCCATTTGGTTGTTCTATATATACTTCTTCAATATCTCCATTTAGAAATGCATATTTAACATCCATCTGATACACTTTGAAGTTTTTATGTGCCACATAAGATAGGAATAATCTTACTACATCTATTATAGCAACAGGAGAAAATATTTCTTCAAAGTCTACGCCTTCTTGCTGTGAGTATCCCTTACACACTAGTCTTGCTTTTTTCCTTACAATAGTTCCTTCTTCATCCATTTTGTTTCTAAAGACCCATTTTGTTCCTAAAACATTTTTATTTTTAGGTCTTGGAACTAGTTCCCAAGTGTTATTCTTCTTTATCTGATACAATTCCTCTTTCATAGCAATTATCCAAGATTCATCTTTAAAGGATTCATTTGTAAGTTTTGGCTCAACTTGAGAAATCAAAAAAAATTCTTCTCTAACTTTTGATCTAGTTAGCACTCCCTGACTAGTATTGCCAATAATTTGATTTTCAGGATGGTTATTTTTTACATACCTTGGAGTTTTAGGAGTCTCAGTAGTCTTTCTTGTACCAGCATCATAGGCCTCTTTTTCACTTTCTTCCTCAACAAGTTCTTCTTCTTCTGTAGCAATAGTAGTTTCTTTCATTTCTGAAATCTGATTACTATCATACATTCTTTCTTGTATTTGAAACTTCTCATCTATTCTCACATTGTTACTTTCAATCATCTTTCTCAATCTTAGATTGAAACATTTGTAAGCCTTACTTTTAATAGAGTAACTAAGGAAGATCCCTTCATCACTTCAAGCATCAAACTTCCCTATCTCATCATCCCTTTTGATATATCATTTACTACCAAATATTCTAAAATATTTTACAGTAGGAGTATGATCAAACCATAGTTCATAGGGAGTCTTACTTGTACCTTCTCTTATTTGAATTTTGTTCAATGTGTATATTGTTTTTCCAATAGCCTCTCTCCAATGTACATGAGATATATTTCCTTCAATCACCATTGTCCTAGCAACATCAAGTATAGTCTCGTTTCTTTGCTCTGCTATCCCATTCTATTGTGGAGTCCTAGGAGCAAATGTTTTTCTCTTTATCCCATGCTCTTTGTAATATGAACTGATTAAGTCTAAAGTAAATTCTCCACCTCTTTCTGACCTTAAACACTTGATCTTTAAACTTGATTCATTTTCTACTTTTGCTTTGAACTTGAATTTATCAAATGCTTCTGATTTTTTTCTTAAATAAGTAACCCACATCATTCTAGAAAATTCATCAACAAAGAGTATGAAATACCTTTCACCATAGTTTGACTTTGTTCTTGTAGGTCCACATAGATCTATATGTACTAGATCCAACTTCCCTTTTGATGTATATGATTTGATTTTATGACTTCTTCTAGTCTGCTTTCCCATAACACATTCTTTGCATACAGTGTTAGATGGTTTCACAATCTTCGATAGATCTCTTACTGCATTATCCATACTTTCCTTCACAATGTTATCAAAATTAACATGAAAAAATATCCTATTCCATAGCCAACTGTCATCTAAGTTCGCATCAAAACAAGAGGCTCCAGATATGTTCAGTTCAAATACATTACCTCTAGATTTTGAACCGGTAGCAATCATTTTTCCTTCCTTGCTTCTGATAAAACATTTACCATTAACAAAGCTCAACTAAAAATATTTATCCATTAATTGTCCGACACTCAAAAAATTATGTTTCAGTCCTTCAACAAGTAGTACATTGTCTGTATTAGTCTTTCCATCTAGAGTAATGGATCCTACTCCTATGATGGATTTAGGGAGATTGTCCCCAAACCTCACAACACCTCCATCATAATTCACTAGTTTAACAAACTTGTTCTTATCACCAGTCATATGATGAGAACATCCACTGCCAATTATCCATTTAGTTTTCTTGTGAACATGAGATACTAAGGATTTTTCTTCATGTACTGGTTCATCTTTAATAGCAAAAAATCCAATCTCTTCATAATCTAAATCATCATCATCAAAGATTCCTTCACTAACATAATAACATTCTTTGTCTCTTTTAATCTTTTCATAATCAGGTTTGTATTTAGAAACTCTTGTAGGACATCTAGATGCAAAATGACCTACCTTATTGCATGAAATACATTTCAAGGGTAACTTGCCTTCAAACTTTCCCTTACCTCTTTTTTCTCTTCTAGCAATCAGTGCATCAAGTTCATCCATCATTCTTTCTTCTACCATTATCTTTTCCCATTCCTCAACATACTCACCAAGCTCTTCTTTTAGGTCTTCTTTGCTCATGCTCAGAAGTGTAGATAATTTATTATGGCCAGATGCCTTAAATGTAGATTCAACTTTAGGTACAACTTCTCCTAATTCTATAGCTTCAAAAGTAGTTAGCTTTGCAATAAGCATCTCTCTACTAAAGTTCAGAGTCAAAGGTATAGTTTCTTTAATAGACATAGCCTTGAACTTGTAACCAGGAGTTAGAGATTTGAGAATCTTTGCAATAACTTCATCTTCATCATAAGTGCCTCCACTATTCCTGATTTTGACTACAACTTTTGTAACACTTTGAACATAGGCCCCAATTCTTTCATCTTCATTCATTTGCAGCTTCTCCATCCTTTTCTTCTAGTTTTTTAACTTCACTTGTTTGGTATACTTGTCTACTTCATAAAGTGCCTCTAATCTATTCCAAATTTCATGTGCCGAATCCAGATCTTTTATTTCAATAAAATCACCCTTAGATAGTGCACTGATCAATGCTTCTCTTGTGACCATGTTGCATGAGAATAACTTCTTTTCATCATCATTGGATGACTCCAAATCATTCTCAGCCTTCATAGATTCCTTCTTCTTCACAATCATCTAGTAGTCTATGCCCAAACATAGAAAATGTGTCTGGATCTTGTTTTTCCAATGGTCAAAGTTTTCAGGATCAAATTTAGGACTATCCTTCCTATAGAATGCCATCTCTAAGATCATCTCAAGCTATTAATCTTTCTCTCTGAGGACCACAAGCTCTGATACCAATTGTTAGCAATAATAGTCCATAATACAACTAAGAGGGGGGTGAATCAGTTGTATAATAGAATATTAAACTTTAAACTTTAAGCTCCATAATATTAGATCTAATGAACACAATAAATGCCAACACAATAACACAATATTTTGGTCTCGGGGAAACCCTGTTAAAGGTAAAAACCTCGGTAGGAATTAGCACCCACAAATGATGTACTCAAAGTATAGTTATCCTTGTTAGAAGATATAGCCCTGTTAGGAGCTTATTGAAAAATTATAGTACATAGTCCTTGTTAGAGGAAAAAACCTATTAGGAGTCAAGAAAAAAAGAGAGGGCTCACTGCCCAAGGCTCACTTCCCAAAGAAGGTTAAATCCACCTTCAGAACTCACTAGTTCACAACAGGTGTATATAAATAAATACACAATCTTTTGAATTGTTTGCTAGCAACTATCTTTTCTTGATCAGTTCCAATGAAGTCCACCATTAAACCTCTTCTCTACATACATCAGACACAAGCTCGTAGCTTTTCCAACTTCTTTATATCATCAATATTCCATCCATATCTTTTCCAAAGAAAAGACCTTTTATTTATACCTTATTACAATTTACCATGATCAGTTCAGCCCATGAGGCTTTCCTAATTACAAACAATTACATAAACCCTTGCTAAGATACACATGGTATCTAGAACAAGTCTGCAATGATCACATTACAATAATTAAGGACCGACATCCTTAATTTATGCTTTGCAAACAAAACACGCACTTCATTCCCCGAGTCAGCTCCAGAATAAACCATCACTAGAACACATGCCACAGATGACATCACCAATCATTCCATACCTTACACTGACCAATGAACATTATTTAGTATCCTTTCTATCATCCTTCAAGCTCACATACCTTGAATTCGAATCCTCTGAAAGATATACCAAAAACCCTGAGACTAACTCTGTCAATTCTCACTATCACAGTCCAGTGACCAATCTTTACCAAAATGGTTATAACTCTCTCAATATGAAACATCTAATGATGCAATCTCAAATATAAGATCACAACATCTGTACACTATCTGTACAGTGTGATTACTAGTTTGGTTCCTTTATAGAAGCATTTGTTGACATCAATGACAAAACAAAAATGATAATAGTATGAGTACCCATTCAGTAATGTAGTGTTTAAACATATTAAATGTCTCAATCACCACCCATGCATTAGCAATATCCAATAAAAAAATCATGTGTCAATTGTGTTGATGTGTGTTATGTGTGATGGATGAATGAGTTTACTTTAGTTTATTTACTTTTAGCAAATAACTTTGTTAAGTTTTATACATGCAAAGTAAAAGGGATTAAAAAGTTAAAGACAAGGTTGAAGTTTTACAAGGTTTTGATTCAGCCCCCCTCTCAACACCTTAACTTTCCAACAATTGGTATTTGAGCTGAGTCTCTTATTTAGAAGTTTAAGTACTTGAGAGGGAAGACCTAGAGAGATGGAAAGCTATATATATGAAAAGGTGATTGAGAATATGAACATGGAACTAAAACTAAAAAATAATCAGATTGATGAACTAAGAAGAAAGTTGAAGCATTCAGTAAAGAAAAGAAATGAGTTAGCCCATAAACTAAAAGATACTCAAGATTAGATTGAAGAACTTGAAGAATATCAGAGGGAATTTTTCTTGATGAATCTAAATATTCTATATCATATTTGACTAAAAAGAGCAAAACCCTAACTGAGTAGGTAAAATCATTGAAGAGGGAACAAGAAGCTCAATTGATAAGAATGTGTGAAAACCTGGAACAACAGAGAAAAGATGAAGATGATAAGAGAGTGATAGAATATGAGAAGAGGAAAATGAATGCAAGAATGGATGAGAAAGATGTGGAAATACATTGATTGACACAAAATCACTATAATATGATAGATCAGTTAATCAATATTAATCAAGACATTACAAGGAATGTTGAAGAGATTGCTTGACTAAGATCATAAAATGAAAATTTGAAGAATGAGCTGAAAATTGAAAAGGAAACCAATGAAAGACTGAAGAGATCTGAAGAAAGAATAAGGAAATTGGATGAATAATTGAGATATCAGAGGCAATTGAGAGATATCAATGGATTAGGATTTACTGAGGACTCTACAACTGAGAAAGCAGAATCATTTAAACAAGATGAATAGAGAAATGTGTATACAAATCCAAAGCACAAGAAGTCAACATGTTGTCACTATGTAAAACCAGGTGACACAACAAATGTATGCAGGAGCAAGGTCGGTAAGTGATTTACTACAAAATTTGATGAATACTATTATAACTGCAATAGGTATGGTCATAAAGCATTTGAGTGTAGATCCAAATTTGATACGACTCTAGGGCAATAGAAATTTTATGGTTACTGATACACATGCAAAAAATATGGATACAGATCACAAGACTACAGATCAAAAAATAAGTATATGTGAATACCAAGTAGACAAGTAAACACTATCAACTGGGATTACAACAAAAGGATTACTTGTACAACTTGTGGAAGATATGGTCACATTACTAAAAATTGTAGAAGGTTGCACATAGGAGGAAATAATGGTACTTGGAAGACATCTGGCATGGCATGTTCTCATTGTCACAAGGTCAGTCATTTGAAAAAAGATTCTAGGTACCAAAAGTATGCACCCAATGATGAAGATTCCAAAGGAAAAGGTATAGTAAATATTGATGAAATTCAAAATCACATGAACACAATATGGAAAAGAAAGATTGAAGATATTGGAACATCAACTGGATTAGTTAGTAACACCTCATCCTTTGGATCAGGTGACTCCACCACTACAAACTAAACCATTCAAGTAGGTATGGAACTGAATTTGAATTATTTTATCATAAATTAGTTCCTCACAATCATTAATTGATATCCAAATCAATATATAGGAAGATGCAATAGGATAACTCTTACAATTGTGAAAATTAGTTTGTTTAGTAAGCATAACTGAGTAAGTTGAATGGTCAGTAGACAAGTATTGTGTAACCGAGAAATGATTGGTGGTCGATATGATTAGTAGTTGGTTGGTTAGTGAAAGAGAATTTATTACACATTACCAAACCCTAAATGCACTTTTCACTATAAATAGAAGGTCATATATTTCATTTGTCACTTTTCATTCAAAGAGAACTATAGAGCAGCTTGAGAGAATGAGAATTTAAATCTTGAGCTAAAACAAGTGAATTTTTTGGTAGTGTGAGCTATCTAAGTAATCTGGTGAAAGAATTCTATAGAGCTTGAGCTATTTAACTGCTACTTGATGAAACCCTCATCAAGAAAATCAAAATGGCATCTACTTGATTCAAAATTTGGTGATATCTACAAGTTTCTCTCTACTCTATCAGATGCATAGAATGCTACTTATTCAAAATATTTATTGCAGAATGGCCTTTTGTTCAAAGGAGGTCAACTCTATATTCCTAAATGCTCCATGAGAGAAAATATGATTAGAGAGAAATATTTTGGCACATTAGGAGGTCATTTTGGCATAGATAAGACACTTGAACTTGTAAGGAGAAACTATCATTGGCCTTAGTTACCCACTGATGTCCGGAAGTTTATTGAGTTATGCACTATTTGTCAAAGGTCTAAAGGACTCAGGACCAATCAAGGACTCTATCAGCCACTCCCTATTCCAACAAAGCCATGGGATAGTGTGAGTATGGCTTTTGTCTTAGGAATTCTGAGAGCTAAATAGGGATTTGATAGTATCTAGAATAGAGATGTGAAATTCCAAGGGCACTTTTGGAGAACCCTTTGGAAAAAGTTGGAAACAAACCTGTCATTCAGTTCTGCATACCATCCATAGATAGATGGGAAAACTAAAGTTGTAAATAGATCATTAGATAACCTTTTAAGGTGTCTAACAAAACAATATGGGCAGACTTGGGATGTTACCCTTCCTCATGTAGAATTTTCTTTCAATGATTCAGTAAACCAATTAGTAGGGAAGACACCATTCCAAGTGAACTATGGAATTCATTCGAGAAGAGTTATAGAATTGAGAGAATTACCGACTGACTTTAAAGTCAGTCCACAGGGTGAAGAATTGTCTACATGGATCAAATAGATTCATGATCAAGTTTGAGAAACATTGAGTCAGAATAATGCAAAGTACAAACAATAGATAGATAACAAGAAAAGACATGTTACTTTCAAAAAAGGAGATAAAGTATGGGCATACCTGAATAAGGAAAGGCTACCTAGGGGACACACCAAATTACAGATGAGAAAGATCAATCCCTGTCAAATACTTCATAAATTTGGGGATAATGCTTATGAAATTTCTTTACCCCCTACTATTTCTATTTCTCCTATATTTAACATTTGCGATCTCAGTCCTTTCAAGGGTGATACAAGATTTAATAACACTTTGCAAGATATTGAAGATACATAGGCAGAATGGATAAATGACTTACCACCGAGCCAACCATTACACTTGAAAAAGATTCTTGACTCTAAAGTTGTCAAGAAAACTAGGAAGAAGACCTACAAAGACTACTTGTTTAAATGGAAGGAGTTACCTGACATTGATGCAACATGGATGAGTGAAGAGTGTATCAACAAGCATGGAACCTCGGTTCAAAAACTACTCTCAAGTGGGACTTGAGTTTTTAAAAAAAGGGAGTATGGTGCAGGAGCACCCCCTCCACTCTTCACAACATCTATACATCTATGGTATTTGGAGGATTCACCCAAGGGTCTTCATGCCTAAGGGTTTTGAAAGAGCTTTCAAATTTTTATTAGTAAGCCAACTTGTAAGACCTAGTCACCCTCGGTTTGGTTATAAACCATGGGTTTTTTACTATGGTCCAAATGCACATTTAGGTGTTTAGATTTTCCTAGGTTTCTTTTAGGTTATTTTAATGTTTTAATAATGTTTGGGATCCTGAGGATCCAATTCTTAGGCCTTATAGGCTCATTTGGAGCAAGAATGCAACATTTTGCTAAAAGTTACAAAATGCAAGAAATGTTGCTCGACAACTTTGAAAAATTGCTACCAACTTGTAAAATGACCTCCCAATGGTCACAACCTTTGAAAAATGGTTGGATCCATTGGGGGAAGGTCTTCAAATAGCCCTTTTAGGTGGGTGGAAGGTAGTTAGAGAGTTAGACACAAGCTTATGTAATTTTTGCATTCAATCAATAAAAATCCTTATTTTTCTCTACATTTTGGACTGTAAATAGCGTGTGTACAGATTGGTATGGGAGTGCAAGAATAATTCTGATTGATCCATTATTTTACATGAATTAGGACTCTAATTCATTTGGATTAAGTTATTCTGGATATTGGAGTCAAGATTTAGAAGAGTTTATTTTTCGGGTTTTCAAGAAACCCCCTGAACCAGGGTTTTAGCAAATAATGCCCTAACTTTCTTTTCCTTTGTAAGATTCCCATGCAGACTAGGGAAATGAAAGTTGGGCCAATATATTTTATATCCTCAATAGTACAAGAGAAAGGGGATTGTATTGAGAAGTATGCTTGTAGGATCTAGGCCAAGCATCTCTATGTGCTTGGACCAAGATATGGAAGAGTGAATTGGAAGTAGCACTTCGGGTGTGGATAAAAGAAATCTGATGATAGATTGTTGTCTCTTTGGGATTCCTCAAATCATTTCAATCAATGGTTTTCCTTGGACAATCAACTGGTGAACATTTCCTTAAGTAACTGATCCAATTAGCCCTATTAGGACTAGTGGGTCAAGAATTGTTAGATATTGTCCTTATTGTTTGAGATCTTGTGATCCAGAGGTTTGATACAACATAATAAAGGGTATCCAAATATACAATTTACTTTATAGGTTCTTTGTAAGAATCTGTAACTAAGTCCCTAGAACCTCACTTAGAGGGCTACAAGCTCGGAAGGCCTAAAACTGAGAACTTGTTCTCCCAAAACCTGTAAGGTGTGAAAACTATGAGACATGTAGTGAGCATGGAACCTTTCCATCCCCTTCCCAGTACAAAGGTTCCCATTTCAAGTTTGAACTAGTAAGGGCACTTCACAGTAGGATTATCGAGCATTAGTAAACTACTTGGGAAATCAACCGAGCCCATTCGGTCAAGGAATCAACCAAGTGTCAACCAAGCTTGGGGGAGTAAAAACTAGAAAAATGCATAGAATCCTCTAGTGAGGATAGTAGATTTTTTTTTGTTATAGGATCTTCTAAAGGTGTAGAGCACTCTCCTAAATGCACCTTGGGTTCATAGAAACATTGAAGGTCTCACCACTTACCGAGTTTCCTGAATAGGGGAGAGCTCTACGTCAAGTGGTATCAGAGAATCTAAGATCCTTAGGGTAAATATATACTAGAACCATGGAAGGAGAAGATGAAGGAGGATTGTCATCAAGGATGACCAATGCAGAGATAGTAAGATACTTGAGAGAGAAAAGGACAAAGCGTGATGAACAAAGCGACACCGAGATGGAGTAGATGAGGCAAGAGATGGATAGGCTGAGGGAAGAGCTTCTTAAAAGAAGTAGTAGAAAATTTTATGATGTTGAAGAAGGGAGTGATGAAGAACCCCTTGAGAAGGAGGAAGAAGAATGTCTTGCAAACCAAAGGCTACTTATGAAGACTCTAAATTCTATGGAGAGGAGAACCATGGATGCCAAGCTTGAGTTGCCTACATACAATGGGAAGATGGACCCAGATACTGCAATGGATTGGTTGGATGCCCTAAATAGTTTCTTTGATTGTGAAGACATCCTTGAGAATCAGAGGGTGAAGATTGATAAGTCAAAGCTCAAAGGATCTGCACTCACATGGTGGAACTTCACTCAAGATGACAGGGTGAAGAATGAAAAGAATCCAAACACCACTTGGAAGAAGATGGTGTCCCTACTTAGGGAAACTTATGTCTCTAAAGATTATCAAGTCTAAATTCATAAGAGAATAATGAGTCTAAGATAGAAAGAGATGGATATCTCTAGTTACACTGAAGAATTTCAGAGATTGGTAATGAAATCCAAGCTTGCTGAACCAAAATGTGTGAAGCTTGCTCAATATATTCAAGGCCTAAGGGTCTCAATTTAGGATGAACTTAGTTTGACAAGACCTACCACTATGAACCAATACTATCAATTGGCATTGAAATTTGAAGAAAAGTTCAAAAGGTGGAATGAATTGAGTGGTAGAGGAAAAGCTAAGAATGAAAGAGGTAGAGGAAACATTGGAGGAGGAGGAAAGAACTATAGACCGCAAGGAGAATCCAATAAGGAGAACACCCAAGGAGAAAGTAGTTTAAGAGGTGGATATAGAGGTAGAAAAGGAAACAAAAGGGGTAGAAATGGAGGAAGAAACAATGGATAAATCAGATGTTATAACTACAATCAAACATGGCACTACACCAATAGGTGTCCAGACAGAGACAAGAAAAATAACCAAGGTGAGAGAAGAGCCAACCTAGTGCAAGAAGATGATGTTGACAATGTGTGAGATTGTACTAGAGAAGATGGAGTAAGCCTCATGATGAAGAGGAAACTGATCCAAGTACCCATTCCGGTGGAACCTCCTCAAAGAAAGAGACTTTTTAGGACCAACAGCAAAAGCCATGGAAAGGTATTCAAGTTAGTAATTAATTCTGATTCTAATGAAAATCTTGTATCTAGAGAAATAGTGGATAAACTAATATTGGAAAAGATACCCCACCCAAACCCATCCCATGTATCTTGGTTGACAAAAGGGAAATAGACCCTCATAAATGAACAAGTTTGGGTAGATTTCTCCATTAAAAACTATAAGGATAGTCCTTTGTGATGTTGTAGATATGGATGTCTGTCACCTTTTGTTAGGATGTCCATGGCAGTATGATCTACAGGCTAAACATGATGGAGTCACAAACAAATACCAACTCAATGAGAATGGTCACAAATACAACCTGCTCCCTCTTCCTCATCCTCAACAAGAAAAACCAAAAGAATAGTTAGTCATGCTTGTAGGAGAACAAGAGATGATCAACACTATTCAAGATTCAGATGTAGGATATGCCTTAGTCCTTAAACCAAAGGAGAAAAAAGTGCACAAAGAAGTACCGAAGGAAGTAAATAGTCTACTATAGAAGTACAAAGGAATAGTTGCAGGAGACACACTAGATGAACTCCAACCATTGAGGGACATCTACCATCAAATAGATTTCATTCTAGTTGCTTCCCTACCCAACAAGGCTTCTTATAAACTCACTCCTGATAAGAATGCAAAAGTCACTAGAAAAATCATTGAATTGATGACAAAAGGACTGATACAAAAGAGTCTCAACCCTTGTGTAGTCCCAAGTGTTTTGGCCACTAAAAAGGATGGAAAATGGAGACTATGCACTGAATCTAGGGCAATAAACAAAATAACAATCAAATATAGATTCCCCATACCCAGGATTGAGGATCTACTAGACCAACTTAGAGGAGCATGTTATTTCTCTAAAATTGACCTTAAATATGGTAACCATCAGATAAGAATAAGGCTAGGAGATGAGTGGAAAACTATGTTTAAAACCACCAAAGGATTATATGAATGGCTTGTGATGCCATTTGGCCTTAGCAATGCTCCTAGCACCTTCATGAGATTAATGAATGAAGTGCTTCATGATTTTATAGGAAATTTTGTGGTGGTCTATTTAGATGACATCCTAATCTTTAGTGAGACTATAGGAGACCACATGAGACACTTGGAACAAGTTCTCCAAAGATTACATGAGAAGAAATTATCTATCAACTTAGAAAAATGTACATTCATGCAACAAGAGTTGATCTTCTTGGATTTTTTGATCTCAAAGGGAAGTTTAAAAATAGATCCTAAAAAACATAGAGGCTATCATTAATTGTCCCATACCAAAGACTCTAAGAGAATTCAAGATCTTTCATGGATTGGCTACCTTTTATAGGAATTTTATCAAAAAAATTAGTCACATTTGTGCACCTTTACTTGATACCATCAAGGATGGTAGAAAAACAAAATTCTAGTGGACAACACAAGAAGATGAAGATTTTAAGTATTTGAAGGAGAGAGTAGGAAAATATCCCATTTTGGCACTACCTACCTTCAAATAATTGTTCACAGTAGAGACCAATACTAGCAATCTGGCCATAGGCGTAGTCCTCAGTCAGGATGGAAGACTAGTGGATTTCTTCTCTGAAAAATTGAATGAAGCAAAGAAGAAATACAATAGATATGACTTGGAACTTTATGCTATGGTTCAAGCCCTCAATAAATAAAGGCACTACTTGCTTCCTAAGGAAGTCATTGTCTTTACAGATAATCATGATTTAAGTTTTCAAAATAGTTAGGATAAATTAAGCTGCAGGCACATGAAATGGGTTGAACAACTCCAAGCATTCACATTTTCTATAAAGCATAAGAAAGGAACTTCAAAAAAATTATTGCTCTTAGCCTAAGAGTAATTTTGGTTGAAGAAGTTTAGGTAAAAATCATAGGAATTGATGCCCTCAAGCACCTATACAAAGATGAATCAGACTTTGGTGATATCTACAAGGTTTTCTCTACTCTATTAGATACATATACTACTACTTATTCAAAATATTTATTTTAGAATGGCCTTTTGTTCAAAGGAGGTCAACTTTATATTCCTAAATTCTCCATGAGAGAAAATATGATTACAGAGAAACATTATGGCACATTAGGAGGTCATTTTGGCATAGATAAGACACTTGAACTTGTAAGGAGAAACTATCATTGGCCTCGATTACCCACTGAAGTTAGGAAGTTTTTTGAGTCATGCACTATTTGTCAAAGGACTAAAGGATTCAAGACCAATCAAGGTCTCTATCAACCACTCCCTATTCCAACAAAGCCATGGGACAATGCAAGTATGGATTTTGTCTTAGGACTTCTGAGAACTAAACAGGGATTTGATAGTATCTTTGTTATAGTTGATAGATTTAGAAAAATGGCACACTTTGTTCCTTGTAAAGTTTATAATGATGCTTCACATATTGCTAACTTGTTCTTTAAAGAAGTGGTTAGAATTCATGGATTGCCAACATCCATTCTCTCAGATAGAGATGTGAAATTCCAAGGGCACTTTTGGAGAACCCTTTGGAAAAGTTGGGAACAAACCTATCATTCAATTCTGCATACCATCCACAAACATATGGGAAAACTAAAGTTGTAAATAGATCATTAGGAAACCTTTTAAGGTGTCTAACAAAACAATATGTGTAGACTTGTGATGCTATCCTTCCTCAAGTATAATTTTCTTGCAATGATTTAGAAAATAGGTCAACAAGGAAGACACCATTCCAAGTGAACTATGGAATTCATCCAAGAGGATTTATGGAATTGAGAGAGTTACCGACTAAATTTAAAGTTAGTGCATAGGGTGAAGAATTTTCTGCATGGATCAAATAGATTCATGATCAAGTCTAAGAAACATTGAGTCAAAATAGTGCAAAGTACAAATAATAGACAAATAAGAAGAAAAGACATGTTAATTTCAAAGAAGGAGATCAATTATGGGCATACATGAATAAGGAAAGGCTACCTAGGGGACACACCAAATTGTAGATGAGAAAGATTAGTCCCTATCAAATACTTCATAAAGTTGGGGATAATTCTTATGAAATTTCTTTACCCCCTACTATTTCTATTTCTCCTATCTTTAACATTTGTGATCTCACTCCTTTTAAGGCTATAGGATACTGAAGATACACAGGCATAATGGATAAAGGACTTACCATGAAGCCAACCATTACAGTTGGAAAATATTCTTGACTCTAAAGTTGTCAAGAAAACTAGGAAGAAGACTACTTGGTTAAATGGAAGGAGTTACTTGACATTGATGCTATGTGGATGAGTGAAGAGTGTATTAACAAGCATGGAACCTCGGTTCAAAAACTACTCTAAAGTGGGAATTGAGTTTTTAAAACAAGGGAGTATGGTGTAGGAGCACCCCCTCCACTCTTCACAACATCTATACATATATGGTATTTGGAGGATTCACCCAAGGGTCTTCATGCCTAAGGGTTTTTAAAGAGATTTCAAATTTTTATCAATAAGCCAACTTATAAGACCTAGTCACCCTCTATGTGGTTATAAACCACGGGTTTTTGACTATGGTCCAAAGGCACATTTAGGTGTTTAGATTTTCCTATGTATCTTTTAGGTTATTTTAATGTTTTAATAATTTTTGGGATCCTTAGGATCCAAGTCTTAGGCCTTATAGGCTAATTTGGAGCAAGAATACAATATTTTGCCAAAAGTTGCAAAATGCGAGAAAAGTTGCTACCAACTTGTAAAATGACCTCCCAATGGTCACAACCTTTGAAAAATAGCTGGATCCATTGGGGGAAGGTCTTCAAATAGCCCTTTTAGGTAGGTGGAAGACAGTTAGAGAGTTAGACACAAGCTTATGTAATTTTTGCATTCAATCAATAAAAATCCTTATTTTTCTCTATGTTCTAGATTGTAAACAGTGCATGTATGGATTGGTACGGGAGTAAAAGAAGAAGTTTGATCAATCCAACATTTGACATGAATTATAACTCCAATGCATTTGGATTGAGTTAGTCTATAGATTGGAGTTGAAAGTTAGAAGAGTTTGTTTACCAGGTTTTCAGGAAACCCCCCTGAACCAGGGTTTTAGTAAATAATGCCCCAACTTGCTTTTCCTTTGCAGGATTCCCATGTGGACTGGGGAAATTTAGGTTGGTCCAATGTATTTTAGATCCTCAGGAGTGCAAGAGAAAGGGGATTGTATTGAGAAGTCTTCTTGCAGGCTCTAGGCCAAGCATCTCTATATGATTGGACCAAGATATGGAAGAGTGAAGTGGCAGTAGCACTTTGGGGGTGGATAAAAGTAATCTAATGATAGATTTTTGTCTCTTTGGGATTCCTCAAATCATTTCAATTAGTGGTTTTCCTTGGAAAATATACTAGTAAAATTTCCTTAATTAACCAAGCCAATTAGCCCTATTAGGACTAGTGGGTCAGGAATTGTTAGATATTGTCCTTATTGTTTGAGATCTTGGGATTTGGAAGTTTGATACAAAATAATAAAGGGTATGCAAATCTACAATTTTTTTTGTAGGTTCTTTGTAATAATCTGGAACTAAGTCCCTAGAACCTCACTTAGAGGGCTACAAGCCCGGAAGGCCTAAAACTAAGAACTTGTTGTCCCAAAACCTATAAGGTGTGGAAACTAAGAGACATATAGTGAGCATGGAACCTTTCCATCCCCTTTCCAATACAAAGGTTACCATTTTAGGTTTGAACTAGTAAGGGTGCTTCATAGTAGGATTACTGGGTGTCAATAAACTACTTGGTGAATCAACCGAGCCCACTCGGTTAACAAAGGAACCAAGTATCAACCAAGTCCATTCAGTCAAGGAATCAACCGAGTGTCATCCAAGCTTGGGGGGGTAAAAAGTAGCAAAAGGCATAGAATCCTCCAGTGAGGATAGTATATTTTTTTTTGCTATAGGATATTCTAACGGTGTAGAGTACTCTCCTAAATCTACCTTGGGTTCAGAGAAACACCGAAGGTATCACCACTTACCAAGTTGCCTAAATAGGGGAGAGATCTATGTCACATTAGGTCATTAATTCACTACAAGACTGGTGAGATATGTGAGAATGAGATACAAGATGCATACAAGGAACTATGTGGAGATGGACAATTGAAAGAACACAAGCATTTGGAATTGAAGGGTTTGACCCATGCCCTCCATTTCCCAAATTTTTTCAAGGATGAAAGGATAAGGGTTTTTCTTAGCTGAGTGCATGAGAAATCAATGTGGCCCAATGGTCCTATCAGAATCACAAAGGATGTTATACATATGGATACTGGTGATGAGTGAATACTTTGAGAAATTTAAGACCATGATGCACATAAGGTTTAGGATTCCCCCATAGCTAGTTGAAAATTACAAAGATTCAATTTGTTTCCTACCTTATACAGATACATGTTTGATCAAATTTATAGAACCAAGAGCATCATGGCTAAAACTGATGGTTTATGAGATATATATTGAATGAGATACTTTAGCAATTGAAACTTTGTTGAAACAACTAATAGACAGGACTACAAAAAGATTTGGAACATTTGAAGATTCCAAAATGAGGATAAGACTTGAAATTCTAGGTCCTAAGATTCAAAAGAAGTCAAGAAAAATGTTAAACATATTAGAAAAGAAATTTGGTGAAGATAAGGATGAATTGGTTGATGAACAAACTAAGGGAGAAGATGCCAAGGAAGTAGAAATAGAAGAAAATAAATCTAAACCGAGGAGGGGTAGGAAGGCCATACCAGAGGAAAATGCTAGTCTAAAGGCTACTAGGTCAAGGAATAAAGAAAAATCAACCCCAACACCACCTGCAAAGAAAGGTAGAAGTAATGTTGTTGTACTCGAGGATAATAAACCTAAAACCAAGAAATATCAGAAGAGGAAATACACAAAACAATCAACACCCAAAGTAATGAAGAAACAAAGGAATGTTGATAGTGAAAGAACAAAATCAGATAATGAAGATCAATTCAGATTTGTCAAGAATTTGGTACCAAAAATAATTGATGAGAATGTTGAATCTCTAAGAGAAAATGAACATTTTGTTTCTATGCATATAGTAAAATTTCATAAGTTAAATGATGAGGATAAGTTGAAAATTGAAGAAGCAACAATTGATGCAATGTACACATTCAGAATTGTACCTATGGAACTTGCAGGAAAATTACCTTAGGAGCTATATGACAGAATAAGTGCAAGATGAAGATATGCACTTGATAGTGAAAGAAAAATAAGAGAAAGATCACAGGTCATATTAGTACCAACACTATCAGTACAAGAGATTGATGAAGCCCTAATAACTCACAAGAAGAGATTCATGATCAAGAAGAGATCATTAAGGATATTGATGGGTAGGGCATAGGAGGTGGAAGAAGAAACCAATAAAGAATGGATAAATATTTTTCAATTAGATGAACCAAAAAAAGTTGAAATCTCAGATACCAAGCTTCCTACTAATGCACAAGTTGAGAATCTTCCAAATGATCCCGAGGATATTATAAGTAATTGGTGATATTCCTCATATGGTTGGTACTAAAGATAAAGATGTTATAATTGAAGACATCACTAAAAATGATCCAAATGAAACTGTTAGTAAGGATCAAGATATCATGGACACCACTGAAGAACACCTTGATGATACATCATTTACCGAGCTTGATATTGCACAACTAATGAAAGTTGCAACAATTATGGAACAAGTACATGAATATCAAACTCCTACACCTATTGAGGTAACACTTGAAGCAAATGATACTATTGATAAAAATATACCTAAAGATGTAGATGACTAAGGAAATTGAGAAGAAAAATAAAACAGATAAGGGTGATGCACCCACCACCACCGAGCAAGCCAAAGAGACTACAACTACAGTGATAGAAAATACTTCTGCTACATGCATGAAAACAAATGAACATGAAAAAGAAAATGATATGGAAGGTGATAAAGAAAAATTTGAAGACCCAACTAAGGAGCACACCAAGGCCCCATTACCTCCAAACATTTCACCTAGTGGAAGTGTACTTAGTTATCACACAGAAGAAGAAAGGTAAAAAAGAGAAGATATCACTAGATGAAGAAATAATGATTCCCATCTGTGATCCCACAAAAATTAATCTTGATGAAATGATGAATTATGGTGAATTTTTGAAGAGGAAAGAAACACAGGATTAACTAAAACAAGAGAGGAAACAACAAGTACTATCAAATGTGAAAGAAATCTTATTACACATTTCACCCAAGACTCCAATTAATCAGAATGCATCTATAATTGATTAGTTAGTCTTACTTTTTAGTCAAGTCAGTGAATTTGGTATTGATGTAGAGGAGAGAATGTTAAAGATAGCCAAGTAGAGGGATGAGAAAAATTTAATTGAAAACTTGATACAAAAGATTGTAAAACAAAAGGTTACACTTTATATCATTGCTACTAAGTTGGAAAACACCATCAAGGTAATAATCCAATTACTCCAATAACTATGCAATGTTTCTCACTTTACTAAAAACGTCCTAGATAAGATGAAGAAGATAGATGAATATCTCAAGGATAGTGCAAGAAAATTGATTGATGAAACTCAGACACTCCAAACTCATAATTCAAAAATTAAGCATTGTATGAGTTTGCAAATGGATTTAAGAATGGAAGAGGAGAAGATTAGAGCATAAATACTTGAACTCCAAGCACAAATTATTCCTCATTTGGAGGTTATTCAGATAAATATAAAGAAATAAAATGAGCTAATTGCCACACCTAGATGTCAGTTATGGATCATATGGAAGATTTTTCATTGTTGTTGCAAGCTCAACTTTCAGAACTTGAAGCATTATGGGAAACATGGAATACTACATATGATAGTGCAAAATCTACTTACAAAGGATTGTTTGAAAAATTGTGAGTATTCTTTGTACATTACATTTTTTCTTTTGGCATTATTGTAAAAAAAGGAGGATAGTAGAATATACATATAGGGGATAGTAAAAAAGGGAGATAGTAGATAGATAAAGTTCACTATGTACATATATGGGAGAAATAAGGGAGATTTTGAAATGAGAGATGTTTATTTTGAGGGGGAGTTATTATTGAGTTATCATATATTAGAGATATCAAAATTTTGACTCAGCTATGACATTTTTTGTCACTAATGCCTATTAGAAATAGGAAATACTGAGAGGGGGGGTGAATCAGTATTTCACAAACTTTTACTTTTGCCCACTTATGGATATAACAGATTAATTTAGTGCATACAAAGATTATTGAGCTGATTAACAAACATAGTAGTAAATAGAAAGAACTCATAACACATGATATGTTCTCGAGGAAACCCTGGCCAAGGGAAAACCCAGGTGGGGATGGTACCCACAAAGATCACTAATCAAAAGTATCTTGTTAGGGATATTGGACCCTGTTAAGAGTCAGTTTACAATGTATATTAGATCTATCCTGGTTAAAGGACTTTAGGCCTTGTTAGAAGCCTTAACCCTGTTAGGAGTTAGATTACAAAACCTGATCACCAGCTGAGCTCACTGCCCAAATAGGTAATACAAAATGTTTCTGACTATAATATGGTACTGCTTACAACTTCACATCAATAGCCTTTGTTGCTATCACAATATACAACTTTCACAAGTTATCCTTTTCTTTCTTTTCACAAAACACATCATTATCATTACATTTCAAGTATGCCTAATATATGAGTTATTAGAGCTAATAAATTTATATGGTCAGCTTCCAAAATATTTATCCAAGGGTAAACATCTAGGATTTCATCCCTTCATAATGTTAAGTCATTATTTTGACAAGCAAAAATAATCCCTTAACTCTTTCGCTAATACTGTCTCCAAAACTATTTTGTCTACAAAACTGTCTTCGGTAAACTTTGAATAACTTCGTCCGTACTACTCCAAACTTTATGCACACTAAGATGGGGTATCCTCATACTCTATAGAAGCTTTAGTTAACTACAAAAACAAAAATATTGCTCCAGTGGATGTCGCCAACTAAATCTTCATCGGGTGCTCTATCAGGATCACTGTATCCATACTTAGACAATTTCTTCCTTCAACTTGCCATACTTGCATTCTAGATTCGATGCTCTCAATAGAGATCATATGTTTCCATAATGACAACATCTATGCATCGAAATTAGCCAAATTTCCAACAATCTCCCCCTTTTTCATTGGTGGCAACATATGGGAAAATTGGCTAAGTGTGCAAACAAAACTTCAAAACACTTACACAAAATTGTGGCCAAATGTTATACAATATTGTACTCCATAGAATAGCTCCTCCTATGAGTATTCTTCCTCAACATATTATCAATTTTCTACTATCTCTCCCCCTTTGACAACAATGACAAAGATAGGGTGTACAAAAATTTCAATAAAAACTTGATACCTTGTTATCAGCTATTGCAAAGCTGGTAGGCTTGCAACACAGTCGCCAAACTCTGACTTCCATGATTCAAAATATTTCTCCCATATCTTCCTGATGGATTTAGCAACATTGAGTAGAGTACTCAATCCGCATGCTATTGTCTGACAAGCTTGCAGGGAATTAAAGCTAAACTTCTGAAAAGATGTCTTTGCTGAAAAACACTGCTCAATTTGGTCTTCATCAATTAAGATCTTGATTGAGACATGCTTTCTCAAGATGTTAATCCTGATCATCTTTCTATTCTTCTCCTCTGCTAACATTCTGATTTCATCATTTAACTTCCTTATGTTCTTCTCCACATAACTTATCTTCACATTTGGGCTTGTCAAGGTGTTTGTTTTAGCTGTAATTGCATCTATCTTCTCTCTGATCTTCTTATCTTCTTCAGCTGTTAGGATTTCTAATTTTGTGCATTGTATATACAAACTCTTTCCAGTCTCAAAATGTTTCCTCAAATTCTTTATACATACATCCAAATTACCAATATCATTTTGAATATTTACCCTTAAATTTTGTTGCATTTCTGCTTCATAGGCTTCTTGAACTTTTATTCTAGCAATATCCTTTAAGTTAGAAAATTCAGAGTCAAAAGAGTTCATTATCATTTTAGCTTTCTCAAGTGGATCCGATTCAAATACCTTAGTGCTGATCACACTCTCAAGTTTCTCTATCAAAACTCTAACTTTGCCTTCAAGGTCCTTCACCTTCTTATTCTTTCCAATAATTTTATTAAGAGATGTGATGAACTCAAGCTAATCATCATCTTCAACCTCTTTTCCAAGGTCTTCAAAAATTGAACCAATTTGTCTCTTCTTACTGTCAGGTGCACTAGGGGTAGTGGCCTCTGTCAAAATTTGTTTACCTTTAACTATCTTCTCTGCTGGAACTGATTTTGATACAGCTAGTGCTTCCTTTGCCTCTATATCCTTTTCTGATTCTATAACATTCTCTTGCTCTCCTAAAGCCAAATTGTCAACAATGTTTCCTAGATCATAAAATACTGCATCATCTAACTCTAGTGTCACTTTGGTTCCTTCAATGTCCATTGATTCTTTGCCAATATTGATATGTGAAGAAGATGGGACTTCTTCAATACCAACTTCCTCTGCATGTTGTTCCTCTAATTGCTTCTGCTAAGGATCTGATTCAACATGCTTTCCTACAACTATATCTAAAAGAACTTGCATTACTGCTTGCTCAGTCTCTTTCTATACTTCCTCCTTTTTGCCTCCCATTATAAGAATTGTTCTTCTCTTAGTTCTCAATAAAGTTCCAAGAGGCTTCAAGATTCTCTTCAAATGATCTTCATCCTCAACTTCACAGAACTGTCTGATTACATGTTCTCTCATCTTTATGTCCTCTTCTTGTGCTCTCTGTTTTCAATTCACAAGTCTGTTATACAAATCTTTTGGGATCTTACCATGAATAGTGCTAAGTTTCTTATCTGTCAAAATCATATGTGGAATCATTGCATTTTCAAAATTCAATCTGTCAAATGATCCATATAGATCATAGAATTTATTTATCTTAGTGAAGTCTCCATGCTGCAATATATCTTCATTAACTCTTTCAATTCTTGGTTTCCAAGTTTTCTTCTTGATTGAAACTTCATCATCATCTTTAATTACTGCTACTTTTCTAGGTACAGGTGGTACAATCACTTTCTGTCTCTTGTCGGGTCCTGTTGCACTCACTTTTACTCTTTTGATAGGAATAGGAGAAAAGGATTTTTCTCCTTCATCTTTTTCAGGTACTTCAACTTTTACCTTTACTACAATAGGATCAATAGGGTCTGCACTAGATGCCATAGGTAGAACTACAAGATTTTCACTTTGCTTTAAGGCTTCTGCAGTCTTCTTAGCTATGTCAAACTCATGACTTGACATACCTAATTCTTTCATTATTTTCTTCATAGTAGATTCAACTCTCCTACTAGATTGCTTCTTTTCTTTCAAACTTATTGCAGAGTTGAAATTCTCTTCATAGGTTCCAAACCTATTTGCATGACCATCCAACTCACACTCTAACAGTCTATTCACATATCCTACTTTTTCTGCTTCAAATAATTCATAGCCAAGAGAGTCTATGAATTCCATTCTAGGCTCAACTACTTCAATGTAGGTGAAATCAGTGTCTACCATAAAACAAATGTCATCTTTATGCTTTTCAACTAAGGATTGAGGAATCCTTGATCTGTTCTTAACAATATTCTGAAAAGTCTTCAATACAAGCTTCACACTGTCATTGACTTTATCAATTAGGTGCTTCATGTAGACTGAGTTTATTCTTTCCATTGTGTTCACATTGTCACTATAGTCAACTGTGTAAGGAAATCTTCACAAAATATGGAAAAACATATAGGTTATCAAAGATGAAAACCTAAACTATGTGTACTTAGCCTTCTTAATCTTTTCTAAATTCTCAAATAACTGAATTTTCAAAATTTCACATAGGTCTACTTGTTTCTTCTCAATACACATAAGATAAGCTACATGAACCATTCCTGCAGCCATGTCATCTTCCCTTGAACTACCACAGAATTTAGTTGTTAGGATCTTGCAAAGGTACCTAACATCATCTTGCTTAATCTTACTTATCACAATTCCTCTACCATTATAACTAGATCCAGTGTTGTCTAAGACAATCTTTCTCATGTTCTTTTCATTTAGTGGAATCTCTCCAACTTTTGATAATCCAGTAACATCATGAATTAGGTCGGTAGTTATATCAATAACTCTATCCTCCATCCAGAATTTCCCATTGTGGATTCTACTTAAAATGATCTTGGTACATTCCTCATCATTAAATTCATACTTCATGGAATAATTGATAATTTCATTGTTCTCTAGGTGCCCATAAGCTGGTTTAACTGACATGTATTGATTATACAATTTACTATAATCATCACTAAAATCTACATCTCCCAAGGTTTCAAACTTGCAACCTAAATATCCTTTAACATTGTCAAAGTGTAATACTTCATCTGGTACAGATGATAGTGCTAGTCTGTCATGAATTTTAGCTAGTTCTACTAGTTCTTTCTTAATCTTAGGTCTATTCTTATCATTAACATTATGAACCATAGAAATATCCATCTTATCAACTGATTAAAGATAAAAAAAAATACCTCAACTTTGCAAATCTAGGGTTTCGGTATGATCGGCGCTGCAAACTACTTCCAAACTTCTTCAAATCATCCTCAACTCACTTTTTCTTCTTTCAAATCTCTTTTCAATCACTTTGTAATTGTGATAACTTTGATTTCAACCTTATAACACTTCACATTAACTCGATCTGACATCGCATTCATTCATTTTGCCACTAAAACCTCAAAAAGTTGATTTTGCAAACCTCCAACCATAAAACCTTTTTGTGACCTTGCAAAACACAATATTTTCTTTTGCGCACTTAACCATAGCATTAGTACAACATAAAAAACCTATATCTAACTGCACAAAACTTAACCCATTCAAATTCCTAATCTACACTAATCCTAAGTCCTAAACTACAAAAACTTACATAATTTAAGTACTTAAAGAAGGGTCAGGTAAAGATTCATCCTTACCATTAGTTACATTACCTTCCTGACTACTTTCAGTGCTGAATATACTTCCTTGATTTGTGCCTTTATCAAATTTTACTTCATCTTTATTGCTACAACAACCTTTCTCTTTGTTTCTTGCATTTTCATTCCTTCTTACATTGTTCCTAGGGTTAGGGTTATGATGATAACCTCCATTGTTCATTCTGCAAACTCTTGTTGAGTGTCTAAACTTGTTTCATATCTAACAAATGATTCCATTGTTTCCAAATCTTTGTCCTTGCTGGTTAATTTGTGACCTACAATTTCTAGCAATATGTCCTACTTTGTTGCATCTAAAACATACTACCACTTTTCTTTTATTCATTTCTTCAATAGATCTCTTATCTGCATTGTTAGTATTCCCAATCATTCTATTATCATAATTATTCAAAATTACTTTAGGTCTTCTACATTTGTTAGCTTTATGTCCAAAACCATGACAATTATAACAATGTCCATTAAGAGGTTTAAATTGCTTACCTATGCAATCTCTCTTCATGTGCCCAATCGTATTACAAGAAAAACATCTACCTTTGAATTCTCTTTGCATACCTTTAGATGATTCTTCCTATTTTGATTCTTCTTGCTTTGATTCTTCTTTCTCTCTAGGTGGTTCTTCTTTAGGTGGATCTTCCAATGTGTTCTTATCTAGCTTCATTTCCTCCATACTTTCAGATGTCTTCAGATCTGGCTTCTTGCTTTCATGATTTGTTCTAAACATACTAAATCCAAATCCAGTCTTATCAAAGAATGGTTCTCCAAAAGAAATTTGTTTTTTAGTCCTATCACTATTAGAATATAGCCTTTCAAGTTGTTGTTTAGATTGACTTAATTCACCTTTCACAATTTTATTATACTTCTCAAGTTCCACAAACTGCACTTTTACTTTTTCAGATTCGAATGTTACCTTTTCAAGTCTTGATCTCAGATCTTCATTCTCAATTTTCAATTTTTCATTATCAGATCTCAAATTTCCATCTTTCATACTAAGCTTTAGATTTACTATCTTTAGCTCATGCTTAAGGATCTCATTTTCTTTTTCTAATTCATCACAATCTTCAACAAGAATATCAAATTTCTTTTCAGATTTTAGATCTTCAATCTTACCTTTTAATTTGTCAATAGCATTCTTTGCATCTTCATACTTTCTTCTTAAGGATTTTCTTTCATTAGTAAGCATATCAATCTATTCAAGAGCTTCTTCAAGATTTGTCTGAAGTTGATCCATATCCATAGAGATCTTACTCAAACTGCTAAGCTTTCCTTGAATGTTCCTTCTCCAAGTAACTATGCTATGATACTAATTGTTCGAAATAGGAAATACTAAGAGGGGGGGTGAATCAGTATTTCACAAACTTTTACTTTTTCCCACTTATGGATATAACAGATTGCTTTAGTGCATACAAAGATTATCAAGCTGATTAACAAACATAGTAGTAAATAGAAAGAACCCATAACACATGATATGTTCTCGAGGAAACCTGGGGATGGTACCCACAAAGATCACTAATCAAAAGTATCCTGTTAGGGATATTGGACCCTGTTAAGAGTATGTTTACAATATATAGTAGATCTGTCCTAGTTAAAGGACTTTAGGCCTTGTTAGAAGCCTTAACCCTGTTAGGAGTTAAATTTCAAAACCTGATCACCAGCTGAACTCACCGCCCAAATAGGTAATACAAAATGTTTCTAACTATAATATGGTACTTCTTACAACTTCGCATCAATAGCCTTTGCTGCTATCACAATATACAACTTTCGCAAGTTATCCTTTTCTTTCTTTTCACAAAACACATCATTATCATTACAGTTCAAGTATGCCTAATATATGAGTTATTAGAGCTAATAACTTTATATGGTCAGCTTCCAAAATATTTATCCAAGGGTAAACATCTAGGATGTCATCCCTTCATAATGTTAAGTCATTATTTTGACAAGCAAAAATAATCCCTTAACTCTTTCGCTAATACTGTCTCCAAAACTATTCTGTCTGCAAAACTATCTTCGATAAACTTTGAATAACTTCGTCTGTACTGCTCCAAACTTTATGCACACTAAGATGGGGTATCCTCATACTCTGTATAAGCTTCAGTTAACTACACAAACAAAAATATTGCTCTAGTGGATGTCGCTAACTAAATCTTCATCAGGTGCTCTGTCAGGATCACTATATCCATACTTAGACAATTTCTTCCTTCAACTTGCCATACTTGCATTCCAGATTTTGTGCTCTCAGTAGAGATCATATGTTGCCATAATGACAACATCTATGCATCCACTTTAGCCAAATTACCAACAATGCCAAAGGGGGAGAATGTTACTCCTAAATTCATTTAGTGTTGCCATTAGTGAAGAAAATATCATGTTGGTATGAATGAAGAAGTTAGTTGGTGAAGAGAAAGACAATTGGTAAGACAAGGAAGTTTTACATAATATCATGCTTAAGTTGATTAATGCATCCTAGATTAAATTGATGGTGCACACAGAGGATGTACAGGACCTTCATGCAAAGGATGGAGATGCAATTGGTAATGAAGCCTTGTCAGGTCATCACACTGGTCAGAAGGGATTCTTAGCTATTGATGCTTCGTTTCCCCCATTATCTCCTTCCAAGGCCTTGAATAAGGGATTTCAAAAGACTAGGGTTTCCAAAGATTTTGCTAAATGGGGTGATATACCATTTGATGAAGAAGATCTGGCTCGACTCAAATCCTCTGCACATACTCCTCAATGGGTTTTTCTTAAAGGAAAATGGAGGGACTATGTGATTCTCAATACACTAACTTCATCCTCCTTTCGAAGCTTTCATAATCCATATGATTACCCAAAGAATCCTCACTCTAGGAACATTCAGAGCACCCCAATTTTTGAAGGTATTCTCAGCCCACATCCTTCGACCATTTATAAATTTAATAGGGAATCTTTTCATGGTAAAACTTTTCACCCCAAGCTACATGCATTTTAGTTTCTCTCAAACCCTCATCACCATCACCATTTCCAAACCCACCACATTAGACCCTTTCTTCCGCATCCCATTTTTGATATCTGCCAAGATTCCCATTTTCCCTCTCTCTTTTAAACCCTCAAGCTCAAACCCTACCCAACCAGTTTCAACTGATGATCATTCTATTCCCCCTCATTTCCCATCTTTTGTTTCTTATGCTAATCATATTCTGATTCTTAATCCCTCTTTTCTATCCTACCCTAATAATATACCCATTTCATATCGAGGTCCCTTCAATCCAAATTCATAAACTTGAATCCCCCACCTCGATTTCATCATAAGCAAGACCAGTGTCTCCCTCGGAAGGAGGATCATCAACATCTGCCAACAGAGCCAACGGTAATCTTTCCTTTTGACATGATTCATTCTTCTATTGATTATTTGAGATCTTCAGTGCTTACTGGTAAACTACAATCTCATGTAGATTTTGAAATTCTGATTTCTTGGGCTAGTAATTCTTGGGTGAGTCTTAAGGAATTGTTTTTTGTGATAAATTTTGATTCTCATAAATGTAAATTAGATGTACACAAATTTAAGGGCTGGTTCTGCAAAGGTATAGGCATTTTTACCATGGCTTGGATTCCTCATTTTGATGTCAAATTGGCCCTGCCATCTTTTATGCCCCATTGGATTTCTTTCCCTAATCTCCTATTAGAATAGAGAGACCCTACTAAGGTGGAAATTCTAGCCAATAATTTAGGGATCTTTATTAAACATGACCTTGTTCCATTCCTTCAACTCCATCTCCCCGTTAGAGTATGTCTCCTTCTTAAACAATCTGATGTGCTACCATCAAAAATCTCAATATGCTCTAAGTTTGGGGTTTGTAGCCAACTTATAGAGTATCAAGATACTGCATCTATACATTATCCTACTAACTCTTTGGGTCATTTTTCATACCAATGTCAAAATCTACCTAAGGCTTTGCTTTCCATCTGCCAAAGTTTTGTCACCAATCCTAAGTTTATCCCTCTGTTTGCTCCCATCCTCCCTCTTCAGCCCCTTCATCACAATTAGTGCCTTTCAGGCCTTCCATTCTTAATCCAGTGATTACCAATGTTCATAAAGACAACTCAGCTATTTCTGATTTTCTTTTTGGAGTGAAATTATATTCCCTTTTTAAATTAGCTTCTGCATTTATAAATCCACCAATGGTTCAGAATCATTCTTTCTCTTTACCCAGGTTTGTATCCACATCTATTCCTTGTTTACCTAAGATGATCTCGCCTGCATCTCTCTATTTTAATAATGTTAATCCTTTGAAATCTATTATTTTCAAGATTAACATTCCATCTACATATGCTACATGGGTTGACCATCCTCTTATTTCACATAATTACATATCTAAAGAGGTATATGATAATAGTGTGGTGCATAATTTAATTTACAATAGTCAACCTTTTATCCCTGTTCGAGGTTCCTCCTCACCCATATGCTCAGATTAAGAGCTTCGTCTTATGTCAGATAACATCCTTATCTTGGTAGTCTCGCAATTAATTAATGAAATTGCTATTGAAGAAGGAATTCAAGTGCAGGATTCTGACAGTTTCTATCCCTCTTCTATCTTAGCAAGAGATTTTCACTATTCCTAGGATTTATCTTTATTGTAATCTCCTAGCTCCCAAGTTCCCTTGTTTCCTATACCTGAGGTAAAAACTCCCAGGAAAAGGGGTAGGAAGCCTCTGGCTTCCAATAATAGAGATGAAATAGAAGCTAGTATCCAATCAACATTATTGGACTATTTTCCCCCTATTATTAGAACAAGGAGAGCATGTCATTCTCTGGCCTTTCAATGAATATTTTTTCTTGGAATGTGAGGGGTCTAAATGCCCCTGACAAAAGGAGAATAATCAAAAAGTTTATTGATTCTTCACAAGTAAATATTATTCTCCTTCAAGAGTCAAAATTATCTCATGATCTTATGATAAACTCATTTCAAAGTGGTCTTTTTGGGATTCCTCTTGTGTCCCCTCCTCTGGTGCTTCTGGAGGTCTTCTAACCCTTTGGAATAATAAATGTATTAAGGGTCAATTTTTGGCTACAAAACCAAACTGGCAACTTCTAAAATTTTCTTGGTTTGACATTATTTTCCTTTTGTTTAATATTTATGGTCCATCTTCTCCACAAGATAATTTTTTCCTTTGGGAATCCTTAACTGATCAATTCAATAAATTTGATGATCTTCCTTTTATCCTAGGTGGGGATTTTAATGCTATCTCATCTATAGATGAAAAATCTAGAGGGAATCCTACAACTCAGAGGGTTATAGATGATTTTTCCTTCTTTATTGTTAACAATGCTTTATGTGACATTCTTCCTTCAAATGGACTTTACACTTGGACCAATCATATATTTGCCTCCCCCATTTCATCCAGGTTGGATAGATTTCTTAGATCATGTGATCTTAAGCTTCTTAATTTTGCTCTTTCATAAGAAATTCTTGCTTCTTCAGAATCTGATCAATTCTCTATCTCCTTAAATATAATTATATCAGGAAGTCAAAAAAAATATTCTTCTTTCAAATTTGAAAGTATGTGGTTTACCCACCCTCATTTCTGGTCTCTTCTTAGGAAATGATGGGTTAGTGATCCCTTTTGTAAAGGCACGAGGATGTTCCAATTCTCTAACAAACTCAAATTTGTGAAGTCAAAGATTGTTATTTGGAATAAGGAAGTCTTTAGAAACATTTTTTAGGAAAAGGCCAGGGTTGAAAAGGACCTTGTTGTGATTGTTGATCAGATCATCAAGGTTGGTTTGAATTCCTCTATTGTTGAGAAACAAAAATCCCTCCAAATTTATTGGGAAATCCTCTGCTTTAGAGAAGAAATTTATTGGAGACAAAAATCTCAAGAGATTTGGCTAAAAGAGGGGGATAGAAATACCAAATTTTTTCATGCTTCTACTAAAATTAGAAAAGCTTCATCTGCTATTCTATCTATAAAGGATGCGGTATCAGGAGAAATTATGAATTCTCAACAACAAATTAGTAATGAGGGGGTTTGTTTTTTCAAAAATTTGTTAGCTCCAGTCTTATCCCACCTTGATAATAAGGTTGTTGTGGATGACCTTCTATAGTCCATCCCCTCTCTCATATCAGAAAGGGATAATGATCAACTAATGAAGCCCTTTAATATGGGGGAACTTCACTTTGTTATTTTTTCCATGGCGTCAGATAAGGCCCCTAGCCTAGATGGTTTTACTATGCTCTTTTTTGAAAAATGTTGGGATGTTATTAAATTTGACTTATTGTTGGTTATAGGTCTCGTAAAAAAAGTTATATTCTTAAGAATGTTAATAAAACCAATCCCACATTGATCCCCAAATCCAAAACCCCCAGCACCTTTTCTGATTTTAGACCTATCTCTCTGTGCAATTCTATTTATAAGATTTTTACCAAGGCTATTTATCTTAGACTTAAACCTTTTATTCCTAGAATTATTTATCCTCAGCAAGGAGGTTTTGTTCTAGGTAGGGATACATCTAATGGTGTATTAGTCACCCTAGAAGTTCTCCACACTATTGAGTCTCTTCAGATTCCTTCTTTTGTGTTGAAGTTAGACATGATGAAAGCTTATGACAAAGTAAATTGGTCTTTCCTCCTCAAGGTTCTTAGAAAATTTGGATTTTCAGAGGCATGGTTTAAATGGATTAAGAATTTCCTATCAGGTGCATCTTTTCAATTCTATTTAATGGTGTCCCCTCTAGTTTTTTTTATGCCACCCAAGGAGTTTGGCAAGAAGATCCTTTATCCCCCTTTCTATTTATTATAATGGCAGAGACCTTTAGAAGAACTATCCAAAATTAGAAACTCCTATCCAATTGGAAGGGTATAAGCATCCCCAATTCAGACCTGTCTATCTCCCATAACTTTTTTGCTGATGACACACTGTTGTTTGGGAAATCCTCCATCCAAGAGGCTAAATGCATTAAGCATATTTTGGACACTTACACTTCAGGGTTTGGACAAGTCATCAATCCTCTCAAATCTAAAATTTATATGTTTTTTACTCCAAAGTCTGTTTAGCAAAGAATTTCCAGTACCTTTGGGTTTCCTCCAGATAATCTTCCCTCCACCTATCTTGGCATTCCTTTTTTCTTTGGCCAAGTTAAAACCTCTTATTGTGATACAATGATTTTTAGATTGAAGAATAGAATTTCTGCTTGGAAGGCAAGATGGCTATCACTTTCTGGTAGGATTTTATTAATTAAAACTATTTTAACTACCATTCCCAATTATTACATTTCCATTCATCAAGCTCCTAAGTTAGTTATATCTCAAATTGAAAAATTTATCCATTCCTTTCTTTGGTCCTCTAATATGATTAATGAAAAGAAAGTCCCTCTTGTCTCTCTGGAAAAACTCTCCACCAATAAGGCATCTAGAGGGGCAAGGCTACATGATCTATCCCTTAGAAACAAATCTTTTGGTGGGAAGTTGATTTGGAATATGTATTACAAGCCACATGCATTATGGTGTCAAATTATGCAAGAAAAATATTAGATTCTTATAATCCTATTAGAATTTTCACCATTTCTAACCATCCTTCCGGTTCTCCCACATGGAATTTTTTGATCTCATCTTGAGAAGTTGTTACAAAATTCTTATCTTGGTAGGTTCATAATGAGTCTAGTGTCTCTTTGTGGAAAGATTCATGGAATGGATTCCCTCCCTTATGTTTCCTAAACTCTATAGAAAAAATTATGTATGTTTCCACAGCTCGTTGGGGGGAATTATTGGTAGATTATGTGGATCATGTGGACATTCTTTCACATAAGGTCACCTGGAAAGACCCATCTGGCCTTCCCATAGATATAACTTCTTCTAGGAAATTCTCATCTATCCTTGCAAATAGAACAGTTTACATGTCCAATGATATTGATAAGTTGATATGGTGTCCCTCCAAAAATGGCTTGTATTCTATTAAATTTGGCTATGTCACCCTTGAGCAAATGGCTAACCATCATAGTAATCAATAGGATTTTTCCTTTTGTTGCGATAAATCTATTCTCCCTAAAGTGGGAATTTTCTCTTGGCTTTCTATCCAAGGCAAAATTCTAACTAGTGATAGGTTAGCTAAACTTCATATAGTTCCCCCTTTTATTTATGTTTTATGTAATATGCAATCGAAAACAATGGATCATCTTTTTTTTCACTATCATTTTATACATCAATGCTAGTCTTTTATCATGAGTAAGCTATCCATTTCTTTCCCTCTACCTAATTCCCTATGGGAGCTTTTTCAATCTTGGCCAAATTTATTTTCGAACTCTTTATTTTCATGTTTATGGACCATCATTCCCTCTTTATTTATTTTGTCAATTTGGTGGGAAAGAAATAAAACAATCTTTAGGAAAGTCAATTCAAAAATTTCCTCAATCCTATTCACAATTGAAAGGCTTATATCTAAGAAAGTCAACAACATGTCTTCCCTTCATTTTAATCCAAATACCATTTTTACTTCTTGGGATATTTTAGTAACATCTTCTTGGAATCTTATCTCCTTCCCTTCTTCTCCCATCTTCCCTCACATCAGGAAGTCTCCTATTTGAAGATCCGCTATTAAATGGAAACCACTTGACCCTCCTTTCATAAAGTTAAATTTTGATGGTTCTTCAAGAAGGAATCCGGGTGAGTCAGGGATTGGTGTTTGTTTGAGAGATCATTCATGAAAATTTCTTAGTCCTAGCACCAATAATATGGCAGAAGCTATTGCTTTGTTAGAGGGTTTGGCTCTTGCAAAAAAGATGTCATTTTATAACCTACACATTGAAGGAGATTCCTTGGTCATCATCAATGCTTGTATTCATAGGAAGATTGCTAATTGGCAGTTAAGGTATATTCTTCTCCAAATTTGGGGTTTCATTGACTCTTTGAATAGTTTTATTATTTTGCACACATATCAAGAAGGTAATGCCTTGGCATATTTCTTAGTGAACTTGGGTTGTGATAAGGTTAGATTGGATTCACGTCTCCCATCTAACTCTTTTGAAGAATATCCAGCTCTTCTTGTAATTATTGGGAATGAGTCTACATAAGCAGTGTGCAATATTTTTGTGTTATATAGCCTCTATTAGAATAAATGGTAATTTGTCACCCATTTTGCTAGAGCTTTCTATACTATTTATTGATCTCAAGGATCACTAATATGTATAGAAAAATATGATTCTAGAGAATAGGGTGTGCATTCTTTTATTTAGTTGCTAATTAATCTATGTCATGCTAAATGCCATTTTGACATTTCCTTTTTTGGTAGATCTATCTTTGTTGCTCAGTGTTATCTCTGGTCACTAATTAGCATAGCAAGTTATGATTCTATGGAAAAGGGCGTGCCAGACTGGTAAATATTATTTAGCATTAGATAGCTTAATTAGCATCTCTCTTTATCCTTTGAATGGTACTTACTCTCCATTTGCAAGTTGAGCTAGCAGTATTAACAACATCTTTTCTGCGTGTTTGTGCAGTCTTCCTTTTCTGAGCAATGATCTGTAAGATTGGTTTTCAATAAATATACCACTTACTTTCATAATTTTACTCCCATGAGTTTGTGATGTTTTTTCCCGTTTGGTTTCCACATATTCATCTAAGATTGTACTCTTTAGTTTTCCCACACTTTTGTGTTGTCCTTGGCCATCGTCATTTGATCTCCGAGTACGATTTGGGATTCTGGTTATTCTGTCTCTTCATTGCACCTTGCTTATAATTATTCTAATTATTATAGAGTAACTTTTCTTAGTAGTTATTTCATGTGTAAAGCCATTTTTTATCATTATATGTCACTTCTCCTATGTGTTCTTGTGTTTTTCTCATCTTTCATAAGATTTTGTATCTTCTGTGTAAGATGTATTTATTAGTTCAGGTGGTGGTTAGATTTTCATTGTTGCCATCTGATCTTTCTAGGGAATTTCATCTTCATCCCTCATTTAGCTTTTTTTTTTTCATTTTTGTCTATTCTAGTAACACTCTCTCTACCTGGACTATCTATCACCTAAAATTATTCATGATGTTGGGTCGCCCTATTTTTCTTGTGGGTATCAGCTTGAATGTCGAATTCTATTCGGTATGTTCATCTTTGCATATGGATTATTATCCTATAAATTATAGGGTTTTGTTGGAGGTTGAGGATTAGGAAAAGCCATTCCTTGGGGGCATTAAGGATGATATGCTTTCATTAATCTTTCTATGTGATTGTCCTCACATTCATCGTGGCATTAGGAGGATCATAGGTTTTGATATCCTCTCTCCTCTAGGAAAGAGAATCATTTATCCCTCGTAGGTTTTGTCTATTTTCTTCTCTAACATTTTAGACCTACTACAATCCCCTGTTCATTAAGATCTAATTACTAACTACTTTGTCAAACTCACTTTTCTGCAAGGAAACAAGATTAGGAAATCATACCAAAAATATGACTTTTGGGGTGGCACTACTTTAATCGGGGGTCTCTTCCATCATCATGCTATTTTAAAAAGTCATGAAGTGTATATAGTTTTTGAAAGCATTAAAAAAGATTTAGAAAGGAAATCCTTTCATCTTGTCAAGGATTCCCTTCAACAATATGGGGGCTTCTTGACTAAGGAATGAGTCAACAGCATTCATCAGGTGGTTTTCATAATTCTTGACTTATTGGAGGTGTGTGCAAGGAAATGTACCTTCATAGGATTAGTATTGAGCAATAAATGAAATAGTAACTAAATAAACCACAATATAGAAACTATTTAGGAAATGAAAGATCAATTGAGCATCCTATGGCTCTTTATCTAAGAGTGTTAATAGAAGCTCTCAACAAGCTATCATTAATGATAGTCCTAGAATGAGAAATGATAAAGATTAAGCTAAAGCTAACAATCCTTGATTTATCATTAAATTATCTTTGTCCATTTTCAGGTGATTGCAAAAGCCCCTCTTTGAGTTGACATGTGAAAAATGTCGATTAAAAGAATACTCTGATTTTGCTTGATGATAGGTCCTGATTCATTGATGGTTGATCTTTGATGTTCATTTGATGTCTTTCGATGGTCAATCCTTAATATCGAACATGATATTGATGCAGTTCTGATGATGTTCCTTCAATTGCTATGATGCTTTGATGGTCATTCTGATGATTGTTTCTGATGATGGATCCTTGATATGATGTTTGATTTTGATGAAAGATTTTGATGTGATACCTGATTTGATGATGGATTTCGATGCGATGCCCCATTCGATTGATTTATAAAAAATTTTCTGATAAAAGTGTTTGCTTTGCTTTGATGGTTGGTCTCCTGTTTCAATGATGATATTGTTGATTTTGATTATCCGATGGTATGCTCCCTTGGAAATGAAATAAAATTTGATCAATGATCAAATATTTTGATTTTTTAGGTTAAATGATGTTGATTTAGTTCAATTTTTAAATGAATTTTATTTTCATTTCTGATATTGATTTTCATCTGTTTGATTACAAATGCCCCTATTTTGATTGATTTGATGATAAATTCATGTTCCTAGGTCAATTTTAGTAAAAAAGTCCTCTTTGGTCAAAGTTACCTCTTTTTTAGGTCAAAAAGCTATATAAAGGGGTCAAAATTCCTTTTTCACTTGTCCCCTCTGACTTTTTTGACTTTTCACAATGTCTGTCCCCATTTGCGAGCATTGGTTCAAGAAATGTCATCGATATCAACATCTTCCTAGCTTTGGACCTCCGGTGAGTGCCTATACTTCTTCTCTTTTCTAATCTATTCATTCAATTTCAATTTTTTCAAATTTTTCCTAGAAAAGTACACTTTTTTCCTATTTTTTAAATTCAATGCATCATTTTGCCCAATTAAATGGTGCTTTCACCCTCGAAGTTGCACTTTCACAATTTTAAAGGGTGCTTCCATGATTCGGTTGTGCTATTTTTTAGAGTGCTTTCACCTGTTTTTCCACTTTTAAACCATTAAGGAGCACTTTTACACCTTTTACTAGGGCTTTTGCATTTTTTCACTTTTGCATCTTGAAATAGCACTTTCACTCAACAAAAATTTTCTCAATTTGATTAAGTCCACTTTTTGATTTTCTTCAATGTTTTCGATCAGTTGATAGATGACATTCCCAAACTTTATGTTCTTAGCAAGTTGTAATATGTCAGTATGAGTTAGTTATAGTTGGAATATCATTCGTCAATCTAGATTCAGATGATGGGTGATGATAAATTTCCATTCTATCTGAGTAGAAACATGAAATTGATTATGGTTTGATAGTTTTATAAATTTTTGATTGACTTAGAGTGGTCCAAATAATTACCAATGCTCATTCTAATGTAATTGTACTTGCTTTTTGTAGCTTGAGCTTGGGTCATTATGTATCTATGGTGCTTATCCATTATCTTGGGGTATGATCGATGATTTGAGTGTGGAGAATCATCGACACATTAGTCTCTATGGCTTGTCTTTCCTCTTATATCCTCCTTGATTCTGAGTGAATCAGGGTCTTATCACTACTATGGCTAAGCATTGGCACTCAAACCATAATACATTTCATCTTCCCATGGGAGAGATGAATATTACACCAGAGGATGTATATCGCATTATGCAGTTCCCTACTCAGGGAGAGCTTGTGTATTATGATTATGTTTATGATGGATCAACATGTCGACAGGTCTTTGGTGATCCTACCATTGGTGATGCTCACATCCAGTGGGCTCATTTTGTTTCCTTCCCTGTATTACCAGCTATTCTTGATATGTTGATTGGAGGTTTTCTTCTTCTTGATAGACGCGGGCACAGATTTGCTATTGGTTGGGGTCCCATTCTTGAGGATTTGATGGCAGAGCCTCATTAGTTTGATTGGGGTTCTTGTGTGTTAGCTCAGTTGTACCATGAGTTACAAAATGTTGTTTATAAGCATTCCACCACATTGATTGCAGGAGCTATCCTATTACAACTTTGGACCTAGGAGCATATCCCAGTGACACATCCTGTTATAGCATGAGATCGTAGTCCAGGTTGGCCTTTTTCTTGGATGTATGATGGTATTATCATCTAGACCCATATGGGTAAGTTGGCTTACTAGTGGCATGTCCTTGATGACATGGATACTATTGTTTGGAGGGCTTATCTTGGTTGTGAGGCTTGGCCAGAGGATGACTCCAAGCTATCTTACATGTTTTTTCCTCGCTGGATGATCAGATGTTCTGCATTTGTTATAGAGAGATTCTACTTTTGTAGATTTTTGCGTCAGTATGGGCACATACAGTGTATGACATAGGGAGTGGTGATTTATGCCCATGTACAAGTGGAGAGATCATTATGGGGCCCCTATATTGATTTTGGCATTGCTATGAGGGAGATTCAAGACCTTTTATATCTTCCTTGGTCTATGAGAGGATAGATTGTAGATGTAGGTATTACAGATGATTATGGTGCTTGGTTACATCGATACCATTTTCCAAGATTCATAGATCCTACCAAGAGGATTCCCATTATTGATGAGTTATTAGATGGGGATGACAGTGGTGGTGGAGATGATGACGGTGTTGGTCGAGATGGTGGTGATGATGGAGATGATGACAGAGGTGGTGGTGGTAGGATTAGGGGATGACATTGATGATGGGGTCATCAAGGAGCTAGAGAAGGTAGAGTTCATATTACAGTGATTGTTGTTGCTCTGATTCCTCCTAGGGGTGTGGATCAGGTGAGGGGTGGACGGGTTGACCAAGTATTGCATCATGTTTCTAGGGATCCAATAGATAGGCCTAGAGTCAATCATCGAAGGGAGGTTGATGCAAACATTGCATAGGTATTACTTGATCAAGCATAGGGTCCTCCTGCTCAACAGGTCATTCCTCTGATTGTTCCTCAGGTTCAAACATCTTCTTTTTCTTCTACTTCTATTTCAGCTTCTATGCCTTCATCTTCTTCACATCCATCATCTTGTCATTTTGTTCCATCTTTGGGTGATCCATCTTCTTCTATGCCATATACTTCTATTCCTCCTCCTCAGTCTTCTGCGACACAGACTTGTACCCCAACATCAACATCATATGTTATTTCTCTACAAAATTAGATTTTGGTAGTACAACAATAGGTTTCCCAGTTGAGCTTGATGATGCAGACTTTCATGGCTGCTATGAGTCAGCATGGTTTGCAGGCCAATTCTAGTCAGCCTCCAAATAGTGCTCCTGGTCCTGATGGTGTTGATGGTACCGATGGTGCTGGTGACTTTATCAGTTGATATATTCTCTGAGATATTTTAGTTGTTTCATTTGCACTTTTATGATATATGATCTCCTTTTTGTTATTATGATCGAGACATTGAACTCTTGTTATATCATTTTTGATCGATTGATGTTGCTTATGTTGATACTTTGATAGTTGATGAACATTGATATTTGGATATTGCTTTGATGATCATTCATTTAGACTTTGATATCTTGTTGATTTCATGATGATGGTACCATGGACTTTGATACTCTTTGATAGATTTCACTATATTTGATGTCATCACATGTTGGATCTCTTTTTCTAGGTGTTTTGCATGATATGCAGATCTATATGACTCTATTTCATATATGCTTTGTTTTATGCTTTTCAGAATGCAATTTTCAAATGTATGCATATGTCCTAATGATGCTTTAATTTTTTTTCTTATGTATGACATAGAATAGATGAATGCAATGTTAATTTAATGATTAATGATATTGATGACTGTATGCAATGGATACATGTAGGATGTTAGATGGATAATGAATATTGGATCTAATGGATGTGTTTCTTTTGATATGCAAATGTGATGAATCTATGGATGTTTTTTGCTTGATATGTAAATGTGATGGATATATGTAATAATGCAATGATCATGAGCTTTTAATGATTAATGATATATGCAATATGAATGAATGTTTCTATTATGTATGATATGCATTCGAATGATCCTAATGTATGCAAATAATTATTAACTAACTTAATGCAATGCACTTAATGAATTGATATTTAAGAATTCACTTTAAATCAGATGAATGCAATCTAATGATAATAATGAACTTAATGCAATCTAGATGGATGTGCAACCTAATGGAATGAAGATAGATGTAATCTAATGATTATGAAACTTAATGTAATGTAGATGGATGCAATATAATGATAATGTAACTTAATGATTCAAATGTTGGACACATTTAAATGAATGCAATGTTTAATGAAGATGACTTAATGCAACTTAAAAATGATCTTAATCAATGCAAGTGAACTAATGAAATGCCCATTGTTTTTTATTTCGAACACACTCAATCTTATATAGTTATTTTTTATGATACTTTGATTTTTGATTTGAGTAAACCCCCTTTTTATTTTCCTCTTGCAATTCAAGCTAAGGCAAAACAATATACAATGCACTTAATCTAAGATGTATGCAGCTAACTGTCATTATTCAAAATTTGGAGCTTATAATCATCATTGAGCATTTTTGGATCCTATTTTAGTACAACCATCACTAGTTAGACTATGATGATATGAATACTTTTTGCACCTCTTTCTTTGCTTTCCCATCTCTATTCGGTACAACTATCACTGATTGAAGCCAATCATGAGAGTGAAAATACCAATTGTTTTAGATTCTATGTTGCAAGTAGATTTTGGTATTATGATATTGAAGATGAAAATAGCCAAGGTATCCTTTTGCGTAAACAAGTAGAATCTCAGTTTTATCCTATGTACAATTCCTCGATGATTCTTTGATGATCATGTCCTTAGACAAATGATACATGATTTAGAACTTTGATTTTAAGACAGTCATTTAGAAATCAACAAAAATATCATCCTTTCACCATAGCTTGTCTACTCTATAACTTTCATTGGTTTGCTAGAAAGACATGATTTCAGCAATTGAGTCAACACTTAGAAAAATTTCTTGTAATATTTTTCAAATCCATATTTCAAGTGTAGTTCCTTCTATTTCATACTTTTAATCTTGATAAAGATAATTTCATGTAATCTATTGGATCAAATTGGATTAGAATGTAGATTTGATTAAGTGTTCTTCTTTCGAATTTGATGAATTGATTATGATGAGAGCAGTTTATGAATCATTTTATACCATCTTTTTATCCATTTTATGTGCCATCATATTTACTTCCATATTCTATTTTCCTTTTCATCTCGTCCCATTTTACTACTTTATGTTACATATGGTTAAACATATATAAGTTATATTTAATATAGTTTTGAGATTAAAATATAGGAATTAATTATTGATTATTGTTACTAACAAGCATTGTTATTTTATGTCTTGGAAAATATATTTTCTAATATAGAGATTTTAGGGTGTTCATCTTCCTGTCATTTTCCATGCAGAAAATCTTCCTGTCTTTTGGTCACGAACTTCTACCTGTCATATTATTTTATGATGTCAGTTTCTAAGGTGGCAAGGTATATAACTATTCATGATCTCCTATCCATAAATAATATCATATCAAGTGAAATCTACATGAAATAATTAGAGGAAGATCTTGTGATTTATGTGCCAGCTATTTAGGAGGAAACAAAATCTGCAAGACAAAAATATGACAGTCAGTTTTGAATTGCAATTTACAAGAAAATGAGGACGAATCTAAAAAAATCCACAATCTGAGTTTTGTCCAGAATGAGGCTGTTTACCTGTCCTCGTGGTAGAATCTTCAGAAACTCAACCATTTAGAAGTTACCAATGATTTTATAAACATAAGAATTTTGATTTTGCTGTTGCGGCCAGCCCAAACTCCACATTTTTCTGCAAAAACTAATGGTTATATCCACGTGGATAATTATTCACTTTGATAGGGGAGTTGATATAACCGTTTCCATCTCTATTTTTTCTTGATGTTACACAAATTTGTTAATAATTTGTAGTCATTCTCAAACAAGGAATTACGTGAGAATGTTTGTTAGATACAGCAAAACAAGCTCTCTATTTTTATATGCATTTGTTGTAAGACTACAATTATATATGATGCATAATGTAAGCTACAGAGGAGAAGATTAATATATAGAGATTAATATTGATAGCAGATTGAAACGCAGGCTTTGTAGGCAGATTTTTCTGTAGTAGAATTTTGTGGAAATCTTATATTATTTATGGATGAATAAAATATTATTATTCTGATCAAGGAAGAGTAGAAAGTTGTTCGTGTTTCTTCACCAGGCATACTGAGGAGGCAGGATCCACTTCTTGGGATGATTGGTGATTTAGTTTAGATTTGTTGTGTGTTATAATTTTAATTAATTATAGACTTAGTATTTTAGTTTAAATATTTTAATTTATATAATTATACATAATTATAATTGATTCTTATTTTTTAGTTTTAATTATTAATTTAGATTTATTTGGTTTGTTATTTATTATAGATTAAATGTTTTCTAGTTTTTAGAATAGTTTTATTTAAGAGTTTGAGCTTACCTCCTGTCGCCAAGAAGTGACAGTTCTTGTCGCCAGTTTTATTTTGGTTTGTTGTAGGTTTCTTTTCATGTGTTCTAGTTGCACTCATTCTCTTGGCTTTCTATCTTCATCCCTTGAGCATACAGCTACTATACCTTTCATCAGTCTACGACCCCAGATTGACATTAGATGCAAGATGAACTGGCTACTAAATTTTGTCAAATATTCTTAATATTGAAACTGCAGTTTGTCCCTACAGATTCCATGATTGAATAAAGCTTTCTTTGATGAATCCTTTCTCCTTTTGAGTAGATTTCCCCTAGTTTGATATGATTTAATTATGGGACTTAGGACAATTTGCGGATTAGGTGATCAAAATCTTGAGGTACTTGCAAATGCAACTGTGGGGTTTTATTATGCCATATATACAAATGCTGGTGAATGCAATATTTACAAGGTGACCTTCTAGGCATGTGACTGACTTAGACTTTCAATGCCACCTGGTTACTAGGTTTTCACCAATTGAATAGATCTTGCTCTTCTTTTTTTTAAAAATATTTTCTCTCTTTTTTTGCTACCAAGGTGCATATTTGCTAGGTTTTCACCAAGGCACTTTTTCTCTTTTTGATTTTTTTGTATTTTTCTTTTTTTCAATTTTTTTTTTCATATCATCAAGTTGCCTATTTGCTAGGTTTTCACCAAGACAACATCTTTTTGAAGATCATATATGAATTTTTTTGCTTTCTTCATGCTCAATTTTCCATTATTTTTGATCTTTTATGCTTTTCAATTTGTTTGTTCTTTTTAGCTTTTCAAATTTTTTTGGTATTTTCTAGATCTCTTTTGACTATATACAATACATATGATGATTTCCATCTGATAGTCTTTATACTCTTTCATCTACCTCATGTATAGAACCTCTTTAAATGTATGCTATTAATAGGTTCTTGTAGATCTTCTCCATCATAATTTTCTAATTTGTAGGTGTCGGTCCCAAAATTTTCAATGATGATAAATGGTCCTAACCAGTTTGCTTCCCATTTTCCTTTCTTTTCCCTTTCTGCTTGATTTTTTGGATTCTCTCGCAAAACTAGGTCAACTATTTGAAATGTTCTTGACTTGATGTGCTTGTTATAAGTCCTTGACATTCTATTTTGGTATACCTTCAAATGATCAAATGCTTGCTTCTATTTCTCATCTAGAAGTTCTAGTTCTTGCAGCCTAGCAACTCTATAGTCTTCCTCACTTACCAAACCATGAAGAGATACCCTTAAGGATGGAAGTTCTACCTCCAAAGAAAAAACTACTTCTATTCCAAAGACTAAAGAAAAAGGTGTAGCTCCTTTTGGAATTCTTATGCTTGTTCTATAAGCTCATAAGGTCGGGTTTATTTTGATGTGCCAATCTCTTCCTGAATTGTCCACCGTTCTCTTCAATATCTTCAAAATGTTTTTATTTGTAGCCTCAGCTTGTCCATTACCTTGGGGGTAATAGATTGAAGAATGATGAATCATGTGAAACTTGGTGCATAATTCCTTTAGGTCTTTGTTTTTGAAATGCTTGGCATTATTCGTTATGATAGCATGAGGTATGCCATATCTAAAAATAATGTGATTGAGGATAAACAAAGATATATTCTTTCCCTTTGTAGTTGATAAGGGTACAACTTCCACCCACTTGGGAAAGTATTTCGTTGTCATGATGATGAATTTATGACCATTTGAGGATGGTGGATAAATCATGCCTATTAAGTCTAGACCCCATTCATAAAATGGCCAAGGTGTTGTCATTGGATGAAGCTCTTGTGTGGGCACATGTATCAAGTTTCCATGGAATTGACACTTTCTACAAGTTTTGGCAAAGTTACAAGCGTCTTTCTCCATCATAGGCCAAAAATATCCTATCCTAAGAAGTTTCTTAGCTAGGGTTAATCCATTCGAGTGTGATCCACAAATTCCTTCATGGATTTCCCATAAGGATATGTTTGATTCCTCTTCTTCTAGACATCTAAGGAGAATTCTGTCTAAACTTTTGTGATACAATGTTTCAGAAATTATAGTATATCGGGCGGCTTGGTGAATGAAGCTTTTCTTTTGATTCATGGTTTGGTCTATGGGAAGGATTTGATCTTTCAAGTGTAAATAGGTCCATACCAAGGTGATTCATTTGTAGTTAGAAAGAAAATGGTATAAGGATGGGTAGGGTCAAATGTGGATTGATCCACTTCTTCTACCAGGAATTCATATCTGGCACTCTAATCAGGCATTTGTAGAAGTGAAGCCAAAGTTGCCATTGAATTTTCTGCTTTGTTCTTTTCTCTTGGAACTTGCTCAAATGTAATAAGAATGAAGTACTTCTTAAGACTTTCCACCATGTTTTTATAGGGTACCAATTTGTCATATTTTGTCTGATATTCTTCATTAACTTGATTAATGACTAATTGTGAATCTTCATAAACCTTTAGTTCTATCACTTTCCATTATAGTGCCAACTTGATTCCAATGACCAAGGCTTCATATTCTGCTATATTATTGGTGCATGGAAATAAAAATTTATAGGACTTAGGAATAGTAGATCCATGAGGAGTGATTAGAAGTATGCCTGCTCCTAACCCATGTTGAGTGTATGAACCATCAAAATATAGTTGCCATGTTTTTACCTCAACATTCACAATCTCTAAATCTAGGAATTCCACTTGGATGGGATGATCATCTTGAAGTGGTGCTTCTGCTAACTAGTCAGCAATGACTTTCCCTTTGATTGATTTTGTATCAACATATTCAATGTCGAATTCACTTAACACCATAACCCACTTTGCTAACCTTCCATTTAATGTTGTTTTAATAAGTAGATACTTCAAAGGATCAATTTTGGCAATGAGTTTTATCTTGTGGGCTAGCATATAATGGCATAATTTTTGTGAAGCAAAAACCATGGCCAACCATTCCCTTTCTATGAATGTATAGTTCAACTCGTACTTGACTAGAGTCTTACTTATGTAGTAAATTGCCTTTTCTTTGTCTGTTTCATCTTCTTGTGCTAAAAGTGCCCCTAATGAATTCTCCATTGCTGAAATATATAGGATTAAGGGCTTGCCTCTAATAGGTGGCATCAAGATTGGCAGGTTCATGAGGTATTTCTTCAATAGATTAAAGGCTTCTTCACACTTTTCATCCCATTTGGAAATTGTATCTTTATGCAGAAGTTGGGTGAAATTATGACATTTTTCAGCTAATTGGGAGATAAATCTCTTGATGCATTGTATCCTTCCTTGTAGAGACCTAATTTGACTAATGTTTTTAGGTGCTTCCATCTCCATAATGGCCTTAACTTTAGCAAGATCCTCCTCTATTCCCTTTGCAGATACAATGTAGCCTAGTAGTTTGCCAGATTAGACTCCAAATGCACATTTTTTTGGATTAGGCCTTACTTTGAATTGATCTAATCTTTCAAAAAAATTTGCCAGAATTGGTAAGTGCTCTTTTCTTGAGTGATATTTGGCTAATATTTCATCCACATAGTCCTCCATGAACTTATGCATCATATCATGAAATATTATGGTCATCGCTCGTTGATAGGTCACTCCAGCATTCTTCAAACCAAAAGGCATGACATTCCAGCAAAAATTACCCCATGCACATGTAAAATTTGTCTTATCTTGGTCTTCTAGTGCTATCTTTATCTGGTTATATCTGCTAAATCCATCCATGAGTGAAAACATAGAGTGTCTTGCTGTTAGGTCCACAATGGCATCTATACTCGGAAGTGGGAAGTCATCTTTAGGACATGCCAAGTTTAAGTCTCTAAAATCCATGCAGATTCTGATGGATTTCTCTACTTTTGATACTGGCACTATATTTGAAATCCATTGTGCATAATCAATGGCCCTTATAAATCCCACCTTCAATAATTTTTCTAACTCCACTTTGACAAGTAGTGCTATATGTGGATGCATCTTCCTTAACTTTTTCTTAACAGGTTTGGCTCCTTCCTTGATATTTAGATGATACATTATCAGATTTGGATCTAATCCCAACATATCATCACAAGACCATGCAAAGTTAGTTTTTTTTTCCTTAAAGAATTTGATGAATTCTATTCTTTCTTCACTAGATAGGGACACTACTAGGTGGATCATCTTTGGCTCAGTTTCTGACCCAATATTTATCTTTTTTGTGGGCTCAATTAAGATTGGAGATCTTTCTTCATAATGTTCTCGTAGAGCATCCAAACTCCCTTCCTTAGGTGCCTCAATTAGGTTTTCACCTTTGGAAACATCCTTTATTTCTTTATTTTTTCTTGATCTAATGTTTCCACAACGTGGTTTTCAACACTTGATTCTTTTCCTTTTTTATTTTTTTTGTTTTTTTCAATTTTTCTTGGATTGAAAGTTTTGATGCTCCCCTTGTTCAATTCTTCTTGATATTCTCTGATAGAAGAGGGTTCAACCGTGTTAAGGTATTGGGACACCACGTTGTCATTCAAGAAGATTGGAAGAGTAGCGGGTTCAATGAAATTCCATTCAATTAACTCTGGGTGTATGAGGGTTAATGGGTCAATACTTGGGTTTGTTTCAATGGGGTTTAAGGATAATACTTCATTAGAGGGTTCATGTGTTGTATCATGTAAGTCTATAACATGGGCCTCTTCTAAATGTTCTAAAGAAGAAGGATCGAAGTCCTCCTTACTAGACTCCTCTAAGGTTTTTGTTTGATAAAATTTGTGTGGATTAAACCTAACATTTGATTCCTCCTTAGTAGGTCTCCATGAAGGTACATAGGGTTCACCTACCCATTGATTTATCTCTATTTATATTCTTGGCACATCATTTAGAACCACTTGGTTTGAACTACATGCTTGATTTGAACTTGATTATGCTATTGGTCCTTTATCCTTGGTAGAAGTATAAGTATGAATAACATCAATACCCTTATCATGGAATGACTCATCAAATAATGTCTCCCATTCTGACTCATTAGAATCCTTATCACTATGAGATTCTAATTGCAATATTTGGCTATGAAGTTTCAGATAATGTTTTTGAGTGTATCCTTCTTCAAGATACCCTAATCATGTTTTCTCCTTGGTATCTTACCATGTTGTTTCTATGGGTTCAATGAGCCCTTCATTCTTTGTGCCCAAAGGTCCTTGACCTTTGTACCCCATCTTTTTCATGATTTGAAACCCTTTCCCATATTGATGTGTGGGAATGGTTATATTTTGAATATGTTTGATATGTGCACTTGATTCTTCATCTTTATATAACTAGTTTAGGATTTCATTATCTTCTTCATCCATGAAAAATGATGTACTTTCCCTCACAAAATTATCATTATATCTATGGGGTAGATTTGAGGGTCTTCCATAGGACTTGGGTGATAAGTGTAAGTCCATCATAGATAAGGAGTATTCACCTACACCTTTTTTCTTGATCTTGCATTGCTTATCAAAATTCTTCATCATTTGGTCCATTTTTTATAATGAGCCTCTTTGGTACACATTTGGATAGCTTTGGTATGATCTTCTTTTAATTCTTTAATAATATTATCCTCACCAACCTTCTCTTTTCCTTTAGTTGATGTAGTTAGATTAGTGAGTTTTGGTGTGTCTTTAATAGCAATTTCCTCTTCCATCTTTTCTTTTCCCTTTAATAATGGGATGTTGTTAGAAATTTTCCCTTGCTCCATTTGATTAGGTATATAACCTTTTTCATTGTATGGGACTAAAGAGTCATTGATAGGCTTGATGTTGTTACAATATTGGAAAGGGTTTAGGTCCCCACTTACTATTATCTCCTGCCCTAGATAAGGAAATTTTAGGCATTGATGATAAGTAGATAGAGTGGCTTGCATCTCGTGAATCCATGACCTTCCTAACAAAATATTGTAAGTCAAATTTAGATCTAACACTTGGCATGTGGTCTCTTTTTTCATGGGACCAACTCTTATGGGTAATATTATGACTCCTTTTGAAGCTCTTTCTTCATCGTCGTAGGCTTTTATGGTTATCTTTTTCTTAGGGTCAATAGCCTCCTTAGAAAATCTCATGGCTTTCACTAGGCTAAGGGTACAAATTTTTAGGCTAGCTCCTCCATCTATAAGGACTCTTTTCACCCTATGCTTGTGAATCAAGACTTCTATGTGCAAAGGCAGATTTTGAGGATGATTAAGGGACATGTCATCTTGCTCAGAAAATGATAAGAAATGGGGTGGAATGAGGTGTCCCACCATGTTTTGAAATTTTTCTACCTCCAAATTTAGAGGCACATTGGTTTCCAATAAGGCTTTCTCCAAAATGTCTTTATGAATTGGTGACAATTTGAGTAACTCCAAAATAGAGATTTGAGCGGGAGTTCTCTGAAGTTGATCAACCAAGTTGTATTGTTTTGATGATGATGTTGAAACTTGGTTTGATAACACAATTTTAGGAGTGTTGGTAGGTAGAATGATTTTCAATGCTTGCCCCCTAGTGACAAAATTTGATGATGCTTCTCTTAAATTGTTCTTTACTATGACAAAATTTATAGTATTATCCTCTTCTCTTAGAGTGTTGATCATGTTATCATAATTATGAGAAAATTTTACTTTCTCATTGCCTTTTTTTTTACTTTGATTAGCATTAGATGACTCATCCTTTTCATGGCTCAAAAAGGGATTCTTGAAAGCCATGTGATCCTCATTGTTTTGAGGTCCTTCAATTTTGATGGTTCCATTATCTATTAAATCTTGCACCAAGTGTTTTAATCTCATGCATCCATTGGCTGGATGACCTCTATTTCGATGGTATTCACAATGATGTGAGTCATTCCACCAATTGGGTTTAACTTGAGGCTCATATTCTCTCACATCAAGTAATGTGATAATTTTGTTGGCAACCAAGGTCCTTAATGAATTCTCCAAAGGTTCACCTAGATAGGTGAATTTTCTTTTTTTTAAAGTGTAGTAAAAGGATTTGGGCTTATTCCCATTAGCATTATTATAAGGATTATTGGCATTATTGTTGGAATTGTTGGAATTAAATGGAGCTTTGTTTGATTGATTGACTTTATTTGAAGAATTAGCTCCATATGGTAAGGTAAAAGGGGTTGCCTTCAAGTTGTGGGCCTCCACAACTCCATCATTCACAAGGTTTTTGTTGTTATTCTTTATCCATGACTTAGATTTATCATTGTAATTATTGGACCCTTGATTATTGATATATTTAGGCACATAATTATTGTTGTTGTTATTGGATTTTTTATCTTTAAATAATTTTATCTCACCTCTATTGACCAATACATCCTCAATCTTGATCCCATTTTTGACAATTTTTTCAAATGTTGGAGGACATTGGAGTTGTAATCTATAATTCATTTCCATGGTAAAATTGTTTGTGAAGATTTCCATCTTCTCTTTCTCAAGGATACTTTGTGGATACCTTGCAAAAAAGGTCCTCCACCCTTGTAGGAATCCTAAGAAGGATTCTCCATCTTTTTTTTTGGTATCACACAACTTGAGCATGGTAATTTCATGCTCAATGTTATAAGAATAATGGGTCACAAAATTGGAGGCTAGTTCCTCAAAGGTCTTTATTCCTTGGGGTAGTTTTGAAAACCACTCCATGGTGGGGACTCCTAAGCTCCTAGGAAAGAGTCTCATTAGATATGTATCATTGTGCATGAACTCAATGCTTAAAGCACAAAACTCCCTTAGATGATCTTGTGCATCTATTTTACCCATATATTTGTCATATTTAGGAAAAATGGTATTAAAGGGAAAAGGTGCCATAACCAAGCTTTTGTCAAATGGGAAAGGACACAAAGCTTCAATAGAAAAGGCCTTAGGTTTAGCCACCTTTTTCATGGTATCAATTTGTTCTTGGAAGACCTTTATTTTCCTAGTCATAGCATTCATGGGGTTATCTTTCTCTTGGTCTTTCTAAAGTTGTTCTATATCGAAAACATAGGGAAGGTTTACTCCCGCTTGAGCTAGGTTTAGGAAAAAATTCTCCCTATCCTTATCTATTAATTTCTCCATGACCTCTAGGAATTCCTGATCTTGGGCTGCTCTCTTAACTTTTTCTTCAAGTGTTTCTTTTGGATTATGATTGGCATTGTTGATGTTTTGAGTGTTTCCTCCTTGTTGGTAATTATGATATGTGGAGTTTCTATCCATTTCTCCAAGTCTTTCTTCAAATAAGTTTGCAAAATTTCTTCTTGGTTAGGACCTTTGAAAAGACTTTGGTACTCTTGTCCTTCATTTGCAACAAGAGTGCTATCTCCTTGTAAAGATACCCTATATGTGTGGGACCGCATGGAAACTGACATCCAACAAGGGTTTGATTTGGAGTGATTTTTGATTCGATAATTTTTTATTTTAAATTGAAGAGATTAAAAATGTAAGATGAAATTTCAATGGATATCTCTCTCACTTGTTTATGTATTTCAAACACAACAATCATGCATTCACTTGTCTCTTTTTACCCACTTAACACAAAATGTTTGATTTGAAAGAATGTTTTCGTGGGTTTTGCACAAAAAGAAACTCCAAGCACCTACCTAGCACAAGAGTTGGTTCATAAAAATGGCTCTAAAAGGTGGTCTTACTATTTTATCAAGGATTTAATATAGATTCCATTCAAAATGGATCTTAAACTTTCATCGCCCAAGTATGTTAAGGGGCTTCCGACCACCAGTATGTCAGAGTTTTGTGCAATCCATGAGGACTACTTGAGGAAGTTCAAAAATTTAAAATCCTTTTTTCACACACCCCATTAAGGATGTCTACATTTTGTTTTATAGTGGGTTGGATTCTTGAAGTAAAAGCAAGCATGTCCCAATTTGGGCTGTCCCTCTCACCGGCCTTGTTAAGGCAATTTCACAGGAGGTGAGCCCACTAATGTTCTAGCTATTAGAATTAGGAGAGATAGGTAATGAGAGGGGAGGGGTGAATCAGTGCCTTCAAAACTTAACTTGTAACACCTTTCTAATCTATGACTGAATACTATAATAACCGATCAAAATAACTTGAACATAATTGCATAAATCAATCATCTAGTTAACTTCTAAAAGTAAACAACATGAAATCAATATGACAATCACATAACACAAGTATTTTGGTAATGCAGAAACCCTTGTTAGAAGGTAAAAACTGCGGTGGGGATGACACCCACAAATTCTTCACTACTACAGATAGAAAAGGTTTTCCTGTTAAGGCTACAAGTTTTGATCACTTCTGGTGATCTTAACCTATTAGGAGTAACATATTAGATCAGCTAGATCTACCTAGTTATAGGATTTAACAACACTATATGAAGTGTGTACTCAGTTAAGAGATTTATACAAAGACTGTTAAGTCTACTGTGTTAAGAGATTTATACAAAACTCTATCACAATTGTCAAAAAGTAATAGGTAAACTATTTGCTAGTTGACAACTCAATTGTCTGAAATAGATCTATAAGTGCTCATCAAAATATCACCTTAACTGTGATGAATCTCTACTCTGTTCTGCTCGATAGCCTTGACTGATTCTGCTTAAACTGAAATCCTCTGTGCTCTGTTCTGCTCGGTAAACTGATTGTCTTGAAGATAGGAAAATTCTTCAAGTGCTCTGTGATTTATATATATCAGTTCAACAACCTTATAAAATGGTGCAAACATATACAATATATAGTGTTCCATTTTTCTGCTTAAACAATAATTAGGTTACAAAAAATAATCATAACCCTAAGATCTACAGTGCAAAATAACCTAGATCAACTAATAGAAATAAGATAATCATTGTATTTAATGAATATCTTTTACAATAAATGCTCCTCGATCTTGGTAAACTATTTTACAATCTATTGTAACCATTTGCATAGAATAATGTTCCATTTCTAATTACTATGTCATTTTCTATGATCATCGGTAAATACTATATAATCTGCTCAGTGTATACTATGATGCTCAGTGTAAGGCTTTACTGACTACTCTGTCTTACTTCTAGTTACCGACTATCCCACTATAAGTAACCGACTGACCTATTTACTATCCTTTGATACTAATGACAACCTTAAATGCTCAATAGAGATTAACAATCTCCCCCTTTGGCATTAGTATCAAAACTTTAAAATGTATATAGACAAAATGTTTCTATATTATTCCTTATATCTCTACCATATGCATGTTGGCATTAAGCAAGATTGCCACTAGTGACAACACTTATTTGCATTCTGAGTGCAAACCGAGCAGAACAGTGCAAACCGAGCAGAACAGTGCAAACTGAGCAGAACAGTGCAAACCGAGTAGGACAGTGCAAACTGAGCAGGACAGTGTAAACCGAGTAACATTATGTCTACCGAGTCACTAGTATTTACCGAGTTCAAAACCTACCGAGTGGTTAGTATGAACCGTGCCTTCACTTCTACTAAGTGCATGACGATGCCGAGTAATGCAGTGGATGCCGAGTATCAGAAAGTCACCGAGTTAGTTTGCAGGAACCGTGTAACCATACTTGGGCTGACTTAGTAGCACTTATGTTTATTTGTCAAGATGACTTTGTAATTGTAATTGTAATTAATTGTTTAGACTTGTATATAAACAATATTGTAAAAATTGCCAAGATATAATGAGTATGAATGTGAAAAAGAAAGAAAGGCAGAGATAAGTGAATTACAAAGGGCTACAGCAGTATAAGGAACAACAAAGACAAATTCATCATAGAAGGTGATCAATACATCAGCAAATCTCATTCATCAATCCAGTTGCAAAGCAAGAGATCTACTGTTTCATCCTAACAGGTGAATCAGTACTAAAATCCTTTAACCGGGTAGACTTAACAGTCTTTTGTAAAATCTCTTTACCGAGTACATACTTCTTTTGTAAGTTTGTAAAAATCCTCTAACAAGGTGGACCAGCAGTCCTTATTGCTCCTAGCAGGGAAGATCATTAGAAGTGATCAATTGTAAGCCTTAATCGGCCAACTTTATACTGCAGTACTAAAGCTTTGTGGGTTTCATCCCCACCCCAGTTTTACTTTCTTTTGGAAGGTTTCTGGGTAACCAAATCTATGTGTCATTGTTGTGAATGCTTTTAAGTTTCATGCTTTCTATATGCATAAGGATAAAGTAAACTATATGTTAATACATCTGTAATTGAAAGAAAATTTGGAGTTACTGATTCACCCCTCCCCTCTCAGTAACTTGGTTAATTCCTGAATATTTCCAACAATTGGTATCAGAGCAGTATTGGTTCTCAAGATAAAGCTTAACTAGCTTGAGCAAAGATCTAGGACAATGGAGGTATTCAAACTGAACAAGGTGATTGAAAATGAAAAGCTAGATCTAGAAATGGCCATAGCTAAACTTAAAGAAGCAAAAGAACATCTTTCCCAATCCCTAAGAAGAAGGAAGGAACTTACAAATCAGATGAATGATAAGAATTACATTGAAGAAAAGATTGAAGATCTTTTTCCCTCAGATAGCTCAGATGAAGCAAACAATGCTGTCAAAGAACTCCTAGAAAAGAATGGGTCTCTGCAGGAAGAAGTGAGAAAATTAAAAAGAGAACAAGAGCTACACTCAACAAGATTTTGTGAGATCTTAGAACAAAGAAACAAGTTGAAAGATGAATTAGATGAAAGGAACAATGAAGTCCAAAATAAAACCCTTCAGCTAGAAAACCTAATTGATCAGATCTCCCATACAAATGAGGAAATTCTGAATCTAAGATCAGAAATAGAAAGCACTAGAGAAGAATTAAGATCTGAAAAGGAAATCAATCTAAGATTGGTGGATGACCTAAACACCGAAAAACAAATCAATGAAAGAATGCTGAAAAGCCAAGAAGACTTAGATCAGCTGTATAATCGAAATCTTCATAGGCAAAAAGGAAAAGCAGGACTTGGATACAATGGAGAAGGTGAATCTTCTAAGCAAGGTACTCAAAGAAATCAGAAACCTACTTGTAATCATTGTGGTTAAATAGGACATACTTCAAATAAATGTTGGAGCAATGAAAAAGTAGAATTCAATGGAAAATGCTACAACTGCAATCAGCATGGTCACAAAGCTAATGAATGCAGGGAAAAACCAAGATTCAAAGGTAATTGTCACAAATGCAACAAACAAGGTCACAAGGCATCTGAGTGCAGATCCAAAACATTCAATCCAGCAGAACAAATTATGAAAGCAATGTTTGGATGGGATTACAACACCTGGTGTAGATGTCATTACTATGGAGAATATGGACACATTGGCATGAACTGCATAAAACATCATCTAAGGAAAAGAGATACTACCGTAAGACGCTTCAAATGCACTAAACTTGGTCACATAGCCAAAAATTGCATGAATGCTAGTGAAGTTGAAGATGGAAAGAAGAATGAAGCAACTAAGGTCAGGAAACAGGTAAGACAAAAGTGGATTCCTAAATCTACCGAGAAAACCAGTCCAAGTAATGGAATGGGTGGCTCTACCGACTCAAACTAAATTCCCAAGAAAGCACTGGAACTATATTCTCATAGACCAATCTCAAGCAGTTCCAGAACTGAATTAAAAGAAAGATCTAAATCGGCATACAAAGATGCAACAAGATCACAAGAAGGTCGGTATCAGTTTTCACCGAGCAAGGTTGGTATCAGTCTTTATCGAGCAAGGTCGGTACCACTCTTTACCGAGCGAGGTCGGAGCAACATGAATTCTCGAGTTCACCAAGTTGTGAAGTCTTTACCAAGCAATTAATTCATAGTGGGTGACAGTCTGTCAGAATTCATACCCTAATTCGTACTGAGCATTAATGACAAAGTTGTAAACAAAAGGCAAGAAATCAAACTCATTCTTCACCGCGAACTTTAGCACTTTGAGAGTAGAAAATTTCAAGAGCAATCTGGTGATTCAAATACTTTTGCGAATAGAATTTTCTGTGAGCTACCATGGCATCATCCAGCACTTCAGTGAAGAAAGGATCAGAAATGTTAGTCCAAGGGGAATGGAGCGCACCAGATTTCAAGCTCGTGCTTGCAATTGCAGCAGCCCTAGATCCGAACGGAGCTCAATCTCAGATTCCTCCTAAGGTACTACTTGTTAACGATATTCGCAATCATTTCAATTGTGCAATTCAAGAAATGGGAAACCTAGAGCTAGATATTGTGTGTGAGGAACTGTGTGGATGGTACTCTAAAACCTGAGCACAAACATCTGGAAGACAAGGGATTAGTTCACATTGCACATTTACCTCGAAACTTTCAGGAGAAATGGGTTAGATACATTCTCAGCCGTGTACATGAAGGCAAGATTTGGCTTGAGCAACCCATAGAGATCACTAAGAAGATGATTCATCAAATCACCAGTCTTCCCATGTTGAACAAAGCTAAATCTACCAAAACCCTAGGTCGGCCGGAACTGGAGAAGAAAACCCTAGCCGAGTGGGATGGTAGAGGCATGAAAGTAAGAAGCATTATTGATGCTGAACTAAAGTTTGGTACACACATCATTGCCCATAAAATATACAGTTCAAGTCTACAGAATAGTGTCTCCTGTGAAGCTATAGACCTAGCATACAAAGTGGTCAAGAATAACTTATCATTTGACCTTGCAGATTTATTGTTAAAACAGTTTAACAAGAACATGGAAAGCATTCAAACTTCCAAAAACAATCCATGTAAGTTTGGATCTCTACTGGTCTGTTTATTCTTCTATGTTTAGAAATTCTTCCCTTCCAAAGGAAAAGTAGTATGGAGAAAAGATGTGCCAGTTCTTTATGAAATAAATGAATATATTTCAGAAATGGGTGAAAATTTTGAGAGCATCATGGACAGTTATTTTGAGTCTTTCAAAGAGAAAATGAATGACAGATTTTAGATTCCACAAAAGTTGGTTGAGGATTATAAGGATGACATTTGTTTCATGGTGGACTGTGACAGAGTATACATTCAAGCAGCTAAACTGAGGATTGTACATGTAAAACCTCTTCCTTATGAGGTAAACATTGATGAAACAAAGAATATCATTGAAGCCCTTCTTAATCAGCCTGTTAATCCCAAAGCTCCATATTTTGGAACATATGATGAAGCTAAGGTGAGAATTGAATTAAGCATAAAGCTTCCACAAGCGGTAAATAAAGGAAAGAAGAGGATAGCCAAAATGCAAATGCTAACTGAGGACAAAGGAGAAGACACTAAAGAAGAAAAGGAAAAGGATGAGAAAATAGAGGAACAAGAACCAGCAAAGAAGAAAGGAAAGGTATTCATCACTAAGGCACCTAAGCCTCCCACTGCTGTATTTACAAGGAGAAGTACAAGAGGTAAGGCAGATAAGGCAGACAAAGATATAATATTCAAAAGGCCTCCTCTAACCTTTCAAGAGAAGATCAAACTTTTTAGAGAAGGATCATGATCTGGAGTAAGTAATATAAAATCTTTTAAATATGAAACCAGATCGGAAATAGAACAAAAGGAAATAGAAGATGCTATTATTGAAAAGATGGGACAGTGGAAATACTCTCCTGATGAAATAGCCCCACCGGTTCCAGTAGCTTTATTAGATCCAATAAAAATAAGATGGAGCAATGCAAAGAAAACTGTAAAAGACATATTTGATCAAACCCTGAGACAGTTAATGCCAAGCTTGAAAAATGATGAAATAAAGAAGGCATTGAAGGAGAATGAAAATAAGATGACACTAAAGTTCAATACTTGTTTAATTCTAATTAACAATATTGAATCAGTTGTGAAGGCTGCAAATGCCACATGGAAGAACATATACCATCTTCACCAACCGAGTATTGAAACAGTTATAATAAAAGACATTGAAGATGACAGTGATGAACACGAAGAAGCCACTGAGGTAGATGATACTGTGAGGATAGCGGCAGAAGTCATTGCATCACTTCCTACCTCTCCAGTAAAAGTTACTACATCTAGCCCGGAGACACCTTCAAGCATGGTTGTGACAACTTCAACATTTGTCCAATCACCTATAGCAACAACAGAAGCAACTACCATTTCTTCTACCGAGTTGCAGTCTCCTACTTCATCAAGTTTTCCAGTAGTAAGTATTCCAATTTTTGATTCTACATGTGTAAATACTTTAAGTTATCCAATAGACAGTATACCAGTCTCTATAGCCAGTCCTACTATGTCTACTGTCACTACTACTAAGGCATTAAGTACAGATAAGCCTAAGGCTCAACCGAGTATAAGATTTTTGGGCAAGAATATAGTAGAGGATATAGACCTAGATGAAGAAATAGAGATTCCAACATTGGATTTTGCAAATCTATCAGCGGATCAAATGCAAAATATAGGTGAAATCCTCCAAAGGAAAGTGAAGCAAAAGAAGCTTAAAGAGGAGAGAGACAAGGAATATCAAATCATTAAGGATGCTAAGGACATTTTGTCTAAAGCATTAGGTATTAAAGTAGACTCCTCTCAACATGTTTTGTTACAATTAGCAGAAGCAGTAAATAAATACAATGAGGATTCATCTGGGATAGAAAAGTTAGTTGAAAAAGCTGAGAAGAGATTCAACAATAAAGTGCTTGAGCACATTGCTCAGCACATAGCTATTAATCAAGTGGAATTGTCTTTAGTTTTGTCAAACATTGAATCTTCCTATTCGAATGTTACCTCTCTTTTGGCCAGACTGTGCAATGTTGCCGAGTTCACAAAGGATGTCAAGGACAAAATGAATAAAATTGATGAGGATTTGAAGATTAGCATACAGAAGTTGCAACTTGAACCAAGTTCAAGCTCTGCTCATCACATGAAAATCCCATATCTATCAAATATGCAGTCAGAACTACTGAAAGAAGACACAAGGATCTGGTCCACACTGCTAGACATTCAGAACATGATCCTTCCCATCATGAATACAATGTATAAGCACATTGAACATTCCAAAACATTGATTCATGACAATCAGTTCTCAATAGCAGATCACATGATTGAACTCTCTACAGAAGTCCAAATTGCAATCCAAACATGCAAGATTCTGTAAGAAAATTGGGACAGAACCCTGGCACTGATAATGAAGGTACATTCTAATTTTCTATCAAATTTTGGATTCTCTCTATAAATCACTTGTATATACACCTTTGGCATTATCGTCAAAAAGGGGGAGATATGTATAGAAGGAGATATGTATAGAAGAAGATATGTGTAGAAGAAGATATGTATAGAAGAAAAGTTAGCACATTGAAAGGGGGAGATAATTTACAAAGACAAATTTTGAAAAATCAAAATAAATCTCAGCATGGTTCATATATATAAGTTTTGGGCAATAAGTGTTTTTGTCACTAATGCCAAAGGGGGACATTGTTGGCATTAAGCAGGATTGCCACTAGTGACAACACTTATTTGCATTCTGAGTGCAAACCGAGCAGAATAGTGCAAACTGAGCAGAACAGTACAAACTGAGCATAACAGTGCAAACTGAGCAGAACAGTGCAAACCGAGCAGAACAGTGCAAACTGAGCAGGACAGTGCAAACTGAGTAGGACAGTGTAAATTGAGTAACATTATGTCTACCGAGTCACTAGTATTTACCGAGTTCAAAACCTATTGAGTGGTTAGTATGAACCGTGCCTTCACTTCTACCGAGTGCATGACGATGTCGAGTAATGCAGTGGATGCCGAGTATCAGAAAGTCACCGAGTAAGTTTGCAGGAACCGTGTAACCATACTTGGGCCGACTTAGTAGCACTTATGTTTATTTGTCAAGCTGACTTTGTAATTGTAATTGTAATTAATTGTTTAGACTTGTATATAAACAATATTGTAAAAATTGCCAAGATATAATGAGTATGAATGTGAAAAAGAAAGAAAGGCAGAGATAAGAAAATTACAAAGGGCTACAACAGTATAAGGAATAGCAAAGTCAAATTCATCACAGAAGGTGATCAGTACATCAGCGAATCTCATTCAGCAATCCAGTTGCAAAGCAAGAGATCTACTATTTCATCCTAACAGGTGAATCAGTACTAAAATCCTTTAACCGGGTAGACTTAACAGTCTTTTGTAAAATCTCTTTACTGAGTACATACTTCTTTTGTAAGTTTGTAAAAATCCTCTAACAAGGTGGACCTAGCAGTCCTTATTGCTCCTAGCAGGGCAGATCATCAGAAGTGATCAATTGTAAGCCTTAATCGGCCAACTTTATACTGCAGTACTAAAGCTTTGTGGGTTTCATCCCCACCCCAATTTTACTTTCTTTTGGAAGGTTTCTGGGTAACCAAATCTATGTGTCATTGTTGTGAATTCTTTTAAGTTTCATGCTTTCTATATGCATAAGGATAAAGTAAACTATATGTTAATACATCTATAATTGAAAGAAAATTTGGAGTTACTGATTCACCCCTCCCCTCTCAGTAACTTGGTTAATTCCTGAATATTTCCAACAATACATACCCACAACAAAAAACTTCTAAGTACAAAAGTACTCCCCCTCGGTGCATGCTCCCGGTAGTATGTAATATACATATCAAAAATATACTATTTGGCATATACATGTTTTCCCCCTTTTTGATAATAATGCCAAATACTCAAAAAGTATGTAATGTATACTTACATTTTATCAAAAATGTTCTGATGGGTTTTCTATATAGATTCCAAGAGGTTTTCCCATTTCTCTTTCAAGTTGGTAAGAGAAATATGCTCAAGACCGACTTGTGCATGCATGTCAAAGATATTATCCAACATTGAAATCTCAGGTGTTGCAACAAGTTGCTCAGCTTTGACAATATGTGTTTCAAAAATCTTCAGGTAAGGAGTGAGTTCTTTCTATAACTCTGTAACCTAATCAGTGATGTGCGCTTCTTGTTTCCTTAAGTCTGCTATCAGCCACCAGAGTTCCTAAACTTAGTTAATGTACTTTAAGAAAGAAGTTGGCTCAGCGATAGCTGCTTGTGTACTTGACTTGATTTCTTTTTCTAAACCTTTTATCTTTTCACTGAATTCTACAATGAAGATGTCTGAAGTACAAAGCTTTATTAGCAGTTGACAGATTATCTGAGTGATAGATTTTACCTTGGTAATGACCTTAGATAATTTTACCTTGTTTAGTGCTACGTCGATAGTAATCCTTTCTACCAATTTGTGTTGAATCTTTGACTCTACACTTTCTTCTATTCTTTTATCCACATCTGTATCAGGGGCATTGATTTTGTCGGTGAGTGTGACAAGTTGATCTATAATGGGAGTATTCTCATCAATGTTTTTTTTTGGTACAATCTGTTGTAGAATATCCCATACATCATTTAACACTTCTTTACATTTTTGTTCATACCTTAACTTTTCTTGTGCTACTTTCCTCAAACATAACTCCCCATACCGACTTAGTTCCTCAGGGCTTAGGGTTCTCAGGTCACATTCTGGTATAATGATAACTTTATTAATGGTGACCGACCCTTTGGCTTTCTTCTTCTTCTTCTTTGAGGATAGAGGTGACTTCTTCTCACTTACGACAATAGCTTTTTCTTCACTCCTCAGAGTGTCCTTACCAGTTGACACTATATCATCCTTCTTCTGCTCCTCGATAGATTGAATGGGAGTCTCGGTGGTAGTGTCAAGTGGGTTCACCTCAGTTGACTTTATTTCTGCTAGTTCCTTTGTTTTTGTAGACTATGCCTCTGGTTGGTTAGGCTCATGTGTATCTGTAGGTTTCTCAGGTGCTTGAATCTCAGTTGTATCTTTGGTTGGCTCAGGATGAGAGACATCGGGTTGTACTTGTGAAATGATTTCAACTACCTCTGCAAGTACAAGTAGTTCACCTAGTAGAGATGTACACACATTGTCAATGTTTAATGCTTCATCTTTGTATTGGACAATTATTACATCTTCATCATCCTTATCATCAGGATCACCATTAGTGATGTCCTCAATGAGTGCATCATCATCGATTGTCTTTTGCAAGTGGATCTTGACTTGATCTGGTGCATCTTGTGAAATTTTGATTTCCTCCTTTTGTTCGGCGATATCAATTACCTCAGTAACTGATATACCAGTGTATTCCTTTGTCTTTCCTTTACTATCATCAATGAAAATACTTTTACCTTTTGAACTGTGTCTCTTTTTAGACAGTTTTAGGAATGCTTCCTGTTCAGCTTTCTCTTCTTCTCTCAAAATTGATGTCCATAAAGAGTCACATATGACATCCATATCATCTACATTCTCATCCAAGATCTGCATAGCTCTATTCTTGACTAAAAATCTAGGCTGATACCTTGTTGTGTATTCACTTGCCACAACATAGCTAAAGTGTGTGGCAGCATGACTTAGTGATCATTCTCTTTTCATTTTCTTTGTATCTAGTGCAATAGCCCATCTCTCACTTATTTTATCATCAATTTCCTTTGGCAGTTGACATGTGAATTCCATCGGTACTCTTTTGAACTTGATCATCATTTGAACAATAGCATGTTCTATTTTTGTTTTGTCCTCAATTGACATGTTGCTAAATTTTCCTATGCCTGGATCATTAAGATTTCCATTCTCAATAATATCTTCAATTATTTCTTCTATAGTACTGTCCCTGTTATGGACCAATTTGAATTGATTAGGATCATTTTCAGTTTTAGTATCCTCTAGATCTTCCTTATTTCTTATATATTTCCTCTTTTTCTTTGGTGTCTCAGCTACATTCTTGTTCTTTCTCTTGATGTATTTCTTCATCGGTGTAGCTGCCCTTCTTTTTGCAACTTTTATAGCTTCTTCTTGTTTGGTGGATTGTGCAGTAGTTGATGAATGGGTCTTCATCCTTTCAGGTTCTTGTGGTTGTATGTCTTGTTCATCATTGGTGGGTAGTTGAGTTTCTTCTTCATCATTTGTGGGAGGAACTAGTGTGTTATCCTTTTCTTTATCTGACTCGGTCTCCTCGCTATCATAGGGCTTGTCAGCCAACTGTAACTGACCTTTGGTTGTCTCATCAACTGGTGACTCCTTAGGCGAGTTAGATGTAGTTCCATATTTTGCTCTGAGATCCTTTTTCATTTTCTTCGCCCTTCTTGACATTTTACCGATCTCAATGTCTGTTGTGATTCTAGACTTAGCTTCCTCATATAATCCAAACCTACTGGCAGTGATGTCAAATGGTAATGCTAGCAATGCATTTATAGATTTCAAAGTGAAATCATGATTCATTTCATAACCCATTGGTGCTAGCCATTTTGTTCTTGGTTCTACTACCTTTATCATCGAATGGTCTGTGCTTACCACAAAACATATGTCATCTTCAAATTTGCTTACTAATTCCTTCAGAATTCTGCTTCTTTGTTGCATTCTTGTTTGAAATTCCTTGAAATATGCATTGAAATCCCTATTCAGATTGTCTCCTAGACTTCTCATCATTTCATCAATTTGAGCAGTTATCGGTTTGTTCGATTGCCAGTTTACTTTTCCAATACCTGGTACATATTTTTGCAAATAGAGAAATGTACATACAAGTAGTGATCCATACTTACATGTATTGGACTTCTTTGCCTTGATTCTCTTCATATTATCATGTATTTGGTGTAGTAGTAGCTTGACAAGATCAACCTAGTGATCTTTCTTCATAATTTTGTAAGCCATGTCCATGGTGCTGCAGGGTACACTATTGGGTCTACTGGATTGAAATATCTTGTACCCGATGACATGAGCTACAAATTTCACTACTGAATCTTTGATATTTGAAATCTTTAGTGCCCTACCATCCCATTGAGCTCTAGTGTTCTTTTCTATGTTGGGATGAGATGAACTTTGAAATGATTTGGCTTTATCAGTTGTAGGGTACCCAGTAACCCTACTGATAATCTTCTTGCTGACCTCAATAGGTTTGTCTAACCAAAATTTGCTGTCATGAAATTTGCTAAGCATGATTCTTATCCAATCATTGTGAAATGATTGTAGGAAGTATGTGAAACTTCATAACCCTAACTCTTCAATCTTCTTATATTTAGATTTGATCTTACCATCCGGTCCATAGATTTGTTGATAAGTTGCTACGGTCTCAAAATCACATACTTCACCGATCTTGTAGTGAATGTAGGACCTAACATCTTCTGTCAACAAAACCCTATCCAGAATACTAGAAAATGCACCCATATTGTCTGTTTGTGTTGCAACCTTGGGATGAGGTTTGAATTTCTCCTTGGTGAAATGTGCCCTAACAATAAGTTCTACTTCCACCTCAATGTTCTATGATTTTCTTGTTGTTGATGTCGATGCCATAAATCATTTCTAGGGTTTTGGAAAATAATAGATAACCAGTGTTCGGTAGGCAAATGGACTTACTCGTTATCATCAAAGATTTGTCATTGGTTTGATCTACAGTTGCTTTGAATCTATTCTAAAAGTCTTTAGCTTGAACTCTTCTCTGTAAAATCTCCTTTCTTCAAAATCATAATGTAACAATGAGCTTTGTTTCCACGTATTTATAGGTTTTTTTTTAATATTCCCGCTCAAACTTTGATGCATTAAATGTGTGACCTAACTTTTGGTATGAGATGACTATTATCTCAGTAATGTCTACAATATCTTTTTCTTAGTTAAGATAGAGTTTCTTCATCAGTTTGAACTATTGTCGGTTAACCTTGTATAGTGATTACTGACGGGTAACCAACTCACGTTTCTTCTTTTACCAACTAGATAACATTTGCAAACTTATAATATATAAGCCATAGTGCATCTTTATTCATGCAGATTTGGTATTGTACATCAACTATAAGGAATTGTATGTAAAATGTGATCATTTAAAATGTCAGTTCCATACATACCTTTGTCATCTTAAGTGGAAGTACCGATGTCACCCAATCCAGTGGATGAGGTTTCACCGACAGTGTTACTTGGCTCAGCATTTTCATTAGATGCCTTCTTCCACATTGTATTCCTTAACTTCCTAATATCTACAATGCTATATCCACTTTCAAATATGTGGTTTTCATCTGGTGCTCAGTCTCTATAGTTCTTGCTTACATGACTGACCTTGCGATAGTGCAAACATGTCATTCCTGCACTTGTCTAGTTTCTTGATTGTCCAATCCGACTCTTTCTAAAATAGTTTTCTGCAATACATCCATACTGACCACATGCAGTGCAACTAGTCCATGTATTATGATCCCAAACATATGAGTTACCTTGTCTCTTTGGTTGATATGGCTTTCGTTGAAGTTTCTCTTTAGGTGTCTAGACTTGTTTCATTTTTGCCTTGCACTCCCTTGCAGTGTGTCCATGCTTATTACAAGTATAGCATATTTTCTCCTCAGTAGTATTATTAGCAATGTTATTCTTCTTTGCTCTGCATTCATAAGCTGGATGTCCAAACTTACCACAATAATAACAATATCCATTGAATTTAAGAATGACAGAGGGTTTACCTTGTGCTTTGCTTCTGCACACATTAGATGTATGTCCTGGTTTTCCATAGTGATAGCATGTCAACACTTTAGGTTTTTGACTTTGATTTTTGTTGACTTCTTCAGCTTGTTGTGATGATTCTCCTTCACTGGTGTAGCCTATACCGGCTCTACTTCCGAATTTCCTCTGATTAGTCAGAAAATAATCTATCTTTTTAGAACTATCCTCAGCTATCTTCATCATTTCATTGTGTTGCTTTTGTGTCTTTATTTCATTTCTTAGTTTTTCATTGTCTTCTCTGAGTATTGCAACATCTTCAAGTCTTCTTGATAATTCTCCATTTACTCAGTTCATTTCTTGATTAACTGTCATCATCTGATTTGATACTTGGAAGTGATGATCAGTGAGTCTCTGTATTTCATTTTCTTTTTCTTGAAGTTGTTCTGTCATCAGTCTTCGGTCTTCAATAGCCAGATTCTGATCTTGTTCAGCTTGTCTACCATTGTTCATGATTTCCACCATTCTTACCATTTGAGATTCATGACCGATTTGAAGTGCTTTCACTTGCTCAGATAGATGTTGATTCTTTTTAGATAACTCAGATATTATGCTTTTGGATCCATCAGAGATGCTTCTAGAGCTTGATCCAATATGATCAAATATGTCATCAATAGGTTCTTCATGATAAATTATTTCATTTAGCTGAATTGCAAGATTCTTGCTATCAACCAGTAATTTCTCTAGTTCTTCCTTGCCTTGTTTATATTGTTCCATAAACATCTGCATTTGTATCTTCTGATTCTCAATAGTCTTGTCAAGCTTGTATCTCTCCATGACTTAGATCTTTTCCCTTCAGTGGTTAAACTGTTGAACAAGAGAACTAAGCTCTGATACTAATTGTTAGAATTAGGAGAGATAGGTACTGAGATGGGAGGGGTGAATCAGTGCTTTCAAAACTTAACTTGTAACACCTTTCTAATCTATGACTGAATACTGTAATAACCGATCAAAATAACTTGAACATAATTGCATAAATCAATCGTCTAGTTAACTTCAGAAAGTAAACAACATGATATCAATATGACAATCACATAACACAAGTACTTTGGTAATGTAGAAACCCTTGTTAGAAGGTAAAAAATATGGTGGGGATGACACCCACAAATTCTTCACTACTACAGATAGAAAAGGTTTGCCTGTTAAGGCTACAAGTTTTGATCACTTCTGGTGATCTTACCCTATTAGGAGTAACATCTTAGATCAGCTAGATCTACCTAGTTATAGGATTTAACAACACTATATGAAGTGTGTACTCGGTTAAGATATTTATACAAAGACTATTAAGTCTACTCTATTAAGAGATTTATACAAAACTCTATCATAATTGTCAAAAAGTAATAGGTAAACTATTTGCTAGTTGACAACTCAATTGTCTGAAACAGATCTATAAGTGCTCATCAAAATATCACCTTAACTATGATGAATCTCTACTCTATTCTGCTCGGTAGCCTTGACTGATTCTGCTCAAACTGAAATCCTTTGTGCTATGTTTTTCTCGGTAAACTGATTGTCTTGAAGATAGGCAAATTCTTCAAGTGCTCTGTGATTCATATATATCAGTTCAACAACCTTATAAAATGGTGCAAACATATACAATATATAGTGTTCTATTTTGCCACTTAAACAAAAATTAGGTTACAAAAAATAATCATAACCCTAAGATCTACAGTGTAAAATAACCTAGATCAACTAATAGAAATAAGATAATCATTTCATTTAATGAATATCTTTTACAATAAATGCTCCTCGATCTTGGTAAACTATTTTACGATCTGTTGTAACTGTCTGCATAGAATAATGTACCATTTCTGATTACTATGCCATTTTTTGTGATCATCGGTAAACACTGTATAATCTAATCGGTGTATACTGCGATGCTCTATGTTTATTGACCATCAGTGTCAGTGTTGCTGGTGCTCGGTTAACTATACGATGCTCGATGTAAGGCTTTACCGACTGCTCCGTCTTACTTCTAGTTACCGACTATCCCACTATAAGTAACCGACCAACCTGTTTACTATCCTTTGATACTAATGACAACCTTAAATGCTCAATAGAGATTAATGCTAGCATGTTCATGTAAAGCAAGGAAATGGAGTTAAGAACAATTTTTTGGAAATTTGGTTCACCAAAAAGGTGAAGAGCATATCCCTAACTTTTCCTTAATTTCCTAAACACAATAAATAATGTTCAATTCCTTCACCTACTAACTATAGAGAATTGAGTATTTCTACTCTCTTCTACAAACAAGGGGCTTTGATTTTATGTGCTTGATTTCCTCAACCTTTCTTCTTAATTAAAAAGTTCAACACCTTTGGCATTTTGATTCACTAGAAGAAGTGAAGAGCATAGGCCTAAATGCTACACTTTCCAAACAAAGATAGGCCATTTTGTAATTACTAGATTTTTAAATGCACCAATGCCACAATTTAAGAGAAAATATTCACTAGTTTGAGGCTTACCTTTCCTTGTAGATAGCATAAGCTAGGGGCATTTTTGAGTGATTTTTCTCATTTTTAGCTTACCTTGGCTATAGTTCCTTTCCAATGTGCTTTTCCTCCAACAAAGTTAGTCAACAAAAATAGAAACAATGAAGGAAACCAAAATGAATTTGAAGAAGCAAAGTTTAAATTGAATCTAAGGCCTTATTTGCAAATTTTGAAAAAAACTTGAATTAAGGTAAGAAAATTCAATTAAGTTATACAAACTTAGTTTTTTATGCTTCTACAATTTTAAGGTAGTTCTCATAAACATGATTTTCCTCCTCTTATGAATCCTCAAGAACTGATTTGATGTGAAAAAAGTTCTCCTTCTTGATTTTCTTAGTCAAAGCCTTCCCTTCTTGGTTAAATCTACTCTCTGGTTTCTTCACCTTTCTCTGATCATACATCTGTAATATCCCAAAAATGGGCTATAGGCTCATTAACTTCCTATATCAACATATCGAATGAAATCAACATCAAAGTCCTAACAAAAGGCACATCGGCACATCATCGAATCCTAATTGATTATCTTAAATTCTGCATTGGGGAATATTCCTAGTAATATTCCTAATCATCATAATTACCTTTGATTTAATGATTATTTGGTGATAAATCTTATTTATCCTAAAGTTTAATTAATTGAATGTTCTCAATATTTAATTAATTAAGTTTAATTCTGCCACTTAATTATTTAATTGAATTTAATTATATTTATTCCTAATTATTATTATTTAAATTTGACAATAAATCAAAATTTCTATCATTAATTGATTAAATTCTTATTTAATTAATTAAAGCAAGTTGTCATATTTGATGATATTATTTTTGAATAAAAGTTTGAAAAATAATTGATTAACCCATAAATCAATTGTTTTATTTCCAAAATTAGTTAAGTTGAGAATAAATCACTTTATTTATTTATTAATTCATAATTATCCATGTGCACAATCAAAGAGCAGTTAAACTCCAAATCAGAAAATCAATGCAAGTTATTAACTTTTTGGAACTCAACATCATTTTTGAGTTTTAAAGTTGATCTAAACTTCTAATTTGAGTTAAACTCTACTTTAGCATATTTTTGTAAATTAAATTATCTTTATTTAAAAATAACTCAAAAATCAAGTTGAGTTTATTTGAGTGATTTATGGCTTTTATTCATGCATCCCCAAAGCCCTGGATTTCTATAAATTAAGGCTTCAGCTCATCTCATCTCATCTCATAATTTTGCAAGCTTACTTTGCCAAAGTCATCTATGAATTGCACAACTATTTTGAAGAATTGGAATTTGGAGAATCAAAGTTTATTGCGAATCAAGGCTGTTGTGAGATCAATTTGTTTTTCTTTACATTTATTTAGATTCTTTTTCATATCATTGTTAGATCATTTTAGCATATCAATTTCCATATTAGCATAGATTCCATATCAAGTTTTCATATCATTGCATAGAAAATATCAAAAATATAGATTAATTGCATTCATATTCCATATCCATCTTTTGCATTCAAATCCTTCATTTAGGTGTTGTCAAGGTCACTGATCTCGATAACAATCTGAGAACATCATACTCGCACCTATTAGAAGGCAGTAAATCGCCTAGTTAGTTTAGCTTTCAATTCATTGCATGATTTCATTTTTGCTAACCTCTAATGTTTTACTAAAGTGTTGTGTCTATAGATTAGGTAAAATTTTCACACACACATTTCTGGCGCCCACCGTGGGGCAACCCACCTTTACATGCTAGTTTTGTTTTTTGGGGGAGCTAAAACCCTAAAGTTTCAAAGATTTAATTTTATCTCCCAAAAGGCTTGGATTTTTTCTCTGAATTTTTTTTTTTAGATTGGACACATATCAAGGAAGCTATAGTAAAAAATTTAAAATTTTCTAAGATGTTTTGAGTTTTTAATTTTTTTTTTTGAAATTTTGGAAAAAATTAATATCTGATGCAAATTAGCATATTTTTCAGAAATTTTTATATTTTTGGAAAGCTCTTTAAATTATACAGGGGGTCCATTCTTTATGTTTTAAATTTGGATGCAATATAATAGCTCAAATAATCAATTTACAAAAACTGGTCTGTTTTGATAAAATGGGCCTCTAGGGCACAAATGAAGAGATTTTTTTAAAATTTTTACATTTTTGGAAAGCTCTCTATTTTTTAGCATGGGTATCTATTTTGAATTACTATTTTTGTGGCCAAAATCATAAAAAAAAAATCAGATCTTGTTGACTAGGTCAAATGCAGCAAAAAAAAATAAAGTTTTGTGATGGGTATGCACTAATTTTTTTTATATGGTTCAATGAATGATATGAGTTGTCATTTGAGTTAATTTTTTGTTATTATTGCTAATAATAATTTATTTTTAGATCTAACCCTATGGTTTTCATAAGTTGAATATATGTTGCATATCTTGTTTGCTTGTTTGCTTGTTGGAGAGTTCGTCACTTGCTTGCATGGAAAAGCTCAACAAGAATTGCTAAAAATAAGGTAAAATCTACTAAGCGCATTGTGAGGATCTGAGGTATTCTCTTTCATCTAATAACATGTTGATTTGGACTTAAAATAAATCTCTCATGTGTCTGGCTTGTGTGCATCTTTTCATGCTTTTGTCTATTTCTACACACTTGCATAATTGATACTAGGTTGTGACCCCTTAAGGATTCATTAAGTAGTCTTAGATACTTGTGATTGATCTTCATTGCTATCTTGGGTTATTGGATTCTCTAATCTACTGACCCCTCATTCCACCCCGTGGTTGCAAAGTTAGCACCACATTAAAGGGGAGGGATCAACAAGACAGAAGCGTTAAGTGTTCCACTTGGCAATCCATTTATGCTTTTAGGAACTCACTTGTTTTCTAAGTTGGGGACTCATTTTCAGCTTGTGTGAGGTGTTAAGTGTTCCACCTTATGGACTCATCTCATATTCACTTTAAGCATTAAGTGTTCCTCTTTCTGCTTTTTGGGTACTTTTGGTAGATTTTCTTTTTGGAAACATACATCTGTGTTCACATAGTAATTAGGCCCTATGAACACTATTTGTGATTCTTGAGAGATTGGATTCCCGGTGAAATCCTTCTCGATGATAGAATCCTTGTAGGTAGGGAGGATACTTAGTGTGTTTCACATTCAACTTGGTTAGTGCGTCTTCTCTTATTGATCGATACATTCTCTCCTAGGAGAGGTTGATAGATCACGTGGGGTTGACATCACGAGCTTTGGTGAATCAAAATTGGTTAGTGCACCTTCTCTTATTGATTGATACATTCTCTCCCAAGAGAGGTTGATAGATCACATGGAGTTGACATCATAGACCTTGGTGAAGCAAAACTTTTTCTTAGTGTGTCGAATTTATCTATCTACTTTGTTTGGGTTAAAAGTGAAAAGGTGTAAAAAACCTTGGATCTGGAGCCAAGTCCCCTTGTGGTACAATACTACGAGTCATCTTTAGAGAGGGTTAACCATAGTGGACATTCCCTCCACAGGAAAAACTACATTGATGGAACCTCAAGTGATAATAGCCATTTTTATCATGGTAGTGACAGCCGCTATATAAATGTCCTTGTGGAAGAAATCTTCACAGGTGTGGTTCATTGTTAGGTTGTCAGATCTCCCTAGCAGCTCCTGAAGATTAAGTTCTCAGACTATGTCAAAACCCTGGTGCATCGAGATTGGAGTTCACCCCTTTGGATCATAAAAGTTGCAGAGTCAAACCATTACTAAAAACCCTAGTGAGGCCAAATTTTCATTTTCTAGGGTATATGTGCATTATTGCAAAACATTTTGGAATATACACAATCAGCGCTTCAGAGGATTAGAATGAATAAAATCACTTGATTGTTCATGTGCAACGTTGCTTTTTCCCTTGTTCATTATTTTCAGACATGCTTGAAATCACTGGCTTGCTATTTTGCATGCTTATTTATCTATCTGGTTACTGAAAACAAACAAATCTATTACAATTCTCAAATTTGGACATTGAAATTTGCAAACAATCTGAATCTGAAAACCCTAAATTTTGCAAAATTTGAAGTGAAATCCTTTCTAGAGTCAAAAGTCATCTCAAGAGGTCAGAAAGTCATACGAGTTTCTATCAAGTGTCATTTCATTACTACCCATCTGTCATATGGTAAAGAACCCAGTGTCATACGAGTCTTTCTGCCAGTCAAATTCAAAAAGTTAAATCCTACTAGCAACTATCATGCAAGTTTTTCAACTATCACATGAGTTTTTCAACTATCATTTCATAGTATACCCACTATCATATGAGTCTACAGAGTGTCATTTGGGAAATTTTTGAAAGTTGTTAGAAAATTGTCAGAATTGCCAGATATTTAGCTTTTTCAGCCTATTTCCAAAATCTGTCGAACAAATCACTATGTCAGGAATAGAGTAGTAGCTATTGAGAATCAGTACACATATCTCAAAGAATTAGTACACATGAGGAAGAAGCTCTAATTACCACTATGATGAAATAGATGCATGCTATGCAAGTTAAACTTAACAATCTTAAGAAAGAGAAGGAGCCCAAGGAGTTCTCCATGGAAGCTCTATGCCCTTTTCCATTTGATAAGGACTTGTACATGTCACCATGCCCCTTGATAGAATTTGAGCAATGTGATAACCCTTATGATACCTCTTCCATAGAGAGTGACATGTCCATCTTTGAAGACTATGATGACTATGATGATAGACAATGTAATGATACCTATGATACCTTTGTTCCTAAGAATCCTCATCATCGTGTGTTCCTACTTACTACAAATGGGCCGTCACATTGGATAGATCGTGAGGGTGATCCATATGATTTTGATTTTGAAAGGGACTTTGATGATTTCTATGCACAATACCTAGATGATCCATCTATTTCACTTGAGGAAGAGAAAGTTTACCACGCTAATTATAAACGTGCATACTACAAGGATCTCTCCTCTAAGAAATCTCAGGATGAAAATAAAGATTACACTCTCAAGCAAGATCATGTTAATGTTAAACCTTTGTCTTGTGAGGGTTCCCATCCATCCCCTACTTCCTTCAATACCCATACATTTCCTAAAGCTTCTGAATCTTTCAAACCTTTCACAGAACCTTCATCCAACACAAGCCCTGATACTTTTCATATGATTCCCTATAGTTATCCTCAACGGCTACCCCTTAAAGAAACTCAAGCTAACCTTCACTTGGCTGAAAATACTTTCAATAATGCTAAACCTAAAGAGTCTAAGCCTTCATATGCTACAATGCCTACTTCAACTGGTCCTTCACCATCTCTGCAATAGTCTTCCATACAATCCCAACATGCTTTCGTATCCTTAGAAATGACTCCATGTCAAGAGGACTCTAAAAATGATGAAGAAAAGAACATAAAGAAAGATCAAGATCAAGAACCCTCCATGTCATCCAATCCTTTTCATGATGTCTCTTATCCGCTTCAGGGTTCTTTTGATCTTGCACACCCTTTTTCATGCATTCCACCATGTCTTAAGTCTTCTCCTAAGCAAGATCAAGCTACTACTTACACTGTTGAGCTTATTGACAATCAAAATAACCTTACTACACTTGTGCTTTCCAAAGATGATACTTCCATTAAGGTTGTTAAAAATAGTGTTGTTACTTCCAATGTTAAGCCTATTGAAAATTAAGAGAAAAATTATGCGCTTATGCTATCCAAAGATCCTTGTCAAGATCAAAGTCTTCCATCTTTTTATTCTACCACTCCATGTTCGCTTCCACTTTCTACTCTTCCAAATTCTTTGCAAGCTTTGAACAATCATATCAAAGAAGGTGCTCCTATTCAAGATGTTCATGATCCTATTGAAAATACTAATGCTCACTCTAAAGATGTTGATGTCCTTGGTTGTCACATAAATGTTGATGAACTTGTTAATTATCTTTTGCGTCTTCCACTTCCATCCTTGGACCTCTTCCACCACTACTAAAGGCTTCACATCTTCCTTCCATCTTGGGTCTTCCCTTCACTTTCCCCTCCTAACTCTCCTAATTTGCCATCCATCTTGGGTCCTTACATCCCTCCATCTCCCATCTTTCCTCAAGATCAACATAGATGCATACCCTTGAATCATTTTCATCCACCCACCCATTTAAACCAATCATATCCTCCCTCTTCCACAAGACCCAATTCCTTTGGAAGCAAATTGAATGTTCAATACAAGAAAAAGAAGCAATACAAGAATCCATCAAAAAGAGAAGATCACCATGTCTCCTCTAAATGACATGGAGGCATAAAGTCAAAAGAGATATCTAAGAAAAAAATTACAAGACAAGTATGGGTTCCAAAATCCATCATTAAAGATATTCTCTCTAGATCATCAAAAAGAAATGAAAAACTTATAGCTATATGGATTCCAAAGTCTCTCTTGAAAGAGTTTGGTGTTGAGCAAAAAGTGAAGTTGACATTCAAGCTTCCAAAGACTTCCACTTCATCTTCTTCCAAAATCATTCCTCAATTTTCATGTGCCTAAACCACAACCTTTACTATCCATTCACCATATTCCTTCATTCATGATTCCTCCATCCTCTCACCATCCTTTAAGGTATGTGTTTAGGTTGATCTTGCCTTCCTTTCCATTTACCCTTTCACAATCCTTCCATTCATTATCCTTCTACCTTCTATCCTTTTTCCTCATTTGCCTATTCTTCCTATCTTCCAACCTCACTCACTTTACATAAAACCTTATCCTCCATTTTTCTCTTCCATCTCCCTTTCCCTATCAACATCTTTGAGCATATCATTTTGAATCCTTGGAATATTATGGTTTATCCTTTCAAGGAGAACTATCCAAAAAGCTTGCCTTCTTCCAAAAAAAGAGAAAAAAGAGAAAAAAATAAAAAATAAAAAATTGAAAATGTGCCTTGGTGAAAACCTGGAAATAGGCACCTTGGTAGCAAAAGTAAATAGAAATAAATTCATCCTATGGTGAAAACCACTCCCTTGTGGCACCTTGGATAAGTACCATGATGAAAACCTGGCTATCAGGCATCATGCGTAGTTCTTCTACATATTTATCCATTCCATCTTCTCTCTTTGATCTTGACAATGTTGATCTTTACATGCACATTTGGCTATCTTGTGAGCTACTTTACACTGATCTTGCTTTCATTCCTTTCATGTTTAGCCTTCATGTCTATCTTTCTCCATTCATTTTTGCCTATCACTATCCTTTTCCCCTTTGGTCTTGATCTAATAAAGAATGAAAGAGTACAACATAGGGCTATGAAGCCTCTTGACATGTCTACTCCTTTAGACCACATCCTTTCCTTCTTTGGCATTACACTTTTGTGACTTATCCTATGCTGGCCTTTCATTGCTTGTCCAAATGTGCTTTACATGACAATTTTCCCTAGTTTGGGTATTCTTGAGGATTTTTCCCTTGAGGATTTCTTCCCTTCATTATCCTTCATTCTCTTATCTTCCATCTCTTCCACTAGCTTGTCAATCCCTCTTGTTCTCCACCTTGCTAGGCATTGGGACTGCATGATATGATCTTGCTTGGGAGTTTGAAATGGAGAAAGATTCAATCAAGTTTGCTAAGAACTGTCAAAAGTGTCAAAAACATGGTAACTTAATTCATGCTCCAGGGAGAGATCTAATTCCCTTTACCACACAATGGCCTTTCCAACAATGGGCTTTTGATCTTATAGGTGCTATCTATCCACACTCTTCTAATAGACATACCCATATAATCATAGCTACAGATTATTTCACAAAGTGGGTAGAAGTAGTCCCTTTGACACAGGCAACTAGAAAGCAAATATCTATGTTCATATTGAACTATATCATATGCAGATATGGGATACCTCATTCCATAATCACAGATAACGGTGGACAATTCAAGAACAAAGATCTCGATGATCTATGTGCCAAATTCAAGATTACTCAACATTGGTCATCTATATACTATCCTCAAGGGAATGGACAAGCAGAGGCTTCAAATAAGAATCTCTTGAAAATCTTGCACTGAACAATGAGTAAAATAGGAAGAGACTGACATCTCATGATCAATCCAGCTCTCTGGGCCTACAAAACAAGTATCATAATGCCCACAGGGGCTACTCCATTCACTTTAGTTTATGGGTTTGAAGTGGTACTACCTATTGAGGTTGAAATCCCATCACTAAAAATTATAATGCATGGTTTAGTAACTGATGATGACTATAGAGTGTCTAGGTTGCAAGAACTTGAACTACTAGATGAGCACAAACAAGTAGTGTATGATCATCTCAGAGTATATCAGAAGAGAATGTCTAGAGGCTACAACAAGAAAGTCAGACATAGAGAATTTCAGGTTGGTGATCTAGTCTTGAGAGAAAATCCTAAAAATCAATCCCATCAAGAACGCAAGGGGAAGTTTGAACCCAATTGGTCGGGTCCCTTTGTAATCACTTCTACTTTTGGCTCTAGTGCCTATCAACTCTCAATGACTGAAGGAGAATAGCTCTGAGAACCAATCAACATTCTCCATTAGAATAAATTATATGCCTAAGGCATTCAGTGTATGGTAAAATGTCCAAAAAAATTATAAAAATCAGAAAAAGTCCTGAAAAAATGAACATCTTGGTGAAAACCTAGCAATAGGCACTTTGATAATTCACAAAAAAATAAAAAAATATCAAAAGTACAAAAAAAATTTTAAAAAATGAAAAAAAAAAGAGAAAAAGAAAAAGTGCCTTGGTGAAAACTTAGAAATAGGTGCCTTGGTAGCAAAAATAGAATCTCTACCAAGATGGTGAAAACTCAAAAAATGGGCACCATTTGTTTCAAAACGCTCCATCTATTAGTGCACTCTTGGTCTTTCCCAGCTTTTAGTTTTTCTTTAGTTTGTACATATCTCCCGGTTTGTTTCTGCATTTCTAGTTTTCAATAAATTAGTCTATACACCACTCAGCTCAAGCATCTGTATCCTATCAATGCTTAACACTTGGGGGCAATTAATGTTATATCCTATGGCCTCTAGTATATCTTAGACGTATCATATCCAGTCAAAATCCTTTGAAGCTTCATTTGTGTCGGTCAAGTCTGTCTCATCTCCAGAACAGATTTTGCATCTACAACAACAATCAAACACAAACTGAAAACAATCTATGCTTTTCATGCTTTTATCTCCTTGTATGCTTACTGATTTACATTGAGATTTTTGCATATTGTTTCCCTTCAAGCTCTTCGATGATGTCCTTTATAGGATTTAGAGAGTGATGACTAGGGGCATAATCTTTTCTTTGTCTTCTGCTTGTATGTGAAAATCTAACATCTTTGGAAATTCTAGATTGAAATGGTGTCCGATTGTAAGAGCCTCTATCTTGAATTGGATGGCCATGCGTACCTTGACCATTGATACCCAAAAAATTCAAGGAAGTTTGATCTCACTATTGTTTTTTTGAGTAAGTTCTTTCTCCAACTGTGAAACATGATCTTACTTAAGGATGTGAACGATAAAGGGTCACTACAGGTAATTCACATTGGATTTAGAATGATCTCTTGACTGTTTGATGTGTATGTTAAATGCAAATTGCTATATCAAAATGGACATGATACTCAGGTCATCTTGGCGCTTGTGCCTTGGTGCTTGTATCTAATTTGACATTCTGAAAATAAAACCAATATTCATATGTCCATGGGTGTTTGACTAGTGGGTGTTGTATTGGTTCTTGAGCATTACAAATCAATATTCATATGTCTATGGTTTCATGGCTAGTGGGCATTGTATTGATTTATCTGGTTACCTAAAAGTTCAATTATGATAACAAATTGACACATGATCAATGACTAGGTCCTAGGTCCTAGGGTTGCATTATCATCCTGCATGTTTCTTTGCATTTTTGCATTTTGCATCATCTCACAAATTGCTTGAACACTTAAAAGATTCTTCAATCACCTCTTCCAATCTAACAAGAGCTGAATCCCACATGAAGGTTCCTCCAATGAAATAGCAAGTAGAATCCTTTTTCAGGATCAAAATCAAAATCTAAAATCATTCATATTATTAACTACTTGCATAATCAACCTTCAATCATCATAGAAATCTAGTATTCAACTTAACTGATTATCTAACATCAAACTATCAAAATTTCAAACTTTTAACTATGGTCAACTCATGGTCAAACCTAGTCTACTTGGTCTCCAGGACCTCCAAATGATGCAAAATGCATTCCTAGATGTGTATAACCACTTTTCAAATCAATTAACATGCTTCTAAACCATTTAACGTTGACTTTTATTATCAGATTTTGATTTTAATCCCGAAGGGGGCATGGTATTACACATCATTCAAGTCTGTAAAAATTCTATCAATCTTTCCTCACTAATCAAGACAACAACCATGTCTAGTTGTTGAATCATCAAAATTCCTCATCGCTCGGGGAAAATCTATCATCACTTGGGGCATATCAGATTCATTGATCCATATCAATCTGGTATCCTCCTAATCTTGTAAATTGTATTATCTTTTCGCAACCATCGGTTCATCAGTGTTCTTTCCTTGGTTCTTCAGTAACTGAAGGGTTTAGATGTGATACCTACGTGATTCTTCTAAAGACAATTGAGTCTAGAATCGGTCACTCACTTCTTGGCAATCATAAGGTCAGGTGTTTTGACACTTGTTCGCAATCATCGGTTCATTACTGTTATAGTTAACATTATCTTTGGTCATTCAGGACCTATTATCTTCATATCAAATCTTTCAATCAGTTTCATATCTTTATCAAACACAGACTATCTTTGAACCACTGCACTTTGCACAGTAATTCAAAGAGGGGCAAAATGTAATACCCCAAAAATGGGCTATAGGTTCATTAACTTCCTATATGAACATATCGAACGAAATCGACATCAAAGTCCTAACCAAAGGCACATCGGCACATCATCGAATCCTAATTGATTATCTTAAATTCTGCATCGAGGAATATTCCTAGTAATATTCCTAATCATCATAATTATCTTTGATTTAATGATTATTTGGTGATAAATCCTATTTATCCTAAAGTTTAATTAATTGAATATTCTCAATATTTAATTAATTAAGTTTAATTCTGCCACTTAATTATTTAATTGAATTTAATTATATTATTCCTAATTATTATTATTTAAATTTGACAATAAATCAAAATTCCTATCATTAATTGATTAAATTTTTATTTAATTAATTAAAGCAAGTTGTCATATTTGATGATATTATTTTTGAATAAAAGTTTGAAAAATAATTGATTAACCCATAAATCAATTGTTTTATTTCCAAAATCAGTTAAGTTGAGAATAAATCACTTTATTTATTTATTAATTCATAATTATCCATGTGCACAATCAAAGAGCAGTTAAACTCCAAATCAGAAAATCAATGCAAGTTATTGACTTTTTGGAACTCAACATCATTTTTGAGTTTTAAAGTTGATCTAAACTTCTAATTTGAGTTAAACTCTACTTTTGCATATTTTTGTGAATTAAATTATCTTTATTTAAAAATAAATCAAAAATCAAGTTGAGTTTATTTGAGTGATTTATGGCTTTTATTCATGCATCCCCAAAGCCCTAGATTTCTATAAATTAAGGCTTCAACTCATCTCATCTCATCTCATAATTTTGCAAGCTTACTTTGCCAAAGTCATCTATGAATTGCACAACTATTTTGAAGAATTGGAATTTGGAGAATCAAAGCTTATTGCGAATCAAGGCTATTGTGAGATCAATTTGTTTTTTTTTACATTCATTTAGATTCTTTTTCATATCATTGTTAGATCATTTTAGCATATCAATTTCCATATTAGCATAGATTCCATATCAAGTTTTCATATCATTGCATAGAAAATATCAAAAATATAGATTAATTGCATTCATATTCCATATCCATCTTTTGCATTCAAATCCTTCATTTAGGTGTCATCAAGGTCACTGATCTCAAGGTCATTGATCTCGATAACAATCTAAGAACATCATACTCGCACCTATTAGAAGGTAGTAAATCGCCTGGTTAGTTTCGCTTTCAATTCATTGCACGATTTCATTTTTGCTAACCTCTAATGTTTTACTGAAGTGTTGTGTCTACAAATTAGGTACAATTTTCACACACACAACATCCTGCAGAGTCATGAAAATCATTTTACCACATTCAGATTATTCAAATTAACAATTTATGTAAAAGCGCTCCTGTAATGCTTAAAAGTGTTATTTTACTACTTAAAAGTGTTGCTAATTTGATTAAAAGCACTGATAATTTGACTAAAAGCATTGTTTCAACTTTGTCAGTAAATTCAAAAGTGCACAAATAACTAATTAAAGCACTACAGAATCTATCAAAGGCGGTAAAATTATAGTAAAAGTGCTCAGTAAAATAGCAGAAGCACTCAGAGGTCAAGGAAAATGCGTTGTAGATTCGTGCAAAGGTGTTGAAAGAATGAAAGACAGATAATAGAAGGATTAAAAGCATCATGGATCAACACAAAGGCGCACTAACTTGTCATGAAAGTGATGAAACAGTGTTGGAAAGTGTCATTTAATCATGCAAAAGCATCATTTAATCTGTCAAAAGCATTGTTTTCTGAAAAACCTGAGAGTTAAACATGCATAAATTTGACAAAAATGAAATAATTCTGAGCATTTAGTAAAGTGAAGCATTATGCCCCACGGTGGGTGCCATTTTGTGTACAAGGAAATGTACCTTCATAGGATTAGTATTGGGCAATAAATGAAATAGTAACTAAATAAACCGCAATATAGCAACTATTTAGCAAATGAAAGATCAATTGAGCATCATATGGCTCTCTATCTAAGAGTGTTAATAGAATCTCTCAGCAAGCTACCATTAGTGATAGTCCTAGAATGAGAAATGATAAAGATTAACCTAAAGCTAACAATTAATACAAATTGAATGCTAATTAAGCTCTTAACATGCCTTTCTAGCTATAAAATGCAAGAGGTTCTATGCAATTCTCAGATGTGTGGTCATGGATTATGAGGATTTTGGTCTTCCTTTTATAGATTTATGCAATGGTAGGGGGTGTAGTGTAGTTGATCATGATTAAGCCTTGGTTGAGTCTTGTGTTCCACCTTTTGAAGACAATGCAAAGTTTGTGTCCTCAAAGCTTGGAACAAGTAGACAAGATCAATGGACAATATTCTCTTTCACTTTGAGTGATTGAGATTCAATTTGGCTTGATCCATGTGAATGCCTTTTCTCAAATCCTATTGGTTGATTGAATTTCCTCCCCTTTGTGGTTGTTGAGGGAAATTAGGATTTATTAATTGATTTAAATTTATTTATTTAGCCATGTACCCCTTGAATGGGTTGAATTTGATTTAATCCAAAACTATACAATTAATTGATTTAATTACACTTTGATTTCATTTCATTTGATAAAAATGCTCTCAATTTTGATTTATGTTGAATTAAGACTTGATTTTAATTTTGATTGGCTAATTATGCATTGTGATTCAATTACTTTGATCTCATCCTTGATTTTCTTTGATTTACCTTGATTTATCATTAAATTATCTTTATCCATTTCAGGTGATTACAGGAGGTAGATTCTCTTAATCAGTCAATTGCTCCTCTACAAACTTGTTTGGTTCCTTCTTAGCCAATCCTTGATCTAAATCTTAACCTTGTCTCTACGCATTTTTCAATGTCTTACATGGAGGTTTGATTAGATATTTCTATATGGTGCATCATGGTCTTTGTGGTTTTTTTTTTGTGTAGGAATTCGGAGGGTCCACTCCCAGTAAGATCAAAAAAAATTTGTTTACCACAAGCTAATTTTTTGTTACAAATCCTCTTTGCTCATGTGATTTCTTGGTGGTTTCATTGCTAATTTCATCCTCTTCTATGGATGAGGCTTTTTTATAATTTCGGGATATATGTAATGGTTCTATGGGGGTGTATGATTTTCCCTTTAGGGTTGTATGTAATTACCCTTTGGGTCATACAGTTATGTATCTTTTAGGTTTAGTTTTCAATTTCTACACTTCAATGTAACTTGGAGACACTGTTTAAGGGGATTCTTTGGCCCTCCTCACAGTGATCCTTCCATTTCTCTTTTTTCTCATGATGGGGTCAAGAATGAAGTTTTTCTTCCTGGTTCTTTTCTTTGAGAGCCCCTTATCTTATAAATAGTATATATATATATATATATATATATATATATATATATATATATATATATATATATATATATATATATATCAAGTGGCACTACCACCTTTCTCCAAAAAAAAAATATTGAGCACAAAGAAATGTGTATACCTATCAGTTTCTACCGAGAAGAATGGACATCGAATAACTAGACTTAACCGAGCACAATGGTTACCAAACATGAAGAATACCAAGAAAGTATGTTAATCAATAAAGGGAATTACCAAGAAGGAATAATATGTTAACCGAGTAGATCAAGAAAGATTACCGAGTGACATAGGATGAATATAAACGTTTGATTAGATTCTACCAAGCAATAAAAAGATTTACAAAGATCGAGGTAAAAGTTAGGTAAGATTTATTGGGAATGAAACATGGTTGTGAATTATCCAAAGGCATAGATTAAACCAATGAAACTAAAGTAGATATTTATTGGAAAGAGGAAATGAATATGGATCATTGATCTATTTGACTGATATTTCTAGAAGGATCCAAACCCTAATTATGTCAAGTAATTAGGAAGCTACAAAACTAATACATAAGGATGGATCAAGAAAAGACATAGAGATTAAAGATAGTGAAGTAGACAACACAAATTAGAGACAAATTAGTTAAGGCTACTGAGGAGAGGAAGTAAATGATTTTGGGGAAATCAGTCAAATAAATTTAATGATACTACAGAGAGCAAAAAGGATATGGCTTAGCATACAAGTTGATGCATTATTATAGATCATTTATTACTCAAATACATTGTTGTTTTTTGTATTATTAAATCCAACATATTGGGTAAGATTTAACAAGATTTGTATTTTAAATATCTTAATAGAGTGCATAATTAATGAGCATTTCAAAATCCTTTAACTAGGTAGACTTTAGCAGGTCTTATTTTGTATTACTCCTAAGATGTTAAATCACTAGAAGTTATATTTTGTATGCTCTAATTGAGAAACCTTTATGTTGTAGTAGTGAATAATTGTGAGTGTCATCCCCACCACAATTTTCCTCTCTAACCAAGGGTTTCTGCGTGACCAAAATCATGTGTCATTTTTTTTATGTGTGTTATGTGTGATGGATGAATGAGTTTAATTTAGTTTATTTACTTTCATCAAATAAGTTTTTTAAGTTTTATACATGCAAAATAAAAGGGATAAAGGGTATGTGCAGGATCATGGTATGCCAAACTAGGCCCTTAAGTGGCAATGAAACTTCAGAAAATCAGGTTTAGGAAACTTGACATTAAAATTTTAACAAGTTATAAATATTATATCAAAAATATGTAAGAAGATAATCTGTAGAAAATTGAATTTAGTTTCTAAGATACTAGGCCTTTTTTGAAAAAAAATAATTCTATATGTTGAAAATTTCAAATTTCAATGTAGTAGTACAAAAATTTTAGGAAAAAAATAAGAAGTAGGTGTATGTCTGACCACCTTAAACACAATTAAATGATAATTTTTTTTTACAAGATTCTAGATATAAGTAGTAGACTCATGTCTGGATGTGACACATATTTTTTTGTAATTTTTTTCCAAGTAAATAATTAATTATGATTTTTCTTCTACAACTTTTCTAGAATACAAAACATCTCATGTCTGACCACGTTAACTTAGTCTAAACTTTATCAAATTGAAAAAAAAAATTATTTTTCTTGTAGTAGGAAAATCATAGAATGTGACACATATTTTGGATTTCAAAAATGTTATACAGTTTGAAAGTTCTAACTATTTTTCAATCAGTCTATCAATCAGGACTAGAAAGATAACAAGTAGGTGTATGTCTAACCACATTAAAAAAAATCAAATGATACTATTTTTTTTATAAGATTCTAGATAAAAGTAGTAGACTCATGTCTAGATGTGATGTATATTTGTTTTTATTTTTTTCTAAGTAAATAATTAATTATGATTTTTATGCTACAAATTTTCCTGAATATAAAAACTCTCATGTTTGACCACCTTAACTTATTCTAAACTTCATCAAATTGAAAGAAGTTTTTATTATTATTGTATTAGGTGAAGCATAGAATGTGATGTATATTTTAGATTTAAAAAATGTTATACTATTTGAAAGTTATAGTTGTTTTTCAAAGAGTTTTTCAATCAGGACTTCTTTTTCACATCGCCACTTTTTGGCATACCATGATCCTGCACATACCCTAAAATAGTTAAAGACAAGGTTGAAGTTTTACAAGGTTCTAATTCATGCCCCCTCTTAGCACCTTAACTTTACAAGAGTTAGAAGTACATTAAGATAAGATAAGATCTACCTTTCTAGAGGATTTCAAAACTTTGTTAAGAGATCACCTGGTTAAGGGATTTACAATAAGAACCTATTAAAGTTCACTTGGTTAAGGGATTTTCTTATTGTAACTGCTAGGGAACAACAATTTGAATGATCTGGATGTAGCACTATCAACTTGAAACATCCAATATGTTCTTTCTCTCTATAATTGCTCACCAATTTGACTCTATCAGATCTTGATCGCAACCTTAATTGATTTCATAATCAACCATAGCAACTTTCACAAAATATCACAACAATAACAAGACAACAACTTCAATATGAGTAGTACCACTTATATAAATTTCTAGCACTGACTTCATTAGAATTAATAATTTTCCCTCCAAAGTGATAATTTCTATGCAAAGCACAATTTCATATGCCCGTGTTGGCTTAGAATAAGATCCGCATTATGTTTCTCCAAATTAATAATCAAACACATTTTGACTTCTTCAATGCACTACCTCAGTTCTTCCCAAAATAATATCCTCAAATCCATAATTAACTCCTCATAAATTCTATCACCATTGTTAGATGTCATCATAATACTAAGTATCATCGCAATCACTATATTGTTTACCAATCAAAGATCTTTCAACTGATGCTCAAGAATAACAAGTGTTCTTACCTATATGAGTGACTGTGTCACCAAAATCTCTATCAACGATCAACCAAATGAGTTGCGGTCTGAACCACACTTTACTCTAACCATGTTGATACTATGACCACACCTCATAATTTTTCATCTATCACAACCTCTACCATTGTGTTTACTTCTCTATCTATCGATCTTATGTACTTTAACCATTTTCTTGCACAATTGATTACTTATCCTTCACATCGTTTGCATCTTTTACTTTACTTTATTGATTATACTGCATCTTTTACTTTACTTTACCAATTGCTTCCAATTACTGCAACCATGTGAACTCAACATAATGCCAACAAACTCCCTCTTTGGTATTGATGACAAATAATTTATGCACACACTTCACATATTCCCCCTTAGCATATTCATCCTCTTTGACAATAATGCCAAAGGTGCACTTATAGCTTGTCAATGATTACTTTTAATTTTATCTTTTCTCACTCTAAGGATGTCTTCCATAACCTCTTCATGTGCTCAAATTCAATAATCTACTCAAATAGATTAGACACTAGCTTCTCCATACTCTCCAAGTTTCTCATGTCGAATATAGCAAGTATCCCTTCAGTCTTCTTCACATGTTGTTGCATGACATCTAATGTAGGGGATAAGAATTATTGTATCTCTAGTATACAAACCATTCTTCTATCTTTCTCCTACTGGATTCTCTTCATCTATTGAGATAAATCCTTCACTTTATTACTAAAATTAGTAATTGAGCTTGAAATGGGATCAAGATTACCAGTTAAGCTCTCTAACTCATTTTTTAATTCAACTCTCTTTTTATCTAGATCTTTCACAAAATCTAAATGATTAGAAATTCTAGTGAATATCTATCCTACCTTGACCAATGAAGTCTTAACATCTTTCGCTAAAACTATCAAATTTTCTTTATCTTCAACAATCTTCTCCTTTACTTTTCCTATCATCTTCTTCTCTAGTTTATTCTCTTCCATTTTTACCTTTATAGACTATAAATTTTGTCTTTGATCTTAAATAGATTTTATCAATATGTCCATTTGATCTATCACAAAATCCTCATCATCTTACTCAACCTCAAGAACCAACTCAGCTAGGATACCTCTTTCTTGTCTCAATAGTCTTTCTTTCTTCTTCTTTGATCTCATTTTATCCCTTTCATCATTCTTCATCAAATTTTATGAGTATTTCATTAGTTCTTTGGGTTTTAGCTTTATTATATCTACCAATGTGAAAAATATCTCTTCCTCTTCTTTTTCTTCTTATGTTACTTGCATTGGTTTCTTCTTTCTTATGCTAGTCTCTCCAAGACTTATTTTCCTTCTCACATCATATTCCACTTCAACTTATTTCTAACTTCCTACTATCTCCTCTACCTTCTCAAGAATCACTTCTTTTGAATACTTCATAGGGGATGATGAGGGAGTATTATTATTACCTTTTATGTCTTCAATAGTTACCTCATCTTCACCTATTTTCTCTTGTGCTTCTTCCCCACTGGTTTGTCTTAACTTAGCATCTTTCTCCTCGATGTCTTGAACATGAATAGGGATATTGGCTAGAACATCACCTATGATCTCTTCATTAGTAGGTGATTCATCAATATCCTCAATTACTGGTTCTTTTCCCTTCTTATTCTCATCAACCTCTTTTTATTCATTTTCTTATTTTTCTCCTTCCTATATATTTTTCTTCCATATCTTAACTATATCATTGAATACATTTTGAGTTTTTCCAACTAGTATTCTTTCTAATTTGTTTTTTATTTTGAATTCCTATCTATACACTTCCACCATGATCTTTACATCTTTAGGATTCAACTCTGGTTGCACTTTCATAAGTGCTTTTTCCATAATTTCTCTATCCATTCTCAATACATTAGTCCATTTGGCATGGACTATATCATAAATATCTTTAGGTAAAACTCTATATAACTCACTTGGATTCATACAAAAATTGTGAAGGCTAAATAAGATAGCTTCTATTTTCTTTGTGTCTTCATCATTTAGAAATCCATATCTCCTACCAACTCCTCCCATTCTGCCTATTTCCACTATGTCTTTAGCAAGATAATCAGCACTAGGGGATTTATTCATACCACTCTCTTTTATCTTCTTAGCATCCTTGGTTGATCTAGTCTAAACATCTTCAAATTTAGCAGATTCCTTTTGATCATCCTTTATATATGTATATTTCCTCTTGCTTTTGTAAGTTTTCTTCACTGGTTCCATTATAGTTTTTACTTCTTTTACACTAGGTTTACTCTTCTTTATCTTCACTTTTTCATAAGTGGATGGAATACTTGATGATGGGTCTTCAGATGCAACTTTAGTAGTACCAGATGTACCTCCTTCATCACTACCAAACTTCCACTCTAGGGTAGATGAAATTCTTCTAGTTTTCCTTTTAATAACTAGTTTACTTAATTGACACCTCTTCATAAGTTACAAACCCGTGTCTTTGCATATCCAAGGGTTTAGGTAGAGATTCAATTGCATGAAGGTTCAATAACTTAGAATCTACTTTATAACCCATAGGTGGAACCTAATAAGTTCTAGGTTCAACCACCATCATAATACATGAATCAATATCTAATAAGAAACATATATTATCTTCGTATTTATCTACAATGCTGGAAGGAATTATTTCATGTTTATGCATCTTAGATTGAAAATATTTGAAGTAACCCAACATTACATTGTTAAATTTCTCACCTAATTCCTTGATAAAATCACTTATCAGCACAACTACCAGATGTTCCTTTAACCAAAAAATATTTCCTCTACTAGGGAATAAATTTTGGATAAAGAAAAACAAACATACCAATAGAGAACCATACTTGAATGACTGCTTCTTGTCTTTCTTTATTCTCTCCATATCTGATAAGAAGTGACTTCTAACCATCTTACATAAGTCATATATTGAATCATCTTTCAGATTCCAATAACTTATGTGTATAGAACGACTGGGTAAGTTGTTGATTCTACTAGACTGGTATACCCAATAACCTATTACCATTTATGTGAACCATACATCTCTATCATTAATATAATCTATTATCATGGCTCTTTTGTCTTGTCAGGATTTGGTTAACTCAGTAACCAAATGTGTCATAACTATTCTCAGTGTACATTCTGATCCTTGTGCTAAAAAACTAGTAAACCTATGAATCACCATCTTTGAAATCTTATATGGATTTTCCAACCACATGAATTGGTCATGCGGTCTGCTCAACACATAGTGAATCTAATTGGGATGGAATTCAGTGCGAATATCCACTGTATACATTAAAAATTTCACTTGTAGATGTTTGAATTCATCTCTCAACACACCATTGGTACACATACTCTCATTGTCTTTTTTAATAGCACTAGCTCCCAGTTCTTCAATCTTATAATGAATATAAGACTGAACATCTTCAATCAATAGAACCCACAAAGGAATCATGGATATGGCACCTGCCATATCAATCTCTATTTCTTTGATTCAAGGATAAAGCTTGAACACTAGTTGGGCCTTCTCAACAATGTTCATTAGAATAGGTGTATCTGTGTGTGTGAATTTTGTACCTAGCTGTAGACATAACACTTCAGTAAAACATTAGAGGTTAGCAAAAATCAAAATATACAAATAAGATCAATATAGCTAACCAGGTGATTTACTACCTTCTAGTAGGTGTGAGTATGGCATTCTTAGATTAGACCGAGATCAATGACAATGCAACACCTAAACAAAGGATTTAAATGATGAAAGCAATAAAATATGAATGCAAATTAATCTTCTTTTTTTTTTGATGCAATAAGATGAGAAAAACTGATAATAAATTAATCTAAATGGATTGAAATGATATGCAAATTAAGCTAACAATGATATGAAATATGAAACTAGAATGAATTGAAAACAAGATTGATCTCACAAAATGTTGATTCACAAGAAGCTTGATGATTCCTCTAATGTCAATTCGCTAGAGTAAGTATGCAAATTCTGTGGATGATTTGTAAAGAGCTAAGCCTTGATTTTATAGAAATCCAGGGCTTGAGGGTGCATGGACAAAGTCATAAATCACTCTTGATGAACTCAGGTTGATTTTTGAGTTAACAAGAAATTAGAAATAGAAACTCATAAAATCATGCAAAATCATGCAAGAACAACTTTTTAACTCAAATCAGAAGTTTAGATCAACTTTGAACTCAAAATAGATGTTGAGTTTTGAAAAGATAACAACTTGAATTGATTTTTTGATTTAAAGTTTAACTACTCTTTGAATGTGCACAAATAATCATGAATTAATTAATTAAATAAAGTGATTTGTCTTCAACTTAACTAATTTTAAATTTAAAAATAACTGATTTGTGGGTTAATCAATTATTTTAATCAAACTTTTATTCAAAACTATATTATTAAATTTGACAATTTAATTTAATGAATTAAATAAGAATTCAATTGATTATTTTTAGCAAATTTGATTTATTGTCAAATAAAACAATATTAATTAGGAATAAATAGAATTAAATCTAATTAAATAATTAAGTGGTAGTATTAATCTAATTAATTAAATATTCAGAATATTCAATAAATCAAACTTTAGGATAAGTAAGATTCATCACCAAATAATAATTAAATTAAAGATAATTAGAATAAATAGGAATATTGCTAGGAATATTCCCCGATGTAGAATTTATGATAAAATCAATTAGGATTTTGATAATGTTCAGATGTGCCTTAGGTTAGGACTTTGATGTGGATTTCATTCGAATTGAAGATGTAGGAGGTTAATGAACCTATAGCCCATTTTTGGGGTATTACATTTTGCCCCTCTTTGAATCACTGTGCATAGTGCAGTGGTTCAAAGAATAGTCTATGTTTTGATATACATATGAAACTAATTTGAAAGATTAAAGATTGAAAGATATTGACCTAGGCCCATAATGACCAGGAATCGAGATGATGCTAGCTATATCAACAATGAACCGGTGATTATGAAAAAATGCCAAAATGCCTGATTCTGAACCTTATGATTGCGAAGAAGTGAGTGACCAATTCTAGACCTCAATGTCCTTGTATGAATCATATTTGTATCACATCTTGAACCCATCACTTATGAAGAACCAATGAAATAACACTAATGAATTGATAGTTATGAAAAGCTAATACAGTTTACAAGATAGATTTGGATACCAGATTGATATGGATCTCAATGAATCTGTTATGCCCCAAGCGATGATATATTTTCCCCAAGCGATAAAGAATTTTGATGAATCAGTAACTAGATGTGGTTGTTGTCTTGATTACTGAGGAAAGAAATTTGATTGACAGAATTAGATTTACAGACTTTGAATGATGTGCAATACCATGCCCCCTTCGGGATAAAAATTGAAATCTAACAAGAAAAGTCAGCATTAAAATTTAGAAGCATGTTAATTGATTTGAGAAGTGGTTATACACGTTTGAGAACATGCTCTGCATCATTGGGAGGTCTTGGAGACCAAGTTTGACTAGGTTAAACCATGAGTTGACCATAGTTGACCAAGTTGAAATTTTGATAGTTTGATGTAAGATAATCAGTTAAGTTGAATTCTAGAATTCTTTGATGATTGAAGGTTGATTATGCAAGTAGTGAATAATATAAACGATCTCAGATTTCAATTTTGATCCCAAAAAAGGATTCTACTTGTTGTTTCATTGGAGGAACCTTCATGTGAGATTCAGATCTTATGATATGTTTTTAGCATTTTTGAAGAATCCTTTAAGCATTTAAGCTTAATTCAATAATTTGTGAGATCATGCAATCATGCAAAGTGCAAAGAGATATGCAAAATGAAATGAAAACCTAAGACCTAGGACCTAGTCACTGATCATGTGTCGATCATTCTTGTCATTCAACTTTTTAGGTAACTAGATAAATCAATACAATGCCCACTAGTTATGAAACCATAGACATATGAATATTGATTTTTATGCTCAAGAATCAATACAACACCCACTGGCTAGACAACCATATACATATGAATATTGATTTCATTTTCAAAATGTCGAATTAGATATAAGCACCAAGGCATAAGTGCTAGGATGACCTGAATATCATGTCCATTTTGATATAGCAATTTGTATAAGCATCAAAACATAGACGTCGTGATGACCTAAATATGCCTTGCATTACAAACACATCAAGCAGTCAAGAGATCATTCTAAATCCAATGTGAATTACCCTTAGTGACCCTTTATCATTCACATCCTTAGGTAAGATCACTTTTCATAGTAGGAGAAAGAAATCACTCACAAAAGAAAATAGTTAGATCAAACACCTTGAATTTTCTAGGTATCAATGGTCGAGGTACACATGGCCATCCAATTCAAGATAGAGGCTCTTACAGTCGGACACCATTTCAATCCAGAATTTCCAAAGTTGTTAGATTTTCTCATACAAGTAGAAAACAAAGAAAAGATTATGCCCCCCATCATCACTCTCTAAATCCTATAAAGGACATCATCGAAGAGCTCGTGGGAACAAAATATGAAAAAATCTCAATGTGAATCAGCAAGCATACAAGGAGATAAAAGCATCTAAAAAGCATAGATTATTTTCAGTTTGTGTTTGATGTTTGATTGCATTGTTGTAGATGCAAAATCCTTTATGGAGATGAGATAGATTGACTGACTCGAATGAAGCTTTAAAGGACTCTGACTAGATATGATATGTCTAAGATACATTGGAGGCCATAGGATATGACTTTGATTACCCCCAAGTTTGAACATTGATAGGATACAGATGCTTTAGCTTATTGGTGTACAGACTAACTTATTGAAAATAGGAATGTGGGAACAAACCAAGAGATATGTACAAACTAAAGCAAGACTGAAAGTTGGGAAAGACCAAGATTGCACTGATAGATGGAGCATTTTGAAACAAGTGGCACCCGTTTGTCAGGTTTTCACCATCTTGGCAGAGATTCTATTTTTTCTACCAAGGCGCCTGTTTCCAGGTTTTCACCAAGGCACTTTTTCTTTTTCTCATTTTTTTGTATTTTTATTTTTCCCAATTTTTTTTGTACTTTTTATCTTTTTTATTTTTTTTGGTGAATCATCAAGGCGCCTATTGCTAGGTTTTCACCAAGATGTTCATTTTTTCAGGACTTTTTCAAATTTTTAAGATTTTTTTAGGACATTTTACCATAGACTGAATGCCTTAGGCATAGAATTTCTTTAAATGGAGAACGTTGATTGGTTCTCGGAGCTGTTCTCCTTCAGTCATTGAGAGTTGATAGGCACCAGAGCCAAAAGTAGTAGTGATAAAAAAGGGACCCAGCCAGTTGGGTTCAAACTTCCCCTTGCGCTCTTTATGTGATTGATTTTTAGGATTCTCTCTCAAGACTAGATCGCCAACCTGTAATTCTCTATGTTTGACTTTCTTGTTGTAACATCTAGACATTCTCTTTTGTTATACTCTGAGATGATCATATGCTACTTGTCTGTGCTCATCTAGTAGTTCAAGTTCTTGCAACCTAAACACTCTGTAGTCATCATCAGTTACTAGACCATGTATTCTGATTCTTAGTGATGGGATTTCAACCTTAATAGGTAGTATTGCTTCAGACCCATAAACTAAAGTGAAAGGTGTGGCCCCAGTGGGCATTCTAATACTTGTTTTGTAGGCCTAGAGAGCTAGATTGATCATGAGATGCCAGTCTCTTCCTATTTTATTAACTATATAGTGCAAGATTTTCAATAGATTTTTTTTAGAAGCTTCTGCTTGTCCATTTCCTTGAGGATAGTAGATAGATGACCAATGTTTTGTAATCTTGAATTTGGCCATTGTTTAGTGAAGAGAATTAGATCTCTCCCTAGAGCATGAATTAAGTTGCCATGCACTTGGCACTTTTGACAGTTCTTAGAAAACTTAATTGAATCTTTCTCCATTGCAAACTCCTAAGCAAGATCATATCGTGTGGTCCCAATATCTAGCAAGGTGGAAAACAAGAGGGATTTGAAAGTTGATGGAAGAGATGGAATACAAGAGAATGAAGGAGAATGAAGGAAATAAATCCTCAAGGGAAAACTCTTCAAGAATGCCCAAGCTAGGGAAAAAATGCCATGTAAAGTGCATTTGGATAAGAAATGAAAGGCCAACATAGGATAACTCACAAAAATGTAATGCCAAAGAAGGAAAGGATGTAGTCCAAAGGAGTAGACATGTCAAGAGGCTTCATAGCACCATGTTTTACTCTTTTTTTTTCTTCTTCTTTTTAGATCAAGACCAAAGGGGAAAAGGATAGTGATAGGCAAAAATGAATGGAGGAAGATAGACATGAAGGCTAAACATGAAAGGAATGAAAGCAAGATCATCGTAAAATAGCTCACAAGATAGCCAAATGTTCGTGTATAGGTCAACATTGTCAAGATCAAAAAGAGAAGATGGAATGGATGAAATATGTAGAAGAACTACACATGATGTCTAATTGTCAAGTTTTCATCATGGTACTTATCCAAGGCACCACAAGGGAGTGGTTTTCACCATAGGATGAATTTATTTCTCTTTACTTTTGCTCCCAAGGTGCCTGTTTCTAGGTTTTCACCAAGGCACATTTTCAATTTTTTTTTCACTTCTTTTTTTATTTTTTTTGGAAGAAGGAAAGCTCTTTAGATAATCCTCCTTGAAAGGTTAAACCATGATATGCTAAGGATTCAAAATGATACGCTCAAAGATGTTGATAGGGAAAGGGAGATGAAAGAGAAAAATGGAGGATAATGTTTTATGTAAAACGAGTGAGGTTGGAAGATAGGAGGAATAGACAAGTGAGGAAAAAGGATAAAAGGTAGAAGGATAATGAATGGAAGGATTGTAAAAGGGTAGATGGAAAGGAAGGCAAGATCAACGTCAAGACACACCTTGAAGGGTGGCGAGAGGATGGAGTAAACGTGAATGAAGGAATACGTGAAGGAATATGGTGAATGGATAGTAGAGGTTACAGTTTAGGCACATGGAATGGAAGAATATTTTTGGAAGAAGATGAAGTGGAAGCCTTTGGAAGCTTGAATGTCAACTTCACTTTTTTCTCAACACTAGAATCTTTCAAGAGAGACTTTGGAATCCATATAGCCATAGGCTTTTCATTTCTTTTTGATGATCTTGAGAGAATATCTTTAATGATGGATTTTGGAACCCATACTTGTCTTGTAGTTTTTTTTTTTAGATATCTCTTTTGACTTTATGCCTCCATGTTGATTAGAGGAGACATGGTGATCTTTTTTTGATGGATTCTTGTATTGCTTCTTTTTCTTGTATTGAACATTCAATTTACTTCCAAAGAACTTGGGACTTGCTGAAGAAGGAGGATATGACTGGTTTAAATGGGTGGGTGGATGAAAAGGATTCAAGGGTATGCATCTATGTTGATCTTGAGGAAAGATAGCTAATGGAGGGACATAAGGACCCAAGATGGATGATGAATTAGGAGAGTTAGGAGGGGAAAATGAAGGGACATAAGGACCCAAGATGGAAGGCAAATGTGAAGTCCTTAGTAGTGGTGGAAGAGGTCCAAGGATGGAAGGAAGATGTGAAGTCCTTAGTAGTGGTGGAAAAGGTCCAAGGATGGAAGTGGAAGATGCAAAAGGATAATCAACAAGTTCATCAACATTTATATGACAACCAAGGACATCAGCATCTTTAGAGTGAGCATAAGGATTTTCAATAGAATCATGGAAATCTTGAATATGAGCACCTTCTTTGATAGGATTTTTCAAAGCTTGCAAAGACTTAGGAAGAGTAGAAAGTGGAAATGAACATATAGTGGTAGAATAAGAAGATGGAAGACTTTGATCTTGACAAGGATCTTTGGATAGCATAAGCTCATAATTTTTCTCTTGATTTTCAATAGGCTTAACATTGGAAGTAACAACACCATTTTTACCAACCTTAATGGAAGTATCATCTTTGGAAATTGGAAGTGGGGTAAGGTTATTTTGATTGTCAATAAGCTCAACGGTGTAAGTAGCAACATGATCTTTCTTAGGAGAAGACTTAAGACATGGTGGAATGAATGAGAAAGGGCATGCAGGATCAAAAGAACCCTGAAGTGGATAAGAGACATCGTGAAAAGGAGTGGATGACATGGAGGGTTCTTGATCTTGATCTTTCTTTATGTTCTTTTATTTATCATTTTTAGAGTCCTCTTGACATGGAGCCACTTCTAAGGACAAGGAAGCATGTTGGGATTGTATGGAAGACTTTGGAAGAGATGGTGAAGGACTAGCTAGAGTAGGCATTATAGTGTATAAAGGCTTAGCCTCTTTAGGTTTAGCATTATTGAAAGTATTTGCAGCCAAGTGAAGGTTAGCTTGAGTTTCTTTAAGAAGTAGCCCTTGAGGATAACTATAGGGAACCACATGAAAAGTATTAGGATTTTTGTCAGATGAAGGATTTGTGAAAGATTTGAAAAACTTGGAAGCTTTAGGAAATGTATGAGTATTGGAGGAAGTAGGGAATGGAAGGGAACCACCAAAAGACAAAGGTTCAACATTAACATGATCTTTCTTGAGAGTATAATCTTTATTTTTAGCATGAGAGTTCTTAGAGGAGAGATCCTTGTAGTATTGATGTTTATAATCAACACTGTAAGATTTCTCTTCCTCAAGTGAAGTAGATGTATCATCTAGGTATTATTCACAAAAATCATCAAAGTCTCTTTCAAAATTAGAATCATATGGATCACCATCATGATCTTTCCAATGTGACATCCCATTTCCAGTAAGCACAAGCACACGATGAGGAGGACTCTTAGGAACATAGGTGTCATAGGTATCATTATATTATCCGTCATCATAGTCATCAAAGTCTTTAAAGATGGGTATGTCACTCTTCATGGAAGAGGTATCATAAGGGTTATCACGTTGCTCAACATGGTATGTCTTGAGAAGAGAAGTAAGACTTTTGGGAGAATTAGAAGAGGAACAAGATCATGGAGATGAGGAAGGTAAAGACCTAGCAGAGGAAGAAGATGTGGATGATGAGGAATGATGAGAAGACTTAGAATATGAAAGATGTTTGGAAGAAGAAGGTCACGACATGACCATGCATATGATCCTAGCAAAGGAGTCTGATTCAATCAATTTTTCCTTTATTTTCATCATAAATTTATCGCTCATGGGATTTTTGGATTAATACTCTTCGAATTGAGCAATGAGTTTGAGATCATCCATTTTCAAGAAAGGTTCCATAATAAGATAGTTGAAATTCATGGTTTTGGAAGAGGAGGAATCAAGCATGGAAGTGATAGAAGAGATTAATAGAAGAAAGAAGACTAGATAATCAGAGGAAAAGAATCAAGAAGATGTGAAGAGTTTAGGAAGAAGAGAAAGAAGCGTGAAGGAATAGGAGAAAGGATGGAAATGGGAGACTAGGAAGACATGAGAGATGTGGAAGAAAGAAGACCAAGAGTCATTTTGTGCAACTTGATACCATTTAAGTTCATTTGGATGTTGAGAAACATGTCATAGCACTTGAGATTTGACCCAGACCGACCAAGGATGACTAGAAATGACAAGAATCAGTTCGCTATTTTGACAAAATTTGGGAATAGGCTGTAAAAATTGGATTTATGACAAATTTGACCAATCTCTGACAACTTTGACTTTGGATTTGATACGATTTTTGAAATTTTAGGATGAATTTTGACACTAGAAAGGATTTTTGCTTCAGATTTGCAATTTTTCAGTTTTTAGTACCAATTTGTTTGCAAATTTTTCTATCCAGTTTTTGAAGACCTTTTTAAAAGTTTGTCTCAAGTAACCAAGAAGATATCAAGCACGCAAAATAGCAAGAAAAGGAAGCAAGCAATCATCTGAAAACAATGAACAAGAGAAAAAGCAACCTTGCACATGAACAAGAAATAGTGACTTATTGTGCTAATCCCTAGAAATACTACTTGTGTATGTTCCAAAAAGTTTTTCAATAATGCACATATTCCTAGAAAATAAAAAATTTGGCCTCACTAGGGTTTGTAGTAATGGTCTGACTCTACAACTTTTGTGATCTCAAGAGGGCAAACTCTAATCCAAGTGCACCAGGGTTTTGACACAGTCTGAGAAATTAATCAATCAGGAGCTGCTAGGGAGATCTGATAGCCCAACAAGAGACCACACCTGTGAAGATTTCCTCCACAAGGACATTTATATAGCGGCTGCTACTACCACAATGAAAATGGCTATTACCGCTTGAGGTTCCATCCACGTGGTTGACCCAATTAAGGGAATGTCCACTATAGTTAACCCTCTCTAAAGGTGACTCACAAAAGATACCACATGGGGACTAGATCAGATTCAAGGATCTGGGTTTCTGGTACTATCCAAAAAGGAAGTAGAGCATAATCCCCTAACCTCTTCACTTCACCAAGACAAAGCAGATAGATTAATCTGACATGCTAAGACCAAGATTATCTCACAAAGATCTATGACATCAACCGCTTATGATCTATCAACCTCTCTAAAGAGAGAATGTATCAATCAAAAGTTGAAGACACACGAATCTAGTAGAACGTGAGACTTTCTCAGTACCTTCCCTACCTATAAGGGGATCCTTCGTCAAGAAGAGCTTCACATGAAAACAAGAGAAAAAATCCCACTCTCTCAAGATCATTTGCAAATAGTGTTCATAGGGCCTAATTACTATGTGTAACAGATATATGCAAAAAGTAAATCTATGTTCATTTTATAGCCCAAAAATTGAAGTCTGATTTATGAAAGCAGGAAAGGCACTCAAGCTAGACACATGAGATATTCATTTTATGTCCAAATTGAAATGTTTTTAGATGTAGTAGAATACTTGAATTCCCTCACAATGTGCTTAGTATATTTACTTTATTTTTAGCTTTGTTAAGCAATCCCACGCAAGCAAGCCACAAACTCTCAGACAAGAAAATAAGCAAACAAGATATGCAACATATATTCAACTTATGAAAACCCTAGGATTAGATCTGAAAATAAATTATTAGGAGCAATAATAAATAAAAACTAATCCAAATGATAACTCATATCATTCATTGAACCATGTGAAAAATAAATGCATACCCATCACAAAATTTTATTTTTTGTTGCATTTGACCTAGTCAACAAGATCTAATTTTTTTGATATGATTTCAGCCACAAAAATAGAAATGAAAAAAAAAGATCCCCACTAAAAAATAGAGAGGTTTCCAAAAATGTAAAAATTTTAGAAAAATCTCTTCATTTGTGCCCTAGAGACCCATTTTACCAAAACAAACTAGTTTTTGTAAATTGACTATTTGAGATATTATATTGCATCCAAATTTAAAACACAAAGAATGGACCCCCTGTATAATTTAAATATCTTTCTAAAAATGTAAAAAAAAATTTAAAATATGCTGATTTGTGTCAGAAATTAATTTTTTTTGGAAAATCAAGAAAAAATTATTAAAAATTCAAAACATCTTAGAAAATTTTGAATTTTTTATTGAAGCTTCTCTGATATGTCTTCAACATGTTAAACAAATTTTAGACCAAAAATCCAAGCCATTTGAGAGATAAAATTAAATCTTTAAAACTTTAGGGTTTTAGCTCTAAAAAAAATTCAAAACCAACATGTAAAGGTGGGTTGCCCCATGGTGGATGCCAGAAATGTGTGTGTGAATTTTGTACCTAGCTGTAGACACAACACTTAAGTAAAACATTAGAGGTTAGCAAAAATCAAAATATACAAATAAGATCAATATAGCTAACCAGGCAATTTACTGCCTTCTAGTAGGTGCGAGTATGGTATTCTCATATTAGACCAAGATCAGTGACAATGCAACACCTAAGCGAAAGATTTAAATGATGAAAGCAATAAAATATGAATGCAAATTAATCTATTTTTTAAAATTTTTGATGCAATAAGATGAGAAAAACTGATAATAAATTAATCTAAATGGATTGAAATGATATGCAAATTAAGCTAACAATGATATGAAATATGAAACTAGAATGAATTGAAAACAAGATTGATCTCACAAAATGCTAATTCACAAGAAGCTTGATTATTCCTCTGATGTCAATTCACCAGAGTAAGTATGCAAATTTTGTGGATGATTTGTAAAGAGCTAAGCCTTGATTTTATAGAAATCCAGGGCTTGAGGGTGCATGGAAAAAGTCATAAATCACTCTTGATGAACTCAGGTTGATTTTTGAGTTAACAAGAAATTAGAAATAGATAACTCATAAAATCATGCAAAATCATGCAAGAACAACTTTTTAACTCAAATCAAAAGTTTAGATCAACTTTGAACTCAAAATAGATGTTGAGTTTTGAAAAGATAACAACTTGAATTGATTTTCTGATTTAAAGTTTAACTGCTCTTTGAATGTGCACAAATAATCATGAATGAATTAAATAAATAAAGTGATTTATCTTCAACTTAACTGATTTTAAATTTAAAAATAACTAATTTGTGGGTTAATCAATTATTTTAATCAAACTTTTATTCAAAACTATATTATTAAATTTGACAATTTAATTTAATCAATTAAATAAGAATTCAACTGATTATTTTTAGCAAATTTGATTTATTGTCAAATAAAACAATATTAATTAGGAATAAATATAATTAAATCTAATTAAATAATTAAGTGGTAGTATGAATCTAATTAATTAAATATTTAGAATATTCAATTAATCAAACTTTAGGATAAATAGGATTCATCACCAAATAATAATTAAATTAAAGATAATTAGAATAAATAGGAATATTGCTAGGAATATTCTCCGATGCAGAATTTATGATAAAATCAATTAGGATTTTGATAATGTGCAGATGTGCCTTAGGTTAGGACTTCGATATCAATTTCATTCGAATTGAAGATGTAGGAGGTTAATGAACCTATAGCCCATTTTTGGGGTATTACAGTATCAACTCTCCTTTCCATGTCAAATGACTGCAACAATCAAACAAATTCAACTGTGAACCAAATAGACAACTTCACACAATATACCGGTTAGGGCTCTTGATAAATTGGTAGAAAAATATCTCAAGTGATCAAATGAATGTAAAGGTAAAAAGAGAGATCAATTCCATCTATTTATCATTTAGGTATAACCACTACGTGCTTCCAATAGTAAAACAATTCTTTCCCAATGGTAGAAATAGTGTCATATCACCAGTTTAATGCATATCCATTGATACGTACCTTTTTAACTATTATAACTGATATTAGACAGTAAAAAATATATACCATAAAAAATTGATTCTGATTTCCATATAAACATTAAAAACTAAATCATTTTTATAAATACCAAAATTAAAACATCTTACACCATAATGTGCATACAGATCTTACCACTCTTGGATCTAGGGGATGAGTAAAGGATTTTTATTTGAATGCTCGCCCTAAGAAAATGTGCTTATTTTGAAGAAGAATACTCTATACCATAGGATGGTGAATTCCCTTTGGATGATTTTTCTTCTACTTGTTTACCTTCCTGCTTCTCTCCTACTTTCCTCCAAATCTTCTTCATTTCTCGATCAACTGCCTCAACATTAATAATCTTGTTTTCCTTTTCTATCCTCTAACTAGTAGGATAACTAGTTTCTAAATTGAGAGTCTTTATCAATATGACAAACCTAATGGAAAATAAAGCATGCCATACCAGTTGACCTCCAAGGTCAAACATTACCTCTTTGTGTTCGCATTCTACAATTCATTGCAATATGACCATAATTTCCACATACATAACATGTTACATCAAATTGTCTTTCTCTTTCATTAGGGCTTACTAGTTTCACCAGAGACCTAGGAAAATAATATTTAGTCCTACAATTCTTAGCTTTATGTCCATAGTCATTACTTACAAAACAACATCCATCAAATCTATCACTATTGGATCTATTTCTAGATCTACTATTGAGTCGGGATCTACAATAATATGTAGTATGACCACACTTATGACAATTGTAGCAATAACTATCAAATAAGTAGGGTTTTCACATAGGTTTTCTCCTACATACATTTGCAATGTGACCAGGTTTTCCATAGTTATATCAAGTAGGTCTATTAGGTTTCTTACATGCATTTCTTGGCTCTTCCTTCTGGTCTTGTGGATTTTTAGGTTTAGATTTGGATGACTATCCAACTTCAAATGTTCCTTGACTGATGTAACCAATAGTGGTTTTACCATTGTTTCTCCTTTTATTATTCAATTGTTCAACACACTTTTGTGAGATTTTATTGTACTTTCTCAGTTGCTCATTGATTTATTTCTTAGATTGCACTTTATTCTTCAGTTTTGCATTGTCATCTCTAAGTCTTGCATTTTCACTTATGACTTGCACATTTTCTTCAGCAACATCATGCATCTAACTTCTGTATAAGGTAAATTCTTGTCTTAGTTTATTAAATTCTTCATCTTTAGCCTTTAGGGAATCCTCAACAATCTTCCTTACACTTTCAATTGTTCTCTTTCCTTCTAGATCTTCACATATCTTGACAGATTGACTTTCAAGTTCTCTTTTCAAATTCATCACTTCTTCTTTAAGTCCTTTATTATTTCCATCAAATCTACAATTTCTTCTTTAGAATCCTTAGATGTACTACCTTCATATAGTTGTTTGATAGAGTCCTGATTCTAATTCATTTGTTCAGTAATTTTTCTCCTTATTGCCAATGGTTTCTTCAGTTTCTCCTTTAGCTCATGGATCATCTTGTGTGCATTTTCAAGTTGCATTTCATGCCTTTATTTCTCCATATTTCCCTCAAGGTGTTAGACTTATCAACAAGAGGACCAATTATATGATACCAATTTTTAGAGTTCTTAGGCACTGAGAGGGGGATGGGGGTGAATTAGTGAAAAATTCAACCACCAATCTGATCAACCTTACTAATACCTTCTAAATAGTAAAGCATATAACTGAAGTAAACAAAAAAAAGATAGAAATATTAGACATCTACAAAATCATCAAACTTGACACAATTCTTTTTTTTTGGAAACCCTTGGTTAGAGGGAAAAACCACAATGCAGATGAAACCCACAAGCCCACTGTATGGAAACTCGGGTGCAGAAACTGCTTCCTACGCTAATCTCTATAGGAGAGTATTGTGCAAATTCTTTTAAATCCTTACAATTTTAGATTCATTAACTACTTTAACAAAGATATTGCAACCACATACCATACATACAGAAAAATAGAGAATGACACAATGATATACCTTGAGGAAACCTTTCGGTAAAAACCCCAGCACTCCAAAACCTGCACAATGTATTGATCAAAACTATTACAGCTTACAATACACTTGCAATGCAAGTTCTTTTAGAATATTTCTAAACCCTTGAAGACAAATCACGGTAGCATAAAACATTCCAACAATACACTTGCATCATATCTCTTCGCAACCCTAAAAAAGCTTATATCATGCGCTTCACTTTTTAGGGCTACTCCCAAAGATAACTGTATTAGGGAAGAGTGTATAGTACTCAAATTTATTAGTTGCCACATGTCTTCACCTATCATTGAATCTTCTTGACATAGCTCTTACGTGTCATAGGAATCCGTCATAACTATTTTAGCCATGATCTCCTTACACACAATTCAAGATGCTGACACATCAACATTATTTGCAAGAAATACATTTTACAAAACAAATAATAAGAATAGGAATTATCCAAGGTTGAGACACCTTATTCCTAATGTTCTCCCACTTGTCAAACACCTTGTAAGAGCAACAGGAACATAACAGGAACTAACTGCTATAGGCCAAAAGGCCCATAGACTCCAAACACCATCTAAACTTCTCAGTGCCCACTAGTTTCGTTAATGCATCTACAACATTCTTCACAGTATCTACCTTCTCCAAATTTACCTTTCCATCTTCCACCATATCTCTCACAAAGTGAAACTGCACATCAATGTGCTTTGTTCTAGCATGGAAAGTTGGATTCTTTGCAAGGCAAATAGCGCTCTGACTGTCACACCAAATAGTAATCTGTTCTGCATCAACACCAACATCAGAACACAATCTTCTAAGCCAAATGGCTTCTTTACAAGCATGAGTAGCAGCCATGTACTCAACTTCTATAGTGGAAAAAGCAACCACAGGTTGTCACTTACTCATCCAACTAATGGTACCACCAAACATAGTGAACACATAAGCACTGGTGGATCTCCTGCTGTCAATATCACCTACCCAATCTGAATCTACAAACCCATGAATACAAACTGAATGCAGAGATCTAGAAGAGTTACCATGAAATTGATCTAGAAGAGGACTCCCACTGCTTGGGCAATGTTTGGTCTAGTATAGACCATAGCATACATAAGACTACCAACTACACTAGCATAAGGTACTCTACTCATGTCCTCCACCTCACTAGGAGATTTTGGACAATCATCTATAGATAACTTTATTCCCACAGAAATAGGAACACATAGTGGTCTACAATCTGTCATGCTGAACCTGTCCAACATAGACTTCACATACTTACTGTGACTCAACCAAAGTTTTCTGTTAGACCTATCTCTACTGATTTCCATACCCAAGATGTACCTAGCTACCCCAAGATCTTTCATCTCAAATTGTGCTAACAATTGAGATTTAAAATCAGAAATCATATCCTTACCCTTCCCAAATAGCAACATATCATCAACATATAATGCAACAATAAGAAGGCGATCATTTTCAACTCTGAAATAAACATAATGATCTGATTTTGATCTTACAAATCCAATTGACAACAAAAAGGCATCAAACTTAAGGTACCACATCCTAGGAGATTGCTTCAAACCATATAGAGATTTCTTTAATCTACAAACTAAGGATTCTTTACCTTTAACAATGTAGTGCTCAGGCTGTGACATATAAATCTCTTCCTCCAAATCACCACGAAGGAAAGTTGTCTTCACATCCATCTGTTCTATCTCTAAATCATATGATGCAGCAAGAGATAACAAAAATCTAATGGATGTCAACTTTGCAATAGGAGAGAATATTTCACCATAATCTATTCCCTCTACCTGTGAATACCCCTTTGCAACCAATCTAGCTTTGTACCTTTCAACACTGCCATTTGCACAAAATTTCTTCTTGAACACCCATTTACAGCCAACATATTTTCTCCCTTTAGGCAAAGGGACAAGGTCCCAAGTTTTGTTTTTCTCCAATGAAGCCATCTCATCATCCATAGCCTCAATCTAGGAACTTGCATCTTCCATGCCCAAAGCCTCTTTCACAGATCTAGGCTCATCAGTGTTAGTAATCAAAGTAAAGGTACAACTGGAATCTAACATAGAATAACCAAACCTTTCTGATTGCTTTCTTTCTCTCGTGGATCTCCTCAAGGGCTGCGGTTGAGGTTGTTCTTCCTCTTCTTTCAAACTATTAGAGTTGCTAGAGCTCTCCTCATCATTAGGCCCAACATGGTCTCTCTGTTCAGTCTTCTCAGGGGTAAGAGGCAACTGAACAACATCTTTTTCCTTTTCTTTTTCATTTGGTTGTAGCACAATAGGAGAAGATGTTAACTCTCTGAAAATAACATTTCTACTATACAACACCTTACTAGTCACATGATCTCAAAGCTTGTATCCTTTCACACCAGCACTGTATCCGATGAAAATACATTTAACAGCTTTGTTTTCCAGCTTAGATCTTTTCTCCTTTGGAACATGTGCATAAGCTTCACAACCAAAAACATGAAGATGTCTAATTGAAGGCTTCTTACCAAACCACACCTCCATGGGTGTCTTACCAACAAGGGCTGATGTAGGAGATCTATTAACCAGATAGCAAGCAGTGGCCACAGCTTTGGCCCAAAACCTTTGTTCTAAACTAGCTCCACTAAGCATACTCCTAGCCTTTTCCATCAATGTCCTATTCATTCTCTCTGCAACTCCATTTTGTTGTGGGGTATAAGGAGTTGTCTTATGCCTCTTGATACCTTGTTCTTTACAGAACTGTTCAAACTCTGCTAAGAAAAACTCACCACCATTGTCAGTTCTCACACACTTAATCTTCTTACTAGTCTGATTCTCTACAAGAGCTTTAAATTCCTTGAACTGACTAAATACTTGTGTCTTACTTTTAAGGAAATAAATCCATGTCCTTCTACTATAATCATCTATGAAAGATACAAAAAATACAGACTTGGAGATTGAAGGAACTTTTACAGGACCAAATACATCAGAATGAATAAGATCCAAAACATCAGAAGATTTGTGAGAACTAGAGTAAAACTAAACACAATTTTGTTTACCATAGACATAGTGTTCGTAGAAGTCAAACTTGAGATTGCAATCATTTAACCCCTCAACGAGATTTTTATTTTTCAGGGTTTTGAGACCCTTTTCACCAATGTGGCCAAATCTCATATGCCACAACATTATCTTTTCTGCAGGAAGCTTACCTTCCAAAGTGTTTGCACTACCATCAAAACCAATAGCCATAGACTTCTTCACTACTTGTTCAGATGGTGAGGATGAAGAACTATTACATAGAGGAATACATGCATCTAGCTAAAATAAGGTACCTCTCCTAGTACCCCTTGCAGGCACTATCGATCCTCTCATCATCTTGCATCCTTCTTTCAAAAAAACAACTTGCACACCTACATCATTCAGCATACTTATAGATAATAGGTTTCATGCCAAACCTAGAATGTGCATAACTTTGTTGATTCCCTTTACTCATCCATCAAGAAATTTGATAGTGACCCTTCCGCGTCCAACTATCTTTAGGTGAGAATCATCACCCAAGTACACCTTTCCACCATCGAACTCTTCATATTTTGAGAACCAGTTTCGATGAGAGGTCATGTGAAAAGATGCACCCAAGTCAACCAACCACACATCATCAGATGCATGGGCTGCCAAAGTTGCAATGAATGCATCGCCATCTTCTTGAGATCTTTCTGAAATTGAATCTGAACCTTTCTTCTTCTTCTTCAGCTCTTTGCAGTCTTTACAGAAGTGCCCAGATTTATCACAATTCTAACATTTTGCCTTGGACTTATTGGAAGTCTTTGACTTCCCACGAGATTTGGATCTACCCTTATTGTCAGACTTATTGTCATTTTTCTTCCCTCTTTCAGTGGATCTCCCATGAATAGCAAGGGCTTCTTTTTCTGAAATGGAAGCCTTCCTCCGCATCTCCTCTAATAGCAGCGAAGACACCACATCATCCATTTTGAAGGTGACTAACATGCTTTCGAGAGCCATCACAAGATGGTCCCATGAATCTGATAAAGAACATAAAAGTGTGTAGCAATGATCCTCCTCCTCTAACTTGACACCAGTTGATGTCAACTGTGCAGCCAATAGATTAAATGCATTTAAATGATCCGTTAAGGATCCACCTTCCTCCATTCATAGAGAGTACAACTTCTTCCTCAAGAACAACTTGTTCACCAGAGATTTGGTTTGATACATGGCCGCAAGTCTTTCCCACAAACCATTTGTGGTTTTCTCATCTAGAACATTCAAAAGAACTGCATTGGTTAAACAGAGTCTTATGAGACCCTTAGCTTTATGGTCTTTGATATCCCAATATGCTTGAGCTATAGTTTTTGGTCTTGTAGAATTTGAAGTCACTTCCCATAGGTCACGATCTTCCAACATGTCTTCCATCTTGAGTTTCCACAACTCAAAATTAGTGCCATTAAATTTCTCCACCTCTATTCTTCCATATGATGAACTTGCCATCTCAATCTGCAAATAAGATTCAGAATGCTCTGCAAAAAACTCCCACTCAAAATTGAGATCAACTCAAAAAACCCTACCCAACAACTAGGATCAAAAGTTGATCAAGCTCTGATACCACTTGTATGGAAACTTAGGTGCGGAAATAACTTCCTACGCTAATCTCTATAGGAGATTATTGTGAAAATTCTTTTAAATCCTTACAATTTTAGATTCGTTAACTACTTTAACAAAGATATTGCAACCACATACCATACATACAGAAAAATAGAGAATGACACAATGATATACCCTGGGGAAACCTTTCGGTAAAAACCCCAGCACTCCAAAACTTGCCCAATGTATTGATCAAAACTATTACAGCTTACAATACACTTGCAATGCAAGTTCTTTTAGAAGATTTCTAAACCCTTGAAGACAAATCACAGCAGCATAAAATGTTCCAACAATACACTCGCATCATATCTCTTCGTAACCCTAAAAAAGCTTATATCATGCACTTCACTTTTTAGGGCTACTCCCAAAGATAACCGTATTAGGGAAGAGTGTATAGTACTCAAATTTATCAGTTGCCACATGTCTTCACCTGTCATTGAATCTTCTTGACATAGCTCTTACGTGTCATAGGAATCCATCATAACCATTTTAGCCATGATCTCCTTACACACAATTCAAGATGCTGACACATCAACATTATTTGCAAGAAATACATTTTACAAAACAAATAATAAGAATAGAAATTATCCAAGGTTGAGACACCTTATTCCTAACACCCACTACTATACTAAATGATTTTTCCCTATTAGGATCTTACAATTACCCTTTTCTGAGGGTTCACCTTATTAGGAGTGATTAGTACCTTGTTAGAAGTATAATTAGGTAAGCTAACATCTACCTTTCTAAAGGATTTTAAAAATTTGTTAAGAGATCACTCGATTAAGGGATTTATAATAAGGACCTGTTAAAGTTCACCTGATTAAGGGATTTGCTTGCTGTAATTTCTAGGGAACAACTATTACTCCTAAATGGATTAAGAGTTGTCATTAGTATTCATTTGTATAGTCAATAAAAGAGAAAGAACTTTCAGTGATTTATAACTATGTAGTAGTCACTGAGCATAGAGGTTACTGAGTACAATAGTCACCAAGCTCATAGGATTACTGAGCACTAGTATATACCGAGAATGAGAGACAACATTCACCGAGTAATCCAGAGTTCACATAAAAGTTTGGAATGATATATAGTTCAAGGTGAACAACTTTTTGCTGAGAAAGAAAATAGTTTACCAAGATCGAGGTAAATATTTATTATAGATGTAATCATTTAATGAATAATGATTCCTATGTAAAGATGATCTAGGTTAATCTTATGAACCGTTGATCTTAGATTTTATAAGATAGTGTCAAAACCTAATAAGGTCAAATCAGTTTGATACAAGTATTGTAAATTTTTTATTTTGACATGTATCACCAACAAGTAGCCACACTCAAGGACATCTGAAGATCAGACAAGGTTATGTTAAATTATTGATAGAATATTTAGTTTATTAGAAATATAAATAAGGATACCAAGCAGTACAGAAGGACATATAAATCACAAAAAGGTTATTTCATTATTGTACTTAATGGATTTGATATAAAAAATGTAAGTTGTATTTCATACATATCATACATCACTATTACTCTCTAGCAATTGTAGCAGACTTAAAATATCCTAACAGAGTAGACTTAATAGTCCTTTTTAAAATATCTTAACTGAGTGCACACTTGAAGAGTGTTGCTAAAATCCTTTAACCAAGTAGATCTAGCCGATCTTATTATTACTCCTAATAGGGTAAGATAACCAGAAGTGATCACTCTTTGTAAGCCTTAATCGAAAACTTTATTTCTGTAGTAGTGAAGCTTTGTGGGTTCCATCCCTACCATATTTTTTAACTTCTGTGTGTGTGAAAATTGTACCTAGCTGTGGACACAACACTTCAGTAAAACATTAAAGGTTAGCAAAATCAAAATTTGCAAATAAATGAAACTAAGCTAACCAGGTGATTTACTACCTTCTAGTAGGTGCGAGTATGGTATTCTTAGATTAGACCAAGATCAGTGACGATGCAACACCTAAACGAAGGATTTGAATGCAAAAAGATGAATGTAGAATGAATGCAGATTAATCTATTTTTTTGGATTTTGAATGCAATTAGGATGAAAAATAGATATGAATCTAAGCTAGAATGGAATCAGAATGATATGCAAGTTATACTAAAAATGATATGAATTGATAATAAAAACTATGCAAAGCTATGAAAAACTATGAATTGATCTCACAAAGTCGCTTGTCGCAAAAGCTTGATTCTTCGTGTGCAATTTTGCCAGAGTAATTGTGCAAATTTGAGAGATTATTTTATGAAGAGCTGAGCATTGTTTTTATAGAAATTTAGGGCTTTGAGGATGCATAAGAAAAAACAAAAATCACTCTTGATAAACTCAGGTTGATTTTTGAGTTAACAAGAAATCAAGAATAAATAACTCACAAAATCATGCAAAATCATGCAAAAATAGCTTTTTGACTCAAATCAGAAGTTTAGATCAGCTTTCAACTCAAAATAGATGTTGAGTTTCAAAAAGATAACAGCTTGAATTGATTTTTTGATTTAAAGTTTAACTGCTCTTTAAATGTGCATGGATAATTATGAATTAAATAAATAAATAAAGTGATTTATCTTCATCTTAACTGATTTTTGAATTAAAATAATGACTTATGGGTTAATCATTTATTTAATCAAACTGATATTCAAAAACTATATCATTAGATATTGACAATTGACATTAATTAATTAAATAAGAATTTAATCAATTAATCATAAGATTTTTGATTTATTGTCAAAATAAAATAATATAATTTAGGAATAAAGGTAATTAAATTTAATTAAATAATTAAGTGGTAGAATTAAACTTAATTAATTAAATATTCAAAATATTCAATTAATTAAATTCTAGGATAAATAGGATTTATCACCAAATAATATTTAATTAAAAATAATTAGGATAAATAGGAATATTCAAGGAATATTCTTCGATGCAGAATTAGGATAATCAATTTTTGATAAACTGATGTGTAGATGTGCCTTAGGTTAGGACTTTGATGTTGATTTCATTCGATTTGAAGATGTAGGAGGTTAATGAACCTAGAGCCCATTTTTGGGGTATTATATTTTGCCCCCCTTTGAATCACTGTGCGAAGTGTAGTGGTTCAAAGATTAATCTATTTTTTATGTTGAAAACTGATTTGAAAGATGAACCAATTATGAGATAGAAACTGATTGAAAGATTTGAAGAAGATGATTCAGGTCCTAGTTGACCAAGAATCATGATGATGTCAACTATAGCGATGATGAACCAGTGATTATGATAAAGTATCAAAATGCCTGATTCTGAAGCTTATGATTACGAAGAAGTGAGTGACCTGATTCCAGACCTAATTGTCCAAAGAAATCAAAATGGTATCACATTTAAACCCTTCAGTTACGAAGAACCAAGGAAATAACACTAATGAACCGATGGTTACAAAAAGCTAATATAGTTTACAAGATTGATTAGGATGCCAGATTGATATGGATCTCGATGAATTTGATATGCCCCAAGCGATGAGGTCTTTAGATGAATCAACAATTAGATGTGGTTGTTGTCTTGATCACTGAAAGAAAGATTTGATTGATTTACAAACTTGAATGATGTGCAATACCATGCCCCCTTCAGGATTAAAATCAAAATATGATAACAAAAGTTGGCATTGAATGTTTTAGAAGCATGTGAATTGATTTAAGAAGTGGTTATACACATTCGAGAATGCGTTCTGTATTGTTTGGAGGTCCTAGAGACCAAGGTTGACTAGGTTTGACCATGAGTTGACCATGGTTGACCAAGTTGAAATTTTAATAGTTTGATGTAAGATAATTAGTTAAGTTGAATTCTGTATTTCTGTGATGATTGAAGGTTGATCACGCAAGCAGTCGACCATCCTAGGTCTGAAAATTTTAAATCATGACTTTGACATAGGAAATGATCTCAGATTTTGATTTTGATCCTGAAAATGGGTTCAAAACGTCGAAATTAGCCAGGGGTGCAATTTTCATGAAAAATGGAGCACTTTGGAAAATTATGTCAAAACCTATATAATGGCCAAAAGGGTCATTTTCATTTCATTATTCACTTTTGTCTTTTGTGAAACTTGTGGAGCCCTCTGAGAGAAAAATGGAAAACCCTATAGTTCCAATCTCTTCACATAGATTCAAGTGCAGCTGGAGATACCAGCAACCTCCCCAATACAGGAACTTGGTAAGTGGACTTTTGTACCTCTGTGAATTCAAAATTTGCATTTTTATAGAATTTTTAGATCATTTTCATAGGTAGTTTAATTTTTGAATTTTTCTAGCATAGAAACTTGTACAAAAGTCCCCTGGGACTCGTACGACTTTTGAAATTTTGGTAGTGTCATCCCAGATCTATAGGAAACTCATAAGAGAGGGACCCATGTGTCGTACAACATTTCATCAGGTCCCTTAATTGTTGTATGGGAACATATGCTTCATCGTATACCCATGAATTATCGTATGGAAACCTATTGAAACTCATACGAGTTTTGATACCAGTCTAAAAAGTCGTATGGAAGACAGAGAGCATTTTTACATCTTTAGGTCAAATTTTTAATTTTTTTGATTTCATAGGCTGATTCCTTAGCATTTAATGTACCTTTTGAGATATTAAACTTTTCAATTTCTGTAGGTATAGCCTAATTTTTGACCAAGTTACTAATAGGATACCATGTTTTTGTGCTATGTAGGTTATCTACCCTGACGTACATGTCCGCATATCATACCCAGCCACTCAGAGACTCTATGTGTCACTTCCTGATCCTATGAGAGTTCACTTAGCTACATGTGGATTTGAGTACTTGATATGGTTACCTGAGATTCGAGTGAACCATGGTCTTCTTAAAACATTGATAGAGCAATTTCATTCAGAGACACAAACTTTCCATTTGCCTACTATAGAGCTTACAGTTACACCAAAGGATGTATATAGGATCTTGCATATTCCATTCCATGGTCCTCATCCTGACTATGTGAGTTCGGGGAAATCTAGTTTACATTCCTTTAGGAGGGTATTTGGAGATAATACATAGCTCACCCAATCTATATCATGGGAGTCCTTAGTTCAGTGATATGTGCACACTCATAGACTCGAGTGCATCATAGAAGGTATGATAGGGGGTATTATCATGTCCAACCATCAGTAGAATGGTCTCTTGATGGTTTGGACCCCGATGGTTGCTCATTTGATGGCCACTCCTTTTGAGTTGGGTTGGGGATAGTGTATGTTGGCCCATATGTTCTCCGAGATGCACGAGATAGTGTATCAGGAGAGGAAGACATTTTCTTTAGGTGCTTTAGTACTTCAGATTTGGGCATGGGAGCACATCCTTGTATGCCATCCAGTATTTCAGTCACAGAGGCAGTCGCAGGAGTTGATTATGTATGTTTATTCAGGATATGTGACATAGGTCCATATGGGCATTACTAATTATTGGAGGGATGTCCTTGATGACATGACCTTTTGTATATGGAGACCTTACTTACAGTTTGAGCCTTGGATTGCTGCAGGTGCTCAGTTCAGTTTCTTTTGTCAGAGTAGGATATTGATTGGTAGGTCCACCACTTTCCTTGAGCATTTCTTGATTACACAGGTTTGGATATAGTATGGTCTTATACAGGCTGTATCACAGGAGCATGCCACCTATGCAAGGATAGTCTGAGAGATTGGATTAGGCTAGATAGCACGCTTGTCTTATGCTCTTTATACATAGGAGTATAGTGGATATGTTGCTAGAGATTGGGATTACCGACTAGATGTTGTAGATGCTGGAGTTACAGATGCTTTCATTGCATGGTTAGCTGAGCATCCTATGCACCATTTTCTTGATCTGACAGAGTTGATTCATAGTATGGAGGAGGCCATGGATGTTACAGATGCACCGATGGGTCGAGGATAGAGATAGTGTGATGTTTAGATTCCTATGCCCTAGCCTACACCTCCAAGGTTGAGAGCTATCATTACTCCACAGAGACCATCTAGGCATATGAGACCACCTTGTCCTACTAGTTTGATAGCAGGCAGGCCTGTAGTTTTGTAGAGGAGATCCACTAGAGCATAGCATGGCACTTTGGGCAGTATTGATAGTGCAGATGAGGTACTAGGTGCACAACAGGATGTAGGTATTGGTCCTAATCCTACACAAGTTGATACAAATTTTAATATGGGAGTAGAGGTGAGATGTCATAAGGTGCATAGGGTAGAGGCTACCGATCGGCCTACTGGGGATACAGAGATGCTGACTATAGAGGTAGATCTTGGTTTAGCATAGACTCCTCAGGAGATGATTAGGCATTTGAGATTATAGATTAGGGACCTGAGATTGCAAAGTGCCAGACTTGAGACACAGCTCAAGGATTCTAAGAGGCAGAGTGTTGAGCTTTGAGAGGAGAGAAAGTGATTACAAGTAGAGGTTACTCATCAGACGACACAGAGTGCCTATTATGTCTCTGTGTATTATGTTGTTGTACTAGTTGATCAGAGAGTTCCTACATACTCTCAATATATGATAGCTTTAGAGGGAGCCAGGGAACCACGAGCTGAGGTAGTGCCAGATGCACCACTACCACCTCCACCAGATGCAGAGGATTAGGAAAACAACTGATCTGTCTATTTTTCTGATAGTTTTTATCATTTTGTCCATAGATACTGATCTGATCTGATAGCTCACATGAGCACATTCTTTTTTACCTTGTGCCAGTAGTGCACCCCTGACTATTTCGATTATATGATATATATGGGTGGTCCCACAATAGCGTGTCCCACTTTTTGGCCAACTTTGACACAAAGATCAACATTCTGAGAAAAAAGTTCACTTTTGAACACCTATTGCCGCAAAACTATTAGGAATTTGAAGATGATGTAAACTAGAGTCTTTTAGAATTTTATTTCTAGTTTCTAAATATAATTTTTTTTAAAAAAATTAAATTCATTTTTCCTTCTCTTTCGAAAAGTGGTTTGTGTGAAAAACTATATTTTTTAGGAGTTATTGTCACTTGGATCAACATAACTTTTTTAAAAAAATATGATAATATGTAATTCTTTCGATATTATATTTTTAACTTCAATATCTAAAGGATGCAATTGGTTTCATTCATTTTGGGTCAATATTTCATAGTTTATTAAGTTATAAAGTGATAGTAAGTGTAATTTAGATATAAGGTCACTTGGATCACTCTAACTTGATCTGTGTATATCAAAAAAAAAAATTTCATTTTTTTTTATAGAAAGGTAACACAAATACTTTTTCCCTACATATTTTTCATAATTTTTGTTTTGTAATTTACTATTTTTTCCAAAGTCTTGAAGAGACAGGTTGTTGAATGACCAAACAACCTATGTTTAGTTAATGAAATATTTAAAAGTGATAATGAACTCAATATGTATTATTAGTATATTCATTAGAAAGCTTGTCCTAAATAGCTTCATACTACATAGATAGGCTTTTAAAATGGATTCATTTGATCTACCAAAACATAAAGTCGAAGTGATTTTTTGTCAGCATTTTAATAGGTGTGAAGGAGACTCCATTGTATGTATGAATGAGGATTATAGATTTTATAACAATGTTTTTTTAATCTAAGAGTCTTTGAGCTAACCATTTATAATTAATTCCTTTAAATGCAACCTCTCAAGGCTTAAATCATCATATTTTTATTAAAAATGTGTTATTTCACCAAAAATGAGCATGTCTAAAAAAGTGGGACACACTATTGTGGGACCACCAATATATGAGATCGAGTTTTGGTTATGACTTCATTTGTACTTTTTGATTTGATTTATGATGATATCATGTGATGTGAATGCTATGGGTAGTTTAGAATGTATGGAATATGTAATGCAATGCTTTCTTTCAAATGTATGGATTTTATGCAAATATAATTGATAGATGAAAAATGTATGACAATGTATGATTTTGATTATGCTATGCAATGATAAATGCACATGTATGTAATGTAATGTAGTATATGGAATGATTACGATATGTAAATGTAGTGTTACACATGATATGCTTTGTAGGTATTGATGAAGAAAAGTACTCGATCATTTGTCAAAAATGATGTTTAACCCAGGATGGTGACTACTTGCGGTTCTGTGAAGAAACCTTCAATTGAGATTCAGCTCTTGTAAGATGTTTAGCACTGTTTGAAGAATGATTTAAGCATTCGAGTTTATTCAGTAATTGTGAGATCACACAATCATGCAAAGTGAAAAAATGAAATGCAAACCTAAGACCTAGGACCTAGTCACTGATTGTGTGTCAGTCATTTTCATCATTGAATTTTTATTAGGTAGCTAGATAAATCAATACAACATCCACTAGTTAGAAAACTATGAATATATGAATATTGATTTTGATTTCAAAATGTTGGATTAGATATAAGCACCAATGAATAAATGCCAGGATGACCTGAATATCATGTCCATTTTGATATAGCAATTTGTATAAGCATCAAAACATAAACGTTGTGATGACTTGAATACGTCTCGCATTTGAAACACATCAAGTAATCAAGAGAGCATTCTAAATCCAATGTGAATTACCCATAGTGACCCTTTTTCATTCACATCCTTAGGCAAGACCGCATTTCACAATAGGAGTAAGAACTCACTCAAAAAGATAATAGTTAGATCAATATTCTAGGAATTATCTGGGTATTAATGGTCGAGGTACTCATGGCCATCCAATATGAGATGGAGGCTCTTACAGAAAGACACCATTTCAATCCATATTTTCCAAAGTTGTTAGATTTTCACTCAAAATAGAAAACAAAGAAAAGATTATGCCCCTAGTCATCACTCTCTAAATCTTATAAAGGACATCATTAAAGAGCTCGAAAGGACACAATGTGAAAAAATCTCAATACGAATCAGTAAGCATACAAGGAGATAAAAGAAAGTCAAGCATAGAGTGTTTCTAGTTTGTTGTGATGTTTGATTGTGCTATTGTAGATGAAAAATCCTTTCTGGAGAGAGAGACTGACTGACTGACTCGAATGTAGCTTCAAAGGACCCTAACTAGATATGACACGTCTGAGGTATTGAGGATTGTAGGATATGACTTTGATTGCCCCCAAGTTTGAACATTGATAGGAGACAGATGCTTTGGCCAAATGGTGCATAGACTGACTTTATTGAAAATAAGGATATATACAGACTAAAGCAGACTGAAAGCTAGAAAAGACCAAGATTATGCTGATAGATGGATCATTTTGAACAAATGGTGCCCATTTGCTAGGTTTTCACCATCTTGGAAGAGATTCTATTTTTGCTACCAAGGCACCTATTTCCAGGTTTTCACTAAGGCACTTTTTCTTTTTCTCATATTTTTGTATTTTTCATTTTTTCAATTTTTTTTGTAGTTTTGATAATTTTTTATTTTTTTTGTGATACATCAAGATGCCTATTGCTAGGTTTTCACTAGGATGATCATTTTTCCAAGACATTTTGAAAAGATTGAATGCCTTAAGCGTAGATTTTTTTCAGATGGAGAACGTTGATTGGTTCTTAGAGCTATTCTCCTTTAGCCATTGAGATTTAATAGGCTCTAGAGCCAAAAGTAGTAGTGACAAGAAAGGGACCCAGCTAGTTGGGTTCAAACTTCCCCTTGCATTCTCTATGTGATTGATTTTTAGGATTCTCTCTCAAGACTAGATCCCCAACCTGAAATTCTCTATGTCTGACTTTCTTGTTGTAGCCTCTAGACATTCTTTTCTGATATAATTTGAGATGATCATATACTTCTTGTCTGCGCTCATCTAGTAGTTCAAGTTCTTGCAACCTAGACACTCTTTATTCATCATCAATTACTAGACCATGCATTTTGATTCTTAGTGATGGGATTTCAACCTCAATATATAATACCACTTTAGACCCATAAACTGAAGCAAATGGTGTAGCCCTAGTGGGTGTTTTGATACTTGTTCTATAGGCCTAGAGAGCTAGATTGATCATGAGATGCCAGTCTCTTCCTATTTTATTAACTGTGCGATGCAAGATTTTCAATAGATTCTTGTTTGAAGCCTCTGCTTGTCCATTCCCTTGAGGATAGTAGATTGATGACCAATGTTGTGTAATCTTTAATTTGGCACATAGATCATCTAAGTCTCTATTCTTGAATTGGCCACCATTATCTATGACTATAGAATGTGGAATACCATACCCACATATGATGTAGTTGAGGATAAACATAGAGATTTTATTGTTGGTTGCTTGAGTCAAAGGGACTGCTTCTACCCATTTTGTGAAATAATCTATAGTTGTAATAATATGGGTATGTCCATTAGAAGAATGAGGATGTATGGCTCCTATAAGAACAAATGCTCATTGGTTAAAAGGCCATTGTGTATTAAAGGGAATTAGATCTCTCCCTGGTGTATGAATTAAGTTACTATGTACTTAACACTATTGACAATTCTTTGCAAACTTGATAGCCTCTTTCTCCATTTGAGGCCAATAGTACCCAACCCTAATAAGTTTTTGAGCTAGTGTTAAACTATTGGAATGTGATCCACATATACCCTCATGGACTTCCTCTAATGCCCATTGAAACTCTTCACATTCTAAACATCTAAGGAGTGTACCATCCAGACCTTGTTTGTATAGATCATTACCAATGATGACATATTGGGATGCATTACGGATAAGGTATCATTTCTCATGGTGATTGAAGGTATCGGGAATGATTTTTTCTTTAAGGTAGGAATATAGGTTTTTGTATTTGGAGGAATCATGACCTACCATAGTGCAAATCATGCAGGTTTCAGGGGACCAGGTGGGTGGAAATAGAACCCCCTGATGAACCATCCCCACACACACCCCCTTATTCTAGCAAGCTTATTCATATACATGATAAGATAGTGCTTCCACTAGGAACTCATAGCATAGCTCATGTTCAGGCTACTGTAATAAAGTAGATAGTGTTGCCATAGGATCAACAACTTTATTCTCCAATCTAGGAATTTGTTCAAATGTGATGGATATGAAATATTTCTTTAAGTCATCTACCATGCATTTGTATGGAAAAAGTTTCTCATCTTTTGTCTGGTACACATCATTGACTTGGTGTATTACAAGCTCTGAGTCTCCATGAATGTGTAGCTATGTTACCCTTCATTCAATTGCTATTTTCATGCCATTAAGAAGGGCTTCATATTCAACAATATTGTTTGTGCAAGGAAAATTTAGTCTGAATCCTTTAGGTATTGAGTATCCTTGAGGTGTGATGAATAATATGCCTATTCTAGATCCATTCTATGTATAGGAGCTGTCAAAAAATAACTTCCATGCTCTAGAAGAAATATTCATGATAGAGGAATCTGGAAATTCCATTTGCATTGGTGTATCATCAAACAATGGTGCATTAGCCAATTGATCAACAATGACTTGGCCCTTGATAGCTTTTCTTTCAACATATTCAATGTCAAATTCACTTAATAGCATCACCCATTTAACTAATCTACCTGTGAGGGCAGCTTTTCTTAGTAGGTACTTTAGTGGATCAATGTTAGCTACCAAATGTGTGGTATGAACTAAAATGTAGTGTCTCAATTTCTATGATGCAAAGATTATAGCTAGACAAGCTTTCTCAATCATTGAATAGTTCTTCTCATATGCTACCAATGTTTTACTGATATAGTATATAGCTCTTTCCTTCTTGTCCTCATCATGTTGTGCTAGCAATGCCCCTAGTGATGTATCTATGGAAGAGACATATAAGATCAATGGCTTCCCTTGAATAGGAGGCATCAAAATAGGAGGATTTGATAGATATTTCTTGATATGATTAAAGTTCTTTTCACATTCCTCATTCCATGCAAAAGTCACACCTTTATGTAATGTCTTTGTGAAAGGTTGTGATATGTCTGCTAGCTAAGATATGAAGCATCTAATAGATTGTACTCTCCCTTGTAATGTTCTCATTTGATTGATATTTTTAGGAGGTTGCATCTCCATGATAGCTTTGACCTTAGTTGGATCAACTTCAATACCTTTCTTTGAAACAATGTAACCTAAGAGATTTCCAGAAGTGACACCAAAAGAACACATTTTAGGGTTCAGTCTGAGACTAAACTTCTCCATTCTATCTATTATTTTTCTCAAGTCACTCAAATTTTTAGATCTTATCATTAATTTAGCTAAGGTGTCATCAACATAGTCTTCCACGGTTTGATGCATCATATCGTGAAAGATAGATGTCATGGCTCATTGATATGTAGCACAAACATTCTTAAGGCCAAATGGAATGACATTCCAATAAAAGGTACCCCACACACATGTGAAATAAGTTTTATCTTGATCCTTTAGAGAAATTTTTATTTGGTTGTATCCAAAAAAACCATCCATTAAAGAATGCATCTCAAAACCTGCAGTCATGTCCACTATCATATCAATATTTGGTAATGGAAAATCATCCTTAGGGAATTCTTTGTTTACATCTCTAAAATATATGCATACTCTTATAGATTTTTCTGGTTTTGATACTAGAACAATGTTAGAAATCCATTCAGCATAATCAATAACTCAGATAAATCCGGCTTTCAATAGTTTTTCTAATTTAGCTTTGACCAAGAGTGCAACATGTGGATGCATTTTTCTCAATTTTTGCTTAACAGGTTTGACTCCTGGAGCTATAGATAAATGGTGCATTATAAGATTAGGATCTAATCTAGGCATATCTGAATATTTCCATGCAAAATTGATCTTCTTCTCTATTAGGAATGTAGTAAATGTTTGCTTTTATTCTTCTGATAAGGACTGTGCTACATGGATCAACTGTGGTTCTTCCGCTATGCCCAAGTTGATGGATTAAGTGGGCTCAATTAGTACTAGACATCTATCCTATAAATGACTCAGAAGGACATCAAATATCTCATCCTTAGGTGCCTCGGAGAGGTTTTCACCTTCGGATACATCTTTTATTTTTACTTTTGTAGGTTCTGAGACTGCCACAAAGTGGTTTCACCCTCAGAATTCTTTTTCCTTTTCTTTTTATTCTTATTCTTTTCACTAAGATACTTGATGTTTGACTCCATCATGCTAACGCTTGGTTCACTGATGGAAGTCAGCATAGGTTCAACTACATTGAGGTAGCAAGAAAGGGCATAGTCATTTGGAAAGGTATAGATACCATGGCTCAGGTTCATGGAGGTTTGATCAAGAAGTTTGGGATGTTGGATAGTCAAAGTGGGGAAGGATTGGGAAATGGTTTTTACAGATATGGATATGTCATCATTGGTCCCAAACCAACTCTTGAGTTTGAAGGTGATATTACAACCTACAATATTCAATTTGTGAATAGGCTCAATGTCATTGTGGGAGTCAACTTCAGCCATAGGTGGATTAGATTCGCTAAGTTCATCATTTCTCTCTAGCCTCACATTGGGTTTAGGTGCATATTGGTGAATAACATCAATATGTTTTTCTGTGATAAGCTCATCTTCCTCTAGAATGACCCCCCATTCACAGTCATTTGATTCCTCATCTATACCTCTAGGAAATCTAAGAACATGTGTAAAGTTAGGATGGATACCCCAAGAAGGGTTACCTTTAGATTCTAATTTGAATTCATACTTTTGGGAATCTATTTTCAGAATAGCTACCACCTTCTTCCTTATCTGTGTGGTTTTCTTCAAGATCAGCTGGTTCTTGTGGTGCAACTATCTTTTGTTCCATAGTTGGTTCTTGTTTTTCTACTATATTGATCCTTTTTATTGGGTCATCTTCAGCTTTGAGAAGATCTAGGATTTCTTCAGGAAAATGCTCATAGGGAATGAGCTCATCAGTGGTGTCTAAATCATCACTATCAATTTGTTGTGTTTCTTCCTTTAATTGATTTTCTTCTGATGGTTCAATATGTTCTAAGACATGTGGAGAGTTGTTGCTAAGATAAAAAGGCTTCTTTTGATATCCTAGACTTATTGTATTCTCATTTGTTCGGCCTCAGTGGTCAAGAGGTGATATAAGACCTTTTCCTTATAGTCCTAGAGGTCCTTTTCCAGTGTATCCCATTTTAGAAATCATTTTATCTCCTAGTCCATATGATTTCTAAGGAATTTTTCTTGAAGTGGAGTCACATTTCTAGACTGATTGGGATTTATATTCATCCTTGTATAACCATGCGAGCATGACTTCTTCTTCCTCAAATTCTTGTTTAGATACTTTCTTTGTGACAAAGCTTCCATTGAATATGACCTGGGACTCTTTAGCATTGGGTTTCACTTTTTCAGAAGGTTGTCCATAAGATTTTGGGGACAACGGGAGAGAGGTGAGGGATAAAACTGGTTCCATTGTGTATTCTCCCATACCCTTGTCTTTGATTTTGACCTCTTTTGCAATGTCTTCTACCTTGGATGTAGATTTAATATCTGATCGCTTAGTGGAAGATTCTCTATTATTAGGAACAAGTTTGTTAGCACTTTCTTTCAATGCATTGCAAGTTGTAGATATGTCAGCTAGAATAGTTACTTCTACCACTTCATAAGGAAATTTTACACATTGATGGTATGTGGAAGGAATAGCTCACATTTCATGTATCCAGGGTCTCCCTAGAAGAATGTTGTAAGCCAAAGGTAGATCAAAAACTTGACATGTGATATCTTTGATAACTGGACCTGTTCTAATAGGTAAGACAATTGTTCCTTTGGAAGATCTTTCTTGTTCATCATATGCCTTGATAGTTATCTTCTTGTTAGGATCAATGATAGTTTCTAATAATCCCAATTGCATGATCAAGATGTAAGAACAAATATTGAGACCAGGGCCTCCATCTATCAACATGTGTTTGACATGATGGTTTTGGATTAAGACTTCAATGTGTAAGGGCTGATGCAGATGACTTAAGGAGTTATCATCTTCCTCTGAAAAGGAGATATACTAGGGAGATGTTAGATGACCAACCATAGTCTGGAATCTATCTAAATCAAGGTTGTTAGGAACATTGGAACTAAGCAGAGCTTTATCCAAAATAGCTCGATGAGAGGGAGATATCCAAAGCAGCTCAAACATTGATATTTTTACATTGGTATGCTAGATTTGCTGGACAATATTGCATGATGTTGGTCTCATGTCTTTAGAATTTGATGATTTAGAGGCCACCCTCTATTTAGAAGCAAATGAAAGATTGAAAGGAATCTTAGGGACATTTGATGAATCTGGGATTTGTCCTTTTAGATGTGACCGAGCTTGTGATCGAGTAACTACATTTGTGGATTGATTATCTCTATCTTTTTGCACAATAGTGATGACATTGCAATGTTCAGATAAGCAAGGTTCCACCATATTTATGATAGCAGTGTTTCTAGAGTAAGCATAATTGACTTTAGCACCCATGTTAGGCTAAGAAGATGAATCTCCTTGACCATGTTTCAAAAATGGTTTCGTGAATGCCATATGATCATTATTTCTTTTATGATTGTCAATTATAATTTCTCCATTATCAATTTTGTCTTGTATGAGATGCTTTAAGCATGTGCAGTTATTGGTTTTATGACCCTTATTTTGATGGAGTCATAGAAATCGGTCTCTTTCCACCATTTGGGTTTAGGTTTAGAATCAAATTTTCAGATATCAGGCAATGTGATGATTTTGTTGGCCAATAGAGTCTTCATGGCAGACTCTAAAGATTCTCCAAGAGGAGTAAACTTGTGTTTAGGATCTATAGCCCATGGTTTGTAGTCAGATGAATTCTTGTTTGATTTTATTGCTTTTTCCTTTGAGGCTTTGATGGCTTGGGTGCCAACACTAAGATTGAAAGTGGGTGCCTTGGATGGAGCATAGATAGTATCAACAATGCCATCTGTGACGATGCCTTTATTCTTGTTCCAGTTTTTCTTCTTGTCTTTAAAACTAGATCTAGATTCATACTTCTCTTTTTGGAGTGATATGTCTCCCTTTTCCACAAGGACTTTCTCAATTTTGATTTCATTATCCACCATCTTATCGAAGGATGTGTGATCTTGCATTTGTAAAGGGTAGTTGATTTCTGGAACAAGATTGTTGATGAAAATTTCTAGCTTCTCTGTTTCTGGAATGGGTCTAGCATATAGAGAAAACTTCTTCCTCCATCATTTGAGGAAAGTTAGGAATGGTTCTCCTAGGTATTGTTTCAGATTAAAAATGTTGATCATGGTGACCAGATGTTTGATGTTATAGGAGTATTGTTGATAGAATAGATTGATTAACTCCTCAAAAGTTTTGATTGTTGGAGTCATTTTTTAGAACCAATGAATGGCTACTCCTCCCAGAGATCAAGGGAAAAGACACATTAGGTAGGTTGGTTCCTACATGAACTCCATAGATTGAGTATATAATTCCTTGACATGGTCTTAGGGATCAGATTTTCCATCGTATTTGTCATACTTGGGCATTTCCACTCTTTTCGAAAATGGTGGCATGTACAAGTCTTTATCAAATGGAAAAGGGCATAGGGCCTCCATGGAGAACTCTTTAGGTTCCTTCTCTTTTTCAATTTTTTTTATCTTGACTTGCATGGCATGCATCTATTTCATCATAGCCATGATAGGAGTTTCTTCCTCTTGAGTAACGATATCTTTGACATTAAAGTTTGGAGGAAGTTTAGCTCCTTGTTGAGCCAAATCTAGGAAGTATGCCTCTCTATCTTCCTTCAAGAAATGCTTCATCATTCTTTTTAAGTCATCATCATTTTGATATCAAGTAATTTTAGAAGGTGTGGGTTCATGATCTGTGCCATGTTGGATTGATGTCCTTGGGACCCTTGGTTTCCTCCTCCTTGAAACATGGTGTTGTTAGGAGAACTACCAGGGATTGATTGATGAGGAGTTGCTTAATGAACTGCGTAGATTGATGCAGGAGGAGTGACGTAACCACCTATCAAGTAAAGATTTCCAAGAGCATCTTTTACAAATTTAGTTGTGTCAAAAGGTTGATGAAATGTCTCAGCAATCACAGAAGATGCAGTTGAAGAGAGTTTGGGTTTTTCTCCTTGTTTTTGTTGTGATGAAGCTCTAGTTTCCACCATTAACCTTAGGTGAAGCAAAAGAGAAAGATGAAGACAACTAAAGAATGACTTGATTCAAGAAGATTGAATGATGCAACCTTGTCAAGATTGAGTTGATTGAAGATATATTGGATGTAAATGAAGGATAATGTGCCCTAGTAGTATGGGTAGATGCCCAAAAGATGGTAGACACGAGCTCGCAACACTTAGCCATTTTGTTGAAGATTGAATTAAAGATGATTTTGACAAGGTTTTGACACAAGATAAAGTTGAGACCAAATTGATAGATTAGAGGGCTAGATCAGACTCAAGAGACCACTTCCAGTTAATAGATTGGATTTTTCTATTTGTTCTGCTCTATTCTTGATATAATGATTTGTTTGATAGAATCTGGGAGTAGGCTGTAAAAACTAGATTTCTAGAAATTTTGGCAAGTTTCTAGAAATTTTTTAAAATTCTCATACGACTTTCTCCAAGCTCGTATGAGTCTGGGTAGGCTCTGGCATGACAATTGACAAGAATCATATGATAGTTGACACCAGGGTTTGATTTTCTTTAACTTTTCCTGACAAAACTTGTACGACAATATACAAGCTCCTGTACAACAATTTGGGGGTTCTGATATGACTTTTGGTGGAAACTTGTATGAGTTTCTGAGACTATGGGATGACTTTTGGACTCTAGAAAGGAATTTTGTATCAAATTTTGAAATTTTTTAGTTTTTAGAATCAGTTTGTTTGTAAGATTTTATTTGTCCAGGTTTGAAGATTCATGTAACAGTTTGTTTCCAAAGGACCAAGTAGATAGAAAACACATAGAACAACAAGCAAAGGGAAGCAATAAATCATCTAAAAACAATGAACAAGGGCAAAAGAAACCTTGTGCATGAATAAGCAATAGTGACTTATTGTGCTAATCCCTAGGAATGCTACTTGCGTATGTTCTCAAAATTTTTTTCCAATAACACACAGTCCTAGAAAATGAAAAATTGGCCTCGCTAAGGTGTTTAGTAATGGTCTGACTCTGCAACTTTTGTGATCTCAAGATGGTGAACTCCAATCTAGGTGCACCGAGGTTTTGACATAGCTCAAGAATTTAATCAATCAGGAGCTGCTACGGAGATCTGACAGCCCAACAAGAGACCACACTTATGGAGATTTCTTTGACAAAGACATTTATATAGCAACTATTGCTACCATGGAAAAAATGGCTATTACCGCTTGAGGTTCCATCCATGTGGCTGACCCAATAAAGGGAATGTCCACTATGGTTAATCCTCTCTAAAGGTGACTCACAAAAGATACCACATGGGGACTTGGTCCAGATCCAAGGATTTGAGTTTCTGATACTACCCAAAAAGGGAGTAGAGCATAATCCTCTAGCCTTATCACTTTTACCCAAACATAGATTAATCTGACACGCTAAGACTGAAATTATCTCACCAAGATTTGTGATGTGAAAAATTATGTCTATCGATCTCTCTAGAGAGAGAACGTATCGATCAAAAGCTGAGGACCAAACCTAGTAAAATCATGAAATAATCTCAGTAACATCCCTACCTACAAGGGGATCCTTTGTCAAGAAGAGCTTCACATGCATAAACAAGAGAAAAAATCCCACTCTCTCAAGATCATCCACAAATAGTGTTCATAGGGCCTATTTACTATGTGTAACAGATATGAAAAAAGAAAATCTATGTTTGTTTTATAGCCCGAAACTGAAGTTTGTGATATGAAAGTAGGAAAATTCATAGAAGCTTGACACATGAGAGTTTGTTTTATGTCCCAAAATGAAGTGTTATCAGATGCAACAAAATACCCGAGTTCCTTGCAATGCACTTAGTAGATTTCACCTATTTTTGCAATTTTGTTGTGCTTTTCCAATCAGAATCAACAAATATCAATCAGAAATAGAATATCTCAATTGTTAGGGTTAGTTGTTAGTCCAAATCCAAAAATCAAATCTGGAAAACTGCCTGAAAATCTGAAATGACAATTGAATTTTGATGTCAAAACTTGTACGACAATATGTTACCTCTCGTATGACAATCTGGAAACTTGTACGATAGTGGGTGTATGCTCACATGACAAAGTAGCTCCCAAATGACAATGTATAAGAATGGGTATGAGTTTTGAAAACATTGAACATCGTACGACACTTAGTGGGTTCTAGCATGACTTTCTGACACAACTTATATGAAAATTGTATGGACAAAAATTAAAAATTGCATTTTTGGCTAGAAAATTGATAGAAATGTTAGAATAGAAATGGAAACCCATTTCAGGGCCCCACGGTGGGTGCCAAAAATGTGTGTAAAAATTGTACCTAGCTGTGGACACAACACTTCTGTAAAACATTAGAGGTTAGCAAAATCAAAATCTACAAATAAATGAAACTAAGCTAACCAGGTGAATTACTGCCTTCTAGTAGGTGTAAGCATGGTATTCTTAGATTAGACCGAGATCAGTGATGATGCAACACCTAAATGAAGGATTTGAATGCAAAAAGATGAATGTAGAATGAATGCAGATTAATCTATTTTTTTGGATTTTGAATGCAATTAGGATGAAAAAATGATATGAATCTAAACTAGAATGGAATTAGAATGATATGCAGATTATACTAAAAATGATATGAATTGATATGAAAAACTATGCAAAGCTATGAAAAACTATGAATTGATCTCACAAAGTTGCCTATCACAAAAGCTTGATTCTTCGTGTGCAATTTTGCCAGAGTAATTGTGCAAATTTGAGAGATTATTTTATGAAGAGCCAAGCCTTGTTTTTATAGAAATCTAGGGCTTTGAGGATGCATAAGAAAAACTATAAATCACTCTTGATAAACTCAGGTTGATTTTTGAGTTAATAAGAAATCATGAATAAATAACTCACAAAATCATGCAAAATCAAGCAAAAATAGCTTTTTGACTCAAATCAGAAGTTTAGATCAGCTTTCAACTCAAAATAAATGTTGAGTTTCAAGAAGATAACAACTTGAATTTATTTTTTGATTTAAAGTTTAACTGCTCTTTAAATGTGCATAGATAATTATGAATTAAATAAATAAATAAAGTGATTTATCTTCATCTTAACTAATTTTTGAATTAAAATAATGATTTATGGGTTAATTATTTATTTAATCAAACTAATATTCAAAAACAATATCATTAGATATTGACAGTTGACATTAATTAATTAAATAAGAATTTAATCAATTAATCATAAGATTTTTGATTTATTGTCAAAATTAAATAATACAATTTAGGAATAAATGTAATTAAATTTAATTAAATAATTAAGTGGCAGAATTAAACTTAATTAGTTAAATATTCAGAATATTCAATTAATTAAATTCTAGGATAAATAGGATTTATCACCAAATAATATTTAATTAAAAATAATTAGGATAAATAGGAATATTCGAGGAATATTCTCCAATGCAGAATTAGGATAATCAATTTTTGATAAATTGATGCACATGTGTGCCTTAGGTTAGGACTTTGATGTCGATTTCATTCGATTTGAAGATGTAGGAGCTTAATGAACCTATAGCCCATTTTGGGGGTATTACACCTTCTAATAAGGGTTTCTGCGATACCAAAATACATGTGTCATGTGTATGAATTTTCATGTATTCTTAATTGATTAGATTACATGCATTTACATTTGAGATATGTCATTAAGTGTATGGTGAATGAAATTGATATAGTCAGTTACTGAAGTACATGTTTATAAGGATTCAATTTGAAAGTTTTATGGGTACTGATTCACACCTCCCCTCTCAGTACACAACTTTCCATAATTCCAACAATTGGTATCAGAGATAGTTCTCTTGTTGAGGAAGTTTAATCATTGAAGATAAAATATCTTAAGGATGGAAGGTATACGATTGATAAGACTATTGAAAATTAGAAATTTTATATGTATATCTTCATTGAACAATTCAAGGAAGCCAAAGAAAAATTGAGAGAGTTACTGATCAAAAGGAAGGAAATGAAATTTGGGTACAATGAGACTGATTATCGGGAAGAAGAGATAGAGGATCCATTTTAAGGATTTGGATATGGAAGAATATCTTATGCATCTAAAGGAACCATATCAAATCTATTTGAAAAGAATCAACATCTTACTAAACAAGTGAAAGTATTGCAAATTGGTTAAGAGACTCAAATGGTAAGAATGATTGATGTCATGAACAATGCAAGATAGACTTAACAAGGAAGGAATTTGGCTATTGAAGATAGAAGACAAATGATTGATAATCCGCAAGAAAAGGAATTTGAAATACTAAGACTTATTGAGCATCATTTTTAAATCTCCAACCAGATGGTTGTCATGAGTCAGGAAGTCAACAGAGTGAATAGTGAACTTACTAAAAACTTGGAAGACATTGGTGAATTGAGAGAAGAGAATGAAAAACTAAAGAATGAAGTAAAGATCCAACAACAACATAATGAGATGATCAAGAAAGATGAAGAAAGTACTAAAATAATGGATGAATTTCTAAACAATCAAAGAAGACTTGACAACACTACTAGTTTAGGTTATACCGAGCAGGGAGAGTCATCTAAATAAGCTGAACAAAAGAGTGCCTATCTAAATAAAAGGCCAAAGAAGCTCTTAGGCTATCACTATGGAAAATTAGGCCATACATTAAATATTTTTAGAAGCCAAGAAAAAGGTATTCGTAAATGCACTCCTAAATTTAATGGTTATTATTATAAGTGCAACAAGTATGGACATCAAGCACATGAGTGTAGATCAAAGATGAATAAGTCACCTAAGAAGAACTATATGGAAAAGAACTATTGTACTTGCAACATGCATGGACACATATCATAGGAATGTAGGACAAAGATGAAGCAAGTTTGGAAATCGAAAGGACAAATCAAGATATATCAACTGAGAAGACAAGGTAATGCATACACTTGGAATTACAATACTTGTGTTAATTGCACAACATGTGGTAGATATGGACATATTGAAAATAATTACATGATAATGCACTAGAGAGGAAGACGTCGAAATTGGACAAATTCTGGAATGGCATTTCTACACTTTCATAAGGTCATTCATTTAAGTAAAGACTGTAGAGACTAAGTACTAGAAATTAGTATTAATGCAAATGGAAACACAATTGAATAAATCATGAGGATAAGAAACCAAATGTGGAGAAGAGAAAAAAATGACAATGCTAGACCAAGCACAATAGTCAGTGAAACCTCATCTATTGAATTGGGTGATCTCACTACCTCCACCTAAGAAAAATCAAGTAACTATGGAATTAAATTTCAAACGGTTATATCTTACACCAGTTCCTTATATATATTGTGTGGATACCAAATCAGAATTAATTAAGTTGCACTAGGGTATTGTATGTTATTAACTTTAAATGAGTAAATTTAGTTAAGCTGGATCGAGTAAGAAATTTCTAGTCAGTGAAAGTGTTAGAGACAACTGAGTTTCATAGTCAACCAACCATTGATAGTATTCAACAATATTTAAGGTATCTATATTTTTAACTAACTGATTCGATTGTCAACTGAGTGGTAGCTAGAAAATCATTTAATGTGCTAAATAAGGTTTTTTGGTTATAAATACATGGGAGATGAACTCATTTCTTCACACAATGATCAAGAGAGAACTAGAGTGATTTGAGAAAATTGAATCAAAGCTATTCATAGAGATCTAAGCACATTATGAATAGTTAGAGACTGATTCAAGTAGTTTTTCAACTAACTGAGCTCTTTGCACACAATTTGACGAAAGCCCTAAAATTAGCAATTACGATGGCATCATCTTCTCAAACCATTCAAACCAAGGAAGAAAAGGGTAAGAAGGTTACTTTAATCAAGAACACAACTTGTACAAAGCCCCACTACAAACTTCATCTGAAAGTTGCAGCTCAACCTGATGACAAGGGCATGTTCTCTGTGATATTACCTAGGGCTCTACTCGTAAAAGATATAAGGTCTTAGATCCACTTTAAAATCAATGAAATTGATGACTTTGAGCTCCTGTTCACCTATCAATATCTTTGCACTAATGGAAAACTTAAGGATGATCACAAGTACTTAGAGGTAAAAGGGTTAACCAATGCCCTATATTTCCCAAAAGAAATTAAAATTGAATGGATGTGTATTGTTCTAAGCCAAGTACAGGAAGGAAAGCTATGGTTGGATGAAATGATGAAAATAACAAAGGATGTTATACATGTGGTTACCAAGTATCCCACGAACAAAAAAGAAAAATCCCTAAGATACCCGATGAAAACTGAGATTGAGAAGTTAACAGGAGATGAATGGGATGGTAGAGGTATGATAATAAACACCATGAATGACCTTGAGATGAGATTCAATGCGTATGTTATTGCATACAAATTATTCCAATCAAGTAGACCGAATAGTGTTGCATGTGGAGTGGTCAACATTGCATATAAAATTGTGAAGAAGGGTTTGCAACTTGACCTATCCGAGTTGATGTTGAGACAGTTGGAAGAGAACATGAGAACCATCAGAACAACAAGATCAAATACTTGCAAATTTGGTTCATTATTGGTATGTACATTCTTCTATTTGTAGAACTACTTTCTATTAGTCGGTAATGTAGAATGGGATTTCAATCGACCAGTCATTGTACAAATACATGAATTTATTAAGAACCTAGAGAAGAATTTTGTACCTATCATCGATAATTATTTTGGTAGATTTAAGGAAAGAATAGGGATCCTAGCACAGCTAGTCAAGAAATACAAGGATGACATTTGTGTTTTGGTGGATACTGACACCACCTTGATTAAATAATTAGAGCCATAGATATCTTGGATACCTCCCATGGAATATGAGATAGACATTGACCGAGCTTCAAAAGAAATCAAGGCTTTACTTTCCTATCCTAGGGATAAAGAAGCTACACAGTTTGGGACCTATGATGAGGCCAAGTCTAGAGTAAAGGTGGGACTTGTGGTTGAAAAGATGGGTAGGAAAAAGGAGAAAATGGTGAAAACTCTAAAGAAAAAATTTGGTGTAACTGATGAAGACATTGAGAAATTGGTTGATGAAGGAACTGAGGAAGATGCACTAGTCAGTGAAGATATAGATGAAGAGGCCATCGAGTCCAATGATCATGAATAGGAAAAGCCACCTAAGGCTACAAAAGGTAAAGGTAAACAAGTTGATACTTCAACCTCAACTAGGACAAGGTCAAAAATTTGTAGTTCACCACCTTTGAAGAAAGGTGTTGCAAAGATTAAAAGGCCTACACCGAAACACACCAATCAAAAGAGAAAAAAAAAAGGCCACCATCAAGCTCCTAGAACCAATGAGGAGAAGGAAACTGATTAGAAGCAAAAATGACATAGATTCAGAAGAGGACACTGAACAATTTTGTGTTGTAGTGAATAAAGAACCTTAAAAAATTGATGAAGTTGCAGAAGGTATAAAGAACAATGGAAGACTTGGTACTCCTAAGCTAAACATATATTCAAATCTGAGTATTGAGGATTAGGATAAGCTAGAGGAAGCTATGATAAGCATGTTGATTACTTTCAAACGTGTTCTAGTTGAGTTTGTGGGTAGCATAACAAAAGAAATATAAAATTATCTGCTAGATGGATGTATGCAATTCAAACCAAGAAGAGAATGAGAGAAAGGTCATTAATTTTGGTAAGATCTGACTACTCTATTCTTGAAATTGATGAAGCCTTGAAACAATATGCAAATAATTTTTTGATGAAGGCCAGGGAATTTAAAATTGTTCAAGGAAAACTACAAGAGGTAGATGATGAGAGTAGAAATATATGGACTAAACTCCTAAGTCCATTAGAGAAAACTGAGGCAACTGCATTTGTAGTTGATACCGAGAAGCCTCAACTAAGCATACAAGCATGAGAACCAATAAATATTGAGGATGAAACAATTTACATCTTAGATACTGAGCAACCTAAGGAGGAAAAAAATGCAAAAGACTTCATAACTACTACTGACAATATTATGGAAGGGATTTCTGAGATGTTGACCACATTAGGAGATGACAAATATTAATTGAAGATATAATAGGAGGCAACCCCGACAAAAAAGTTAAATAAGATGAAGTAATTACCAGTGCTACGGAGAACCTTAGCAAAGAAGAAGCATCTAAGGTAGCCCGAGCAATGGTACCATGTAATCTGCCTATATTGGTACAAGATATAGAGATAGCAATTGAGCAAAAAACTAAGGAAGGTCCACCTAAGTAAGGAATAGATACAATTGAATACAAGGGTGAGGAGACTAGTAAGGAGACTAGACATTATGGAGAAGATACACAAGGTGAAGCACCCACCAAGACCACTGATGTTACAAGAAATGATCAAGACACACAAACATAGATAATGATAGACACTTCTACCACAGACATCAAGTCACATGCCTCTACACCACAAATTGTATAATCCACAACTGGGTAGAATAAAGAAGAAGAACAATCCATCAAGCCACCATAAACAAATCCTGAGCATAAGGGTCAAGTTTCTATTGTACAATCCCCCACATCTAGTGTGCAAGATAAAAAGAAGAAAAAGAAGCAAGGAAGTAAGGGTCTAGTCACACTTGATGAGATAATAGAAATACCAACATGTGACCCAAGGAAACTTGACCCTAAAGCTCTTAGGAAATATGGAGAGCTATGCACTCAAAAATCAGCTCAAGAGAAACTGAGGTAGGAACACAAGAACACAAAGATGCTAGAGGATGTCAAAGAAATATTGATGCAAGTTTCTCTAGGTGTTAATGAAGATGAATCAACCCCCATCATTGACCAACTTGCACTGCTCACCAAGAATATTAATGGCCCAACTACTGATGCCAAGCAGATGATTGAAGAGAGAGAAGAAAAAAAGATTCAATACAAGCTAACTAAAAAGATCAGCCAAGTAGTAGTAGTGAATAATGTAAAGCTTTCAGAGGTAGTAACTGAATTAGAAAGCATTATGGAAAAGGTTATTACAATTTTGAAATAATTATGCACTATAATTATTTCACTACCGAGGTTAGTGAAAAGATAAATAAATTAGATGAAGATCTCAAAGATATTGCAACTAGTCTAACAACTAAGAAACATGCATTTCAAGTGCATTATTCAAAGGTTAAACACATTCAATGGTTAAGACTAGAATTGAGAAAGGAAGAGGACCGAATAAGAGAATAGGCAATTGAGCTACACGATGAGTTACTACTACATTTAGAAGTAGTGCAGAAACATGTGACAAAAGAAAAGAAATTGATTGCCACCCTCGAGATCTTAGTCACAAAAAATATTTTTGACATGCATGTTCAAGTGAGCTTAGAAAAGATTTCTCTAAAAAATCTCAAGGAGGAATGGGAAAACCTCATGGATAATCTCAAGAAAACCCACCCAAATATTTTTGACAAATTATAAGTACAATTTTTGGCATTATTTTCAAAAAGGGGGAAACATATGTATGTATATATAGCGAGAGCATGTTCAAAGGGAGTTCACCAAGTTTACATTTTTTTGGTTTTGTAAATTTTTCAAGTTCAAACTTTTATAGTCGGCATACACATATAAATTTTTGATACTAATGCCAAAGGGGGGAAATGTTACTCCTAAATGGATTAAGATTTGTCATTAGTATTCATTTTTACAGTTGGTAAAAAGATCAAGAGAGTTTAGTCAGTTATAACTATACAATAGTCACCGAGTACAAAAGTCACCAAGTTCATAGGATTACCAAGTGCCAGTATATACTGAGACTGAGAGACAACATTTACTGAGTAATCTAGAGTTCACATAAAAGTTTGGAATGACACATAGTTCAAGGTGAACAAATTTTTGTTGAGAAAGTAAACGGTTTACCAAGATCAAGGTGAATATTTATTACGGATGTAATCATTGTTGGAGATTTACTAGGAAGTCAGTGTTGACTGTATGTTTGTCATTGATGATAACATATGGTAAGTAGCATGTGTGGAAGGGTGATGGAGAGAGCCTTGAGCATATGTTGCATGGATATGATATCATCATGATATCATAGACATAGAGGTTTATTCTGAGTAAAGATAGTAGTATAGTTGTGTATATCAGTAAGTGTTTCTTACAGGTCCCGGGAATAGTTATGTATATGATTTGTAGTATAGTTGTAATAGAGTCGTGCACATTTATATTTATGTTGTAGACATATGTATGATGTTATGTTCATGGACACAAACTTAGATATGCAGTACAGGTTGAGTTATGAAGTTTCTAGTTGATAGTCACAGTTTCCTAAGTCTGCCGGGAAGAGACGACAATATTTATATGATTGCGATAGTTGTGCCTATCATCTTGGTATGCGCACTTGGATTTATGTTAAGAAGAGTGTTAAGGATGTTTCATTAATAGAGCATAACATAATTCAACATGAAGAGAAAGTATCAGTTAATTTGGTGAAGCTGACAGTATGAAGTAACGTGTTCACTCATATTGAGTTGGACAGGTCCCAGTTCATGTTGTGTGCTTAGTAGAGCCGACAAAGATATTATTAGAGAGTTTTATTGTTTCTCTAATATGATTTAAAGGTGGTTCCAATAGGCTGACTTGATTATATCATTTAGAGGAAAGATATTTATAGGCAATCATTTGTGATTGCTAAGCATGGCTAATAGTTGAGAGACTAGAGCAGAGTAGAGAGTGCGAAGTGTTGAGCCATCATCAGAAGGTCTATGTGACATAATAGAGAATTTATGATATCCATTGGAACTGATAAAGATAGCAGGTCTATGTGTAGTTCACCAAGATCCATATATAGTGTGTATTTGTCAAATAGAAGGTTGCAGCCTTCACCCCTTTGAGTAGTGTGCTCCCAGACAGTGCATCCTCACCCCTAATAGGGTTAATTGTAAAAGACTCTTAATAGGGTTTGACCCTTGACCAAGTCATTGTACTAAAAGAATTGTAAAGAACAACTCCTAACAGGGTTGCAAGATCTTCTAACAGGGATCATAATACACTAGTACAGTTCTTAGTGGGTGTTAATTCCCACTAGGGTTTTTACTTATTTGGGTTTCCCCGTAATCAAAATTGTGGTGTTTTTTTAAGTGTTATTTCATTTTTTTTATGCTTAAATTTCTTATATACTCAATTGGATAAAGAATTAAATCTTATAGATAACTAATTCACCGCCACCCCCTCTCAGTTATCTCTTGGGAATATTGGTATCAAATCCAAGTGCCTCAGAGAGAAAGTTTAATAGCTTGAGGTTGATCAGATGTCATTCTTTAGAAAGGAAAGTCCTAAGTTTGATGGAGAGAACTATCTAGATTGGAAGAACAAAATGATGACACATTTGTAGTGCATTGCCTTTGAGATTTTTGAAGTAGCTACCAAAGAAGTTGAGATTCCTTCACTAGTAGAACTTGCAAAAGAAGATGCAACCTTGAAGCAAAAAGATATGTTCACTTCAAATGCTATTGCCATAGAATCCCTTATCAACGCCCTATTTGACAGTGAGTTTTCAGAGATCAAGAAAATGAACAAAGCCTATAAGATATGGAAGTACCTAGAAGACATGTTTGAAGGAGATATTAAAGCCAAGAATGCAGGCAAAAAGACATGGAAGAAAAGATAAAATACATTAGAGATGCTACCTGATGAGAATGTCAGAGCTTACAATCAAAGGATTAATGAAGCAGTTGCAGGAATCAAAAACAATGGTGGATAAATCTCAGAAGAAGACATAATGGATAAATTGATGACTACCTAATGTGTGTGTGAAAATTGTACCTGATCTATAGACACAACACTTCAGTAAAACATTAGAGGTTAGCAAAAACAAAATCATGCAATAATTGAAATCTAATCTAACCAAGTGATTCACTGCCTTCTAGTAGGTGCGAGATTAATGTTCTTAGATAGTTATCAAGATCAATGACCTAGATGACACCTAAATGAAGGATTTGAATGCAATTGATCTAGATATGAATTGAATGCAATTAATCTATTTTTTTGATATTTTCCATGCAATAATAATGAAAAACTGATATAAATCTATGCTAATATGGAAATTGATCTAACAATGATATGAATATAAGCTAAATGATATGCAATGCTCAAAACTAGAAAGATCTCACAATAGCTTGGATTCGCAAAGATGATTCTTCAAACTCCAATTCAACAGCGTGAGAATGCAAATTCATGGATGAATTATGAAGAGTTGAGCCTTGGTTTTATAGAAATCCAAGGCTTTGGAGGTGCATGGAAGAAAGCCATAAATCACTCAGATTAACTCAACTTGATTTTTGAGTTATCTGATAATAAAGATAATTTAATTTACAAAAACATGCAAAAGCTAAGTTTTAACTCAAAATAGAGTTTAGCTTTAATTGATAATTGATAGTTGTCTACTTTTATGATTGTGCATGTTTTATTTATGAATTAATTTAATAATAAATTGATTTATTTCCAACTTAACTGATTTTTGAAATTAAATAATTAATTTATGGGTTAATTAACTATTTAATCAAACTTTTATTAAAAACTATATTATTAAATAATGACAACTTGCTTTAATTAATTAAATAAGAAATTAATCAATTATTCATAGGATATTGGATTTATTGTCAAAATTAAATAATACAATTAATAATAGATAGAATTTAATTTAATTACATAATTAAGTGGCAAGATATTAAATCTAATTAATTAAATAATTGATCAAACTTAGGATAAATGTGATTTATCACCAAATAATGATTAAATTAAAGATAATTAAGATAATTAGGAATATTGCTAGGATTATTCCCCGATGCAGAATTTAAGATAATCAATTATGATTCGATGATGTTTAGATGTGTGTTAGATTAGGACTTTGATGTCGATTTCATTCGAATTGTTGATATAGGAGATTAATGTACTTATAGCCCATTTTTGGGGTATTACACCTTGACACTAGAATATGACAACAAGATATGCATCCTAGATGAAACTATGTAGTCTGCAAAAGACTTTAAAAGAGAGACTTTAATCAGCAAGCTTTCAGCCTTTGAGATATCAATATTGAAGACAAAGCCTAAAAGTGAAACAACATTTAAAGCTTCAGTACATGGTAAGAAATCCTTAAACACCTATGGTAATTTTGATGATGATAATGAAGAGAAAACACTAGATAATTTCATTGCTATGATTGCTAAAAGAGAAAAGAAAGGAAAAGGAAACCATGAAGGTCAATTACTATTCAAATGCTTTTCATGTAATAAAATTGGTCACTTTGCATCCAAGTGTCCTACAAGACTTAAGAAGTTCAAAAATAACTACAAGCCTAAGTATACAAATGAATGTTACTATGTTGGAGATGGAGTATCAGATGAAGAATCATTAGAGGATGAAATTGGATTCATTTCCCTTGAAGATGAAAAGAATGCACAAGAGTTAGCACCGATTTCACAAGCTGACATCAGGACAGATTGGATCATTGACAGTTATTTCTCACACCACATGATAGGAGAAAAAGATATATTTGTACATCTGGATAGATAAAAAGGACACATGGTTATATTTGGAGACAACACTCCTAAACCTATCATTGGTATAGGATCCATCACGTTGGATGGAAAGAACAACACTGATGATGTTCTATATGTTGATGGTTTGCAGCATAACCTACTAAGTGTTGGACAGTTGCTTGAAAAAGGATACCTGTTGGAGTTCAAAGATAAAAAATGCATCACTAATAACAAAGAAGGAGAAATGATTGCATTAGGTTCAAATACTAAAGGTAATGTTTTTAGCTTAATCCTGAAGCAAGTTATTTTGTTGCTAAAGTAGATGACAGTTGGTTATGGCACAAAAGACTATGTCATATCAATTTTGATGACATAGTAAAGATAAGTAATGTAAAGGAAGTAAGATATCTTCCTAGCATTCCAAAAATAGTTGATGCTATTTTTAGGGAATGTGTGATGGGAAAGCATGTAAGGAATTCATTCAGAAGTAAGCATAATTTGACAGAGAACAAGTTGGATCTGATACATAAAGACCTATGTGGACCAAATCAAACAAGATCAGACTATGGTGAAAGGTATTTCATTATTTTTGTTGATGAATATTATAGAATGATGTGGGTTGCATTCTTAAAGGACAAATCAGAAGCATTTGACAAGTTCAAAATATTCAAAACTAAGGTTGAAAATGAGTTTGGATTGAAGATTAAATGTCTGACATCAGATAGAGGAGGAGAATTCACCTCTGATAGATTTTATGAGTAATGTGAACAACGTGGGATAAAGAGATAGCTAAGTTCCCCTAGAACCCCTCAGTAGAATGGAATTGTAGAGAGAAGGAATAGGATCATTCTTGACATAGTGCACACCATCATGATTGAAGGAAAGGTTGCACATGCCTATTGGAGAGATGTGGTCAATACTGTAGTCTATACTATCAATAGAATTTATTTAAGGCTAGGCATAGACAAAACTCCTTATGAGCTATGGTTTGGGAATGTACCTATAGTAAAATACTTTAGAATCTTTGGAAGCAAGTGCTACATCAAGAGAGATCAAGCAATTGGCAAGTTTGATGCAAGAAGTGATGAAGGTATTTTTCTTGGTTACTCTACTAAAAGAAAAGCTTATAGATGTTTTAATCTGAGATTGAAGAAAATCATTGAAAGTTCTCATGTTAAGATTGATGAGAAGTTTATGATTCAAGAGAGATACCATGATTATGCACCTATGATTGAAGAAGAACCTAGACCTACCAGTAGTGAAGCAGACGTTGAAGAAATGTTTGACAACATAGATGTTCTATTCAATGACCTTGAAACAAGTGAAGAAGAAACAAAAAAGGTAGATGAAAAAGTCACACCTAATGTTCCTAAATTCACATCTAGATATCATTCAAAGGAAGACATCATTGGAGATTAGAGCAGAAAAGTCATGACAAGATCAAAAGAAAAGAGTTCCACAACAAATGAAGAGGTATGTTTACTATCACAAATTGAACCCTTAAGTGTTGAAGATGCATGTAATGATTCATATTGGAATGAAGAAATGAAAGAAGAGCTAGATTAGATAATTAAGAGTGACACATGGGAATTGGTCCCTAGGCCTAGTGATAAGAATGTACTAGGAACACAATGGATATTCAAAAATAAGATGAATGAAGATGGAATAGCTATAAGATAAAAAGAAAGACTAGTATGTAAAGGATATCTACAAAGAGAAGGAATTGATTATTCAGATACATTTTCCCCTATAAGAAGATTGAAAGCCATAAAGTTGTTTCTAGCTTATGCTACAATCAAGAACTTTAAGGTATACCAGATTGATGTTAAGTCATCATTCATGAATGGAAAGTTGAAGGAAGAAGTATACATTGAGCAGCCAAAAGGATTTACTTTATCAGACAAACCTGATATGGTATGAAGATTGAAGAAATCCCTCTATGAACTTAAACAATCCCCTAGAGCATGATATGAAAGACTTGATGGTTACTTGACTAAGATTGGATTCAAGAAAGGAGCAACAGATTGTAACTTATTCATAAGAGAGACATTTGATGGACTATTTTCAGTTGCTATATTTGTTGATGAAATTATATTTGGTGGTAATGATAAGCTTAGTGCATAATTTGCTAAGGAGATGCAGAACATATTTGAAATGAGCATGATTGATCCTATCAAGTACTTTTTGGGATTGAATGTGCAGCAAATAGAAAAAGGTATATTCATAAATCAGACTAAGTATGTGAAAGAGATCTTGAAGACATTCAAGATGGATGATTGCAAGCCAGTAAGTACCCCTATGATAATAGGATGCAAGCTTTCAAAAGAAGATGGTTCACGAGTAGTAGACACAACCTTGTATAAATATATGATTGGAAAACTTATATATCTTACTCAAACCAAACCAGACATTTCCAATGCAGTTGGTATTGTTGGAAGATTTGTAGAAGAACCTAAGAAAAGTCATCTCATGGTAGTAAAAAGAATATTCAGATACTTGAATGGAACCTTAGACTATGGTTTATGGTATCCTAACTCAGCAAATGTAAAGCTTCATGTATATACAGATGCAGATTGGGTAGGATGTGTGGATGATAGAAAGAGTACCTCTGGAGGAGTTATATTCCTTGGAGATAGACTTGTTACTTAGACAAGTAAAAAGCATAATTGTATCTCTTAGTCAATGGCAGAAGTAGAGTATGTAGCAGCAACATTAAATTGTTCTACAATTGTATGGATCAAGAAGATGATAAAAGATTTTGGTATTTAGATTGACTGCCCTATTTTTATTCATTGTGATAACACTAGCACTATCAATATGTCAAAAAACCTTGTGATGCATGAAAAGACAAAACATATTGAGATAAAATATCACTTCCTAAGAGAGAAAGTAGTCGAGAAAGAAGTAATGGTGGATTATGTGAGTACAAAAGATCAACTAGTAGACATATTCACAAAGCCTTTACCTAAGGATACTTTTGAGTATCTTAGGGAGAAGCAAGGAGTAATTCCATTCCCTGAATCTGATTAGAGATAGCAAGAGTGCATCAGTCCTCAGTGACTAATGAAAGGTTGACTACTCTACCTTAGGAGTAGTACCGGTGCTTAATGTTTTTGGTGCCCTTTTCCATTGATGTCAAAGGGGGAGTAGTATATAGTCATGAAAAACATAAAAAGAAGGAATATATAGTAATAAAAAACAAGTAGAAAGGGGGAGTAAAATAAAAGTCATGGGAAGTAGTACAGTTGAAGAAATGGAGAATATTAAAGAATATTGCAACAGTTAGAGGATACTTCCTTAGGGGAGTTTTGTTGAGGAAATGGAAAATGTTATAAAATAATTGGATGTTTGGATTGGTGGTGTTTTTCATTCCATATGTTTCCATCAAAGCCAAAGGGGGAGATTGTTGGAGATTTTCCAGCAAGTCAGTGTTGACTGTATGTTTGTCATTGATGACAACATATGGTAAGTAGCATGCATGGAAGGGTGATGGAGAGAGCCTTGAAAATATGTTGCATGGATATGGTATCAGCATTATATCAAAGATACAAAGGTTTATTCTGAGTAAAGATAGTCGTATAGTTGTGTATATTAGTAAGTGTTTCTGAGAGGTCCTAGGAATAGTTATGTATATGATTTGAAGTATGGTTGTAGTAGAGTCATGCACATTTATATTTATGTTGTAGATATATGTATGATGTTATATTCATGGATGCAGAGTCAGATATGTAGTACAAGTTGAGTTATGAAGTTTCTAGTTGACAGTCATAGTTTCTTGAGTCTGCTTGGAAGAGCTGATAGTGTTTATATGATTGCGGTAGTTGCACCTATCATATCGGTATGAAAGCTTGGATTTATGTTAAGAAGAGAGTTAAGGATGTTTGGTTAAGAGTGCATAATGTAATTCAACATGAAGAGAAAGTATCAGTTAATTTGGTGGAGCTGACAGTATGAAGTAACGTGTTCACTCATATTGAGTTGGACAGGTCCCAGTTTGTGTTGCGTGCTTAGTAGAGCTGATAGAGATGTTATTGGAGAGTTTTATTATTTCTCTAATATTATTTCAAGGTGGTTCTAATAGGCTAACTTGATTTAGAGGAAAGATATTTATAGATAGTCATTTGTGATTACTAAGCATGGCTAATAGTTGAGAGACTAGAGTAGAGTAGAGAGTGTGAAGTGTTGAGCCATCATTAGAAGGTCTATGTGACATAATAGAGATTTTATACTATTCATTGGAACTGATCAAGATAGAAAGTCTACGCGCAGTTCACCAAGATCCAGATATAGTGTGTATCTGTCAAATAGAAGGTTGCAACCTTCACCCCTTTGAGCAGTGTGCTCTTAGACAGTACATCCTCACCCCTAACATGGTTAATTATAAAAGACTCCTAACAGGGTCCGACCCTTGACCAGGTCATTGTACTAAAAGCATTATAAAGAATAAATCCTAACAGGGTTGCAAGATCTTCTAACATGGATCATAATACACTAGTACAATTCTTAGTGGGTGTCAATTCCCACTGGGGTTTTTGCCTATTTGGGTTTCCCCGTAACCAAAATTATGGTGTTGTGTTAAGTGTTCTTTCATTGTGTTTATGATTAAAGTTCTTATATACTCAATTGGTTAAAGAATTGAATCTTGTAGATAACTGATTCACCCCCCCCCCCCCCTCCCTCTCAGTTATCTCTTGGGACTATTCCTAACAATCATTTAATGAATGATGATTCCTATGAAAAGATGATCTAGGTTAGTCTTATGAACCATTGATATTAGCTTTTCTAAGATAGTTTCAAACCCTAATTAGGTCAAATTAGTTTGATATAAGTATTGTAAAAAATGTCATTTTGACATGTATCATCAAGAAGTAGCCACACTCAAGGACATTTGAAGATTAGACAGGGTCATGTTAAAGCATTTACATAATATTTAGTTTATCAAAAATAGACATAAGGCTACTAAGCAGTACATAATGACATATTCATCATATCAAGGTGATTTCATTATTCTACTTAATGGATCTGATATCAGTAATGTAAGTTGTATTTCATATAGATCACACATTATTGTTACTCTCTAGTAATTAGCAGACTTAAAATCTTCTAATAGAGTAGACTAAACAGTCTGTTGTAAAATCTCTTAACTAAGTGCACACTTGAAGAGTGTTGCTAAAATCCTTTAACCAAGTAGATCTATCTGATCTTATTCTTACTCCTAATAGGGTAAGATCACCATAAGTGATCACTCTTGATAAGCCTTAACCGATAACTTTATTTTTGCAGTAGTGAAGCTTTGTGAGTTCCATCCCCACCACAATTTTTATCTTCTAACAAGGCTTTTTGTGATACCAAAATACATGTGTCATGTGTATGAAGTTTCATGTATGCTTAATTGATTAGATTGCATGCATTTACATTTCAGTTATGTTATTAAGTGTATGGTGAATGCAATTGATACAATTAGTTACTAAAGTACATGTTTACAAGGATTCAATTTGAAATTTTTAAGGGTATTGATTCACCCCTCCTCTCTTAGTAGAAACCTTTATATAATTCCAACAATAACAATTTTAATGATTTGGATGTAGCACCGACTCCTTGACAGATCTAATCTATTTCTTTCTCTCTATCACTTCTCGCCAATATGACTATATCAGATCTTTGATCGCAACCTTAATTGATTTCATAATAAACCATAGTAACCTTCACAAAATGTCACAATAATAATAACACAATAAAAACTTAAATATGAGTAGTACCACTTATATACATTTCTAGCACTGACTTCATGAGAATTAAATATTGTCCCTCCAAAGTGATAATCTCTATGGAAAGAAAAATTTCCTATGAATACATCACCTTACAATAAGATCTACATTACATTTCTGTAAAATAATCAAACATGTTTTGACTTCTTCAATGCACTACCTTAGATCTTCCCAAAATAATATCCTTGAATCTATAATTAACTCCTCTTAGATTCTATTGTCATTTTTACATGTCATCATAACACTAAGTATCATCACAATTACTATACTACTTACTAATCTAACATCTTTCAACTGATGCTCAAGAACAACAAGTGTTCTTAACTATCTAAGTGATCATGTCACCAAAATCTCTATCACTGATCAACTAAATAAGTTGTGGTTGGAACAACACTTTACTTTGTCCATTTTGATCTTGTAATGAGACTGCACCTCATAATTCATCATCTATCACAACCTCTACCATAGTGTTGACTTCTCTATCTACCGATCTTTTGGACTTGACCATTTTCTTGCACAACCGATTAATTATCCTTTACATCGATTTCATCTTATACTTCACTAATTATGATGGATGACTAAAATGACTTATTTTCCATCAATGAAAACCAAACCAATTTCTTCCAATTACTGCAACCATGTCAACTCAACATAATGCCAATAGAAGAGAGACTAAAAGTTCATATGGAGGTTAATAGACCTGAATGAGAAAGAAAAGTTAGAAAGGAAGTTTAGTTGATGGGTGAAAGAATGAGATTTATAAAAGAGAAAATGGCATTATCTAGATGGAAGTTTTAATAGAAAGAGAGAAAGAAGATAGAACTAGAGAATTTAATTAATGTAGATGATGTTCATGTACCTCTTTCTTACATATATATTATTTCATTATCTAGAGGTAGACAAAAAAGGATTTCAATTAAAACTTCATTACATCATGCAGAGAAGAAGCCTACTATTGCAAATAAATCAACTACTCCAAGGAAACCTACACTGAAGACAAGCCAATCTAAATTAATCAAACTGAAGAAAAAATCTGAATCTATAATTTAGAGAGTAAAATCTAAGACCAAAAGAGGGTACAAAGGAGAAAACAAAGATGAAAAGTATGAAGATACAAATTTAGATAATGAAGTTAATAAAATCAAAATAAAAGGATCTAAGGTAGCTAGGGTAGTTAGTGGATAGACATCAAAAGGAGAACTTGTAAGAAAGAAGTTGTGAGGCCTCACCCCAAGCCCAACATAGATTTTCAATTTCTACATTTGAGAGATACTTATTTGATACTTTATTTTGATGCACTATTGATTTTAGACACCTTATGTCACAGACTCTATTACCTTAGATGCTAGATGCACATTATTTTATGATTGTTATGATTATTATCCTGTGATATTATTAGGGCTTTGCATCTATGGCTAATATAGTTTTATGAATGCTAGGATGACATGATGAGATTTATTTATGTGATTTATTAGGAAATGGATATTTGATGCAATTATGATGCTATGGGTTTTCTATTAAGTATTGAAAGTTAATTTCTTAATTACATGATGTGTATATATATGTTTTCACGAATGGAAAAAGTTAAATTATTATGCAAAGTAAATTTCAAAATTGATTATGTGATGTTACAAATGATTTGTTAAGTTGAATGGAATTTATTCATATATGTTGTAGATTTATATTTCTTGGACTACTAATGTTGGATTTAGTGTGCAGGGCTTAAGACCATGGTATTATATCAGGGAACCAAACATAGACCAATGTGAACTCAATGTGAGCCAAGGTTGCATCTAATGAAAGAAAAAACCTCGTTGTATTGTATTTTATTTTTAAGCATAATGAGCTTGTATGTATCAATTTAAAATTGTTAAATTGTAACTGTAAATTTGTTGATGTGAGTGCTCAAGTGGAAATGCCATGTGGCTTGTGATGTGTAAATTATGTTGTGTCACTTGAGACTTCTAATGTGTACATGTGGCCATGACATGTTCCACTTGAAGATTGGTTGCCTACCAACCTAGGTAAGTATCCCTTTAGGATCATCATGTGAATCCATTGGTTAGGGAGCTTGAGGTATGGTCATGTCTTTGATTTTCAAAGTGAATCCTAAATGGACTTTTGGGGAGTAATGAAGGTGCCTAGGGGAGTGTTTGGGCCATTTTTACTAAGCCCACTTGGTATACCTATGGGTAAGGGTCAATTTTATCCATAGGACAACCCCTTGTTGACTAAAAGACCCTTCCAAAAGTTGGATTTTGAAAATGGCCGATAATCAACTTTTGGAGGCAAGGTCTTGGTTAGATCACCCATCTATTAGGATGCAAAGACTTTGCCCACTTTTTGGCCAACCTTTTTAGGAGCCCATTTTTGGTAAGCTTGTAAGGGGCTTAAGGAAGACCAACCAATGGGAGAGGAGATATTATCCCTAGGGGTTGTGGGGAGTTGCGTGGAGGTCTTTTTAGTGCGGGCTCTCCATTGTGGAGAGTTTGAAGACCCGCTCTCTATCTTAGAGACAAGTTAAGTTTGGAGAAGCTTGGGAAGGAAGAAAGGCTTGGACTTAGGGAGCTCATCCTCAAGATATCTTCCATTTTCATTTGACTTAGGTTGGTGGCTTTCTTCATTGCATTCTTGTTGTGCTTTTTAAAAAAAAGTAGATTAAAGATGTGAATATTATGTTGAGATGTGAATATCATGTGTTTGATCTTTGTGTTGTATTGTGTTTCTTTCTTCCTTGTATGTGTTTTTGTGTTGGGAGTCTCAAGTCCACACACCCTTGGGAGGGATGAGTAGCCTTGGGGGTGAAGGGTATTTTTGGATAGCCCATGGGTGTAGAGTCTCTCCTCAAGGATGAGAGGGATAAAACATTGAGTATGGACTCCATGAAGCCATTCTTTCTTTTAGGGGTCATAAGGGAGTGCTTTTGTTTTGGCATGTTGCCTTGGGGGCCATAAGGATTTGAAGTTGTCTAAGATAGAGTTGTGAAGATGTTGCTTTTGATGCCTTGTGTAGGCTTCTTCTTATTTCTTTGCCTTTCTCCCCAATGGGTACTTGGTCCACCTTCACCCCAAGTTTAGGGTCATTGTGAGACCCTTTGTGCAAATCCTTGGTTGGGAGTTTTCATGTGGTTAGTTATGTTTGTATTCTTTTTGTTTTGGTTATGCATGTTGTATACCCGTCTATGATTTGGTTCCCCTAGTTCAAGGGTGGCCTCTTAGAGGCCTTGGATGGGAGGTGAACATCTCATTGTCCTTTTCAAGTTTTCATTGCAGGTTTTGAAGCCATTAGGTCTGAGGAAATGAAGAATAGAAAAAGAAAAGAAAGCTTGTGGAAGTAGAAAACAAGTCCTATGTGTGATCTTGTTTTTATGTAAAGTCCTTGAGGGACCCTTGCTATGTATAGCTTGTAATAGTGTATATTTTGGTAGAAACTTTGCAAAAGATTTTTCCTAGTTTATCTTTATTCAAAAGATGTATATTTTCCATGTTTACCTAAGTTTTATGACTTATGAAACATGTATGTTTCTATTTTTACTAGTTGTAGTTATTTTGATCTCTTTAAGAAAATATATGTGAGTTCAGAATTTAAACCTAGATCTATCCATTGTAGTTTAAGTGAAATTTCTTTATTCCATTGAAGGTCTATTCATTTGAAAGTATTTTCCATTTAGGAGAATGATATTCAGTTTTGAAAAGAAATGATAAATTTTATATTATTGTTGCAAAAATATAGAGAAATGACATTTTATATTTGAGATTTAATTTAAAAGAGCTTGATAATGGATTGCATTTTTGAGTTAAAACAGGTTAAGAATTTAGAGTATTAATTAAATGTTGTTGTTAAATATTTATGCTATAGTTACAAAAACAAAAAACAAGTTCTAAAATAATATAAATCTTAGCATTATGCCAAATGGCATTATATTGTCTATAGTTTGTTCATTTCAAAAAAAGTAAATAGATAGTTATATTAAAAATCAGCTAATGATATTCCAATGCTTCAAAAGAATATTGAGACCATTAACTCCACTATCCCAATGTTTATTTACAGAATGACTGATTTTCTTTATACATACTTGTTGTAGTGTTAAAAAAATATGTTTATGAATTTGGTAAAAATAATGAGCATTGTTTCTATTTTTAAAATATAAATAAACATATAAATAAGACCTTTTAAAAAAGGGGGTATTTCATAGGGAAAGTAATATTTACTAATATTAAATAATAAATGTTTTTTTTTTTATATATATATATATATATAAACAAATTAAAAAAATGAAAATAAAAAAAGAGGGGCAAGCCACAACCACAACAATGTCATGACTGGCAAGCCACATCCACAACAATGTCATGGTTGTGGCATACCACAACCACAACATTGTCGTGACTATGGTCTTCCACAGTCCATGGCGTGCCGTGACTATGGAACCCACAGTTCATGACAAGCTGTGACTGTGGTATCCACAATACGACATAGTCAGAGGGCTAGGCAGGGGTTGGAGTGGATTTCAGCCCCTTAGAACACCATAACATATTTTTAAATTTTTTATAAAAGATTTTTTTAAAAAAACCAAGCATTGTGTGTGATTTCAAAACAAAAGGAAAAGACTCCAACATAAAAATAAATACATAAATGGGGTTTTTACCTTGAACAGATTTGGACTATTTCTTGTAAGAATTACACGTGGGTATACAAGTATACATATATACACTAGGTGTGTATATGCGTATGCACATAAAACCATGAGTGCTTCTTTTGGTGGTGATTTATCTCTTCTCCATGAAGCCTCCATTTCAAACACACTTGCAATGAAAAAACTAAAGAAAAATGGCCAAACCCATGTAGGGTTTGAAGGAGTAGAGAAAATAGGGAAATAAAAAGAAATGAAGGAGACTTTTGGGAATTGTCATTTTTACCCTAGCCCTAATTTTGAGATTAGGGTTAGGGAAAAAAGGAGTCAACCCCTATTTGACTTCCCCATTTTCCCCCTCTTTGCTTGTAGTTTGATTTTATTATTTTATCTATTTGGAGTTCTATTTATGTTTTTATTTCAAATTTAGTTTTTAATTCATTTTGGGTGGGAGATGATAGAGAATCTCCCACTAAAAATTATGTTGAGTAAATTTACTTTAGAAATCATCAACATACATTTATTATTTTAATTCAATAAACATTAATGAAAAATCGAGAAATATATTTTGGAGAGGATTGAAATAATTAAGTTGTATTTAAGGAACATAGATTTTTAAGAGTAGTTAGTTTAATGAAAATAATTATTTTTATCCAATGGTTATTTTAAGAGAACTTAAGGAATATTAAAAGAATATTAAAATTTAACATGATTAAATTTATTGTAGTAACTATAAATAATTTAGAGTAAACCTTAAATTAGTGAAAGATAAATGAGGAGGTTATTGATGAACTTATTTTATTATGATCTCTATTGGTGATTTTGATAGTTAAATTTACATTAAAAATTTAAGAATAAACTTTAATCAACACCTTAATAAACACTTGCTAACAATAGGGTTATTTATTATGTTAATCAATTAATGTAACTGGGCTTAGAAACTTTATTGAAAGCGGGAAGTGTATACTTAATTAAATTATTATCATAATTAAACCCTTATATTGATTTGACTAAGCTAGTTATCCTAGTTGTATGTTGAATTTATTCGTGCAAGGGATGTTGGCGGGACGAAGACCCCTTGTCATGATTCACCTTAAACGATCATAAGCTTAACCAATATTAATTATTTCAACCTTTATTGTGAAGTCAACCTTAATTTTTTTAACATTAAATTATAGCATTTTAATTAGATTTAAAAAAAAAGGTTGGTGTGTTTTGCCTGCTAAATTATGGGCATGACATTTTGGTATCAGATCCAAGTTATGAACATTGGATGCCTTAAACCCATTGTGTTTCTCATCTTATTTTTCCTCCATTGAATTTTTAGGATGCCTCTCCTTACACACCAAACTCGTGTGCATAATAGAGGTCCTAGGCGAGCCCCCTTGGTTTGTGTGTAAGATGAGCATAGAGCTGAAATATTTGGAGGAGACTAGGAACCTCCTCCCATACCACCACCAAATCCTAATTAGGAGGTTTTGTTAGCTCTTCAAAACCTTATTGGAGTTATTCACGATAGGTTGCCTCTAGTGGCTCTTCAATAGGAGAATCAATTTTTAGGAGGATATAGGTCTGAGGCCAAAGAGAGGACTAGGATCCCTCCATGTGATCATGAGGAGGGTCAGGGAGCTCATGAGGTGGAATAGTTCACATGCCAGAACCCCCATTCGAGATAGTTCAAAGGGCACCCTGTGATGTAGGGGACCAAATCAGAGATCTCCTATGCTTACAACCACTAGTTTATTCAGGGTCTACTAATGGCATGAAGGATGAGGTTTGGTTATTGAGCTTAGATAGGTGCTTTGGGTTGCGTCCTTATGAGAGGAACCTAAAGGCACAATTTGTAGTCCACCTTATGAGAGGAGGTGCTTCTACTTGGTGGAAGTAGGAGGAATTTAAGAACAACATTAGCATACACACTATCACTTGGGAGATCTTTCTAGAGAGATTTAGAGATAGGTATTTGTCAAAGTATTATAGACAGGGTCTCATCGATGAGTTCTATGTTCTCCAATAGAGGGGACTCATATTATTGCAGTATGAGAGCTATTTCCTTGATTTTCTACCTTATGTTGACTATATGAAGGATGATAAATTGTGAGTTAACCATTTTTTCAAGGGACTCAATGATTGGATATCAGGATAGGTTTGCATGACCACTCCAGGGAACCTTCGAGAGGCCATAGAGATGGCCTTGATTGTATAAGAGATTTGGGGTAGGTCACGAGACACTCATGATAGGTCTAAAAACCATAACTCTACATCTCAATCTCATGGTTACCAAAAGAACCATTAGAAAGGTAACAACAAAAAATATTTGGGGTCTTATAATGAGAACCCACAATAACATTTTCAGTTGAGTGAGAGGTAGAATATGCCATAGGGACAATAGGGCTCTATGCCTAAGTAGTGGCAGACATAGGGTCCTAAGAAAGATTAGCATCCACATAATTCATATGCACCTCCAACACGGACTCAATAGTCCTCTCTGAAGGGGGGGGGGGTTACAGTGGGTCTAGTAGGATTGGTGGACAATAGTACTCTAGGCCATAGGGAGTTCAAACTCACACATTTGGTCCTTGTTATGCATGTGGTTCCATGGGGCACTTAGCTCGAGATTGTCCTTAGGATCATATGGTAGGTAGTCAGACCCTATAGCTGGGGACTTTGGAAAGTTCCACAAGTTTTTTACAGTGGTTGATAACCACCAAGAAGAGCATCAAGCCATAGTTATAGAGGCTACAGGTATGATTAGAGGTAGTATTTGTTTGATTCTAGAGCTAGTGATTCTTTTATATCTCCATTGGTTGTGGAGCATTACGGGCTAGTGGGAGCTAGGTAGGAATTTAGTTCAGAGGTTGAGTTGGCATTAGGAGATATAGTGTTAGTCAACTCATTGGTGAGGGATTTTTCAGGTGCAGATTGGTGATTTCACCACCAATTTAGACCTTCTCATCACACCTCTTGGATCCTATGGCATAGTACTTTGTATGGATTGGATATATGCCCATAGAGCTAAGTTGGATTGTTGTCAGAAGAGGATTGGGTGTCTAGATGATCATGGAACACCTATTGTGATTTTCAAGATTCAAAGAGGTATATTTCTTTGCATGATCTCTGTCATGTAGCTTAAGAGGAGCATGCAAAAGGGGTGTAAGTTATTTTCCATTACCATCATTGATAGAGATAATGAGGAGGATAGGGAACCATCTCTTGATGATTATCCTATACTTTAGGATTTTGCAGATGTGTTTCCTACTAAGCTTCTAGGCATGCCCCCTCATAGGGCAGTGGATTTCCAGATTGATCTCATGCCAGGAGCTAGTCTAGTTTCAAGGGCACCATACATGATGACCACTAATGAGCTTAATGAGATCAAGTTGTAGTTAGAGGAAATTTTGGAGAAAGGACACATTCTTCTTAGTGTATCACCTTGGGGTACACTAGTCATTTTCATTAAGAAGAAGGATGGATCCTTGTGGTTATGTATGGATTACTGATAGTAGAATAAGTTAACCATCAAGAATCGATATCCGCTTCCCAGAATTGATGATTTTTTTTATCAGCTTCAAGGTGCCAAAGTGTTTTCCAAAATTGATCTTATGTCAGGGTACCACCAGTTGTGGATTATGGATAGAGACATCCCCAATACTAATTTTCATACCAGATATAGACATTATGAGTTCATAGTTGTGCCATTTGGTCTCATGAATATTCCAGCTATTTTCATGAGCCTGATGAATGGGGTATTCCGCACCTTTCTTGATAAATTTTTTGTTATGTTCCTAGATGATATTTTGATATATTCTCGGGATGAGGAGCATGAAGAACACTTGAGGCAGGTATTGTAGTGCCTTAGAGATAATAAGTTGAATGGAAACTTGTCTAAATGTGCATTTTATAGGTCTGAGATTTATTACCTTGGGTATGTTATTTCAGGAGATGGAATCTTAGTTGACCCATATAAGATTAGAGCCATCATGGATTCACATGTGCCTACCTCTGTGAATGAGGTCAGGAGTTTTATGGGATTGTCAGGCTACTATAGATATTTTTTAGAGGTATTTTCTAGAGTGGCTCATCCCATTACTTCTCTTCAGCAAAAGGGAAAGAAGTTTGAGTGGACCAAGAAGTGCAAGAGGGCCTTTCAGGAACTCAAGAAGGCACTTACCAGTGCACCTATTCTTGTAGTGCCTGATCCTTTAGTGGATTTTATTGTATGCACATATGCTTCCTTGGTTGGTTTGAGAGTAGTTCTTATGTAGAATGGGTGAGCCATTACATATGAGTCTAGGAAACTTAAGACTCATGAGATTAATTACCCCACTCATGACCTTGAGCTAACTACAGTGGTTCATGCATTAGTGAGATGGAAACATTTCCTTTTGGAACATCAGTTTGAGCTCCATTTAGATCATTAGAGCTTGTATCACGTCAGTGGAGATGGATGAAATTCCTTTGTGAGTATGATTTTGATGTTCATTACTCAAGGGAAAGGAGAATGTAGTTTTCGATGCTTTGAGTAGGAGATGACATGGGGCTTATTCTATGTCTATAGGCACATAGTTGAGAGATCATATATTACACCATTTGCATGAGGATGATTGGTAGGTTGAGGCTAGTCAGGTTATTCGGTCTTAGAGTACCCTTGAGGGGAATTTTTTAAGATATTCTTTAGATTCTGATGGACTTCTACACCATAGAGAATGCATCTATGTACCATCCTCTAGAGATTTGTGAGTTATTATCATGTTGGAGGCTCATAGAGCACCATATGCAATGCATCCGAGAGTCAAGAAGATGCATGCATATTTGAGATAGTTATACCATTGGCCAGGGATGAGAAAAGATATAGCTGAGATAATGGCACGATGTCTTGAGTGTCAAAGAGTTAAGGAAGAACATCATCACCCTAGTGGTTTTCTTCAACCACATGAGATACCAGAGTGGAAGTGGGATGTTATTTCTATGGATTTCATCATTGGTCTTCCTATGTCATCTTGATGCCATGATGCTATCATGGTGATAGTTGACAAATTGACCAAGGTAGCCCACTTTTTACCTATATGGACCACTTTTAAAGCCCCAACAATGGCACAAATTTTATTACAAGATATTGTTAGAATTCATGGAATTCCTCATAAGATCATTTCAGATCGAGATTCTCTCTTTACATCATCCTTTTGGAGAGGATTACAAATAACTTTGTGAACTAAGCTCAATTTTAGCACCGCTTATCACCCTAAGATAGATGGTCAGACTGAGAGGGTCAATCAGGTGTTGGATAATATGCTCCACATGTATGTCATGGATCATTAGACTAGGTGGGAGGAGTACCTCCATTTGGTAGAGTTTTCCTACAATAATGGGCATTACACTTCTCTGGGTATGACCCCCTATCAGGCATTATACAAAAAACCATGCAGAACACTATTAAGTTGGGACCGCATTGAGGATAGAGTTTCTTTAGGTCCTCACTTATTTCAAGAGTTGGAGCAATAGGTGTCCCTAATTAGGCAATGTCTGAAGGAAGTGTAGGATAGAAACAAGAAGTATACAAATGCGAAGAGAGAAGATCGTAGTTATTTGGTTGGGGATAAAAAAATTTCTAAGAGTGCGGCCACATAAGAGTCAATTAATTATGGAAATGGATCTAAGATTGCACCCATATTTGTTGGTGATTTTGAGATTCTTGAGCGGATAGGCCCTGTCACCTATCATCTAGCTTTACCACCTAGCCTGTTAGGCATTCATGATGTCTTTCATGTATCAATTTTGATGAAGTATATATTTGATGAGTCTCATATCATAGATTGGGATGCCTTGCAGGTGGATTCAGAAGGGAAACTAACTAATTTGGAGCCCATTCACATTTTGGCACACCAGATGCTAGCTCTTTGAGGTAGGAGATAGACCAGGTTAGAGTCTAATGGGATTTCTATGATGAGGTTACAACATCATGGGAGGATGCAACACATATGAGAGAATAGTATCCCCATCTTTTTTATGAACTCTAGGAGGAAGTTCATGCCTTGGGGGGGAGGATGTGAGGCCTCACCCAGAGCCCTCCTTTTGAGTTTTTACATTTGAGAAATACTTATTTGATACTTTATTTTAATGCACTATGGATTTTAGACACCTTATGTTATGGATTCTATCACCTTAGATGTTATATGCACATTATTTTATGATTGTTATTATGATTATATTGTGACATTATTATGTCTTTGCATTTATGGTTAATATAGTTTTATGAATGCTAGGATGACATGATGAGATGTATTTATGTGATTTATTAGGAAATGGATATTTGATGAAATTATTATGCTATGGTTTTTCTATTAAGTATTGAAAGTTAATATCTTAATTACATGATGTGTATATATATATATGTTTTTCATGAATGGGAAAAGTTAATTTATGCAAAGTGAATTTTAAAATTTATTATGTGATGTTGCAAATGATTTGTTAAGTTGAATGGAATTTATTCATATATGTTGTGGATTTATATTTCTTGGACTACTGATGTTGGATTTAGTGTGCAGGGATTAAGACCATGGTATTATATCGGGGAACCAAATATAGACCAATGTGAATTCAGTGTGAGCCAAGGTTACATCTAATGAAAGAAAAAACCTCATTGTATTGTATTTTATTTGTAAGCATAATGAGCTTGTATGTCTCAATTTAAAATTGTCAAATTTTAATTATAAATTTGTTTATGTGAGTGCTCAAGTGGAAATGACACATGGCTTGTGATGTGTAAATTCTATTGGGTCACTTGACACTTGTAATGTGTACATGTGGCCATGACATGTTCCACTTGAGGATTGGTTTCCCACCAACCTAGGTAAGTATCCCCTTAGGATCCCCATGTGAATCCCTTGGTTAGGGAGCTTTAGGTATGGTCATGTCTTTGATTTTCGAAGTGAATCCTAAATGGACTTTTGGGGAGTAAGAAAAGTGCCTAGGGGAATGTTTGGGCCATTTTTAGTAAGCCCACTTGGTATACCTATGGGTAAGGGTAAATTTTAGCCATAGGAAAACCCCTTGTTGACCAAAAGACCCTTACAAAAGATAGATTTTGAAAATGGCCGAAAATAAACTTTTGGAAGCAAGGTCTTGGTTAGATCACCCATCCATTACGATGAAAAGACTTTGCCCACTTTTTGGCCAACCTTTTTAGGAACCTAGTTTTGGTAAGCTTGTAAGGGGCTTAGGGAAGACCAACAAATGTTAGAGGAGATCTTATCCCTAGGGTTTGTGGGGAGTTGTGTGGAGGTCTTTTTAGTGGGGACTCTCCATTGTGGAGAGTTTCAACACCCACTCTCTATCTTAGAGATGAGTTAATTTTGGAGAAGGTTGGGAAGGAAGAAAGGCTTGGACTTAGGGAGCTCATCCTCAACATATCTTCCATTTGAATTGGATTTAGATTGGTTTCTTTCTTTATTGCATTCTTGTTGTGCTTGTTTTTTTTAAAGTAGATGAAATATGTGAATATTGTGTTGGGATGTGAATATCATGTGTTGGATCTTTGTGTTGTATTGTGTTTCTTTCTTTCTTGTATGTGTTTTTGTGTTGGGAATCTCAAGGTCACACTCAACCTTGGGAATGAAGAGTAGCCTTGGGGGTGAAGGGTATTTTTGGACAGCCCATGGGTGTAGTCTCTCCTCAAGGAGGAGAGGGATAAAATATTGAGTATGGGCTCCATGAAGCCATTCTTAATTTTGGGGGTCATAAGGGAGTGCTTTTCTTTTGACATGTTTCCTTGGGGGCCATACGGGTTTGAAGTTGTGTAAGAGAGATTTGTGAAGATGTTTCTTGGTCCACCTTCACCCCAAGTTTAGGGTCATTGTGAGACCCTTTGTGAAAATCCTTAGTTGTGAGTTTTCATGTGGTTAGTTATGTTTGTGTTCTTGTTGTTTTGGTTATGCATGTTGTATACCCGTCTATGATTTGGTTTCCCTAGCTTGGGGGTGGCCTCTTGGAGGCCTTGGATAGGAGGTGAGAATCCCATGGTCCTTTTCAAGTTTTCATTGTAGGTTTTGAAGCCATTGGGTCTTTGAGGAAATGAAGAATAGAAAAAGAAAAGAAAGCTTGTGGAAGTAGAAAATAGATCCTATGTGTGATCTTGTATTTATCTAAGGTCCTTGAGGAACCTGTTGGAGGATTTTCTTGTAGGACCAAACTTGAATCAAATGGTTGGGCTTGAATCACAGGTTAGGCACTCAAGCTTGACAAAAAAATAATCCAATTGATGAGGATAGAGAGAAATCCTCCTTCTTCTTTGAGCTCCACATTCACTAAGGTGTGTATTTCCTTATCTACACACTCATGCCATCCTTTTGGTGAATAAAAGGCCTACAAATAGATTAGTGTGGAATAGCCTTCAAACCCCTTCAGGTAACCTATACCCCAATGAAGCCAATTCATATACAAACAACCCTATTTGCACAGAATGAGTTTGAAGACTAGAGAGGAACTCCTACTACTACAACCAACATGAAAATGGTATTGATATATAAAGATGCAGGAAATAGCTGAAAACCATCAAGCATTGGACTCAACTGAATATACTAGTCCTTGATCAGTGCCATTATCCATTGGGCAGCACTTAAAAACAAATATAGAACATGAACCAACTACTGTCAAAGACTCAAAGCCATAAATACAACTATTCCAACCCATCCACTACTTATAAGATCCTTCTATAGATGAATCTAATGAATCTATGCCTTATCCAAAGTATCTTTCACTTGATCCTAGATCAAGAACTAAAGACTAGAACATATACAGAGGCAACCCAATGTAATGGACTAGAAAATCCAAAACTCATAAGACTGACACCAACGAGAGACTTGAAAGCTTGAAACAATTGTATTAAGTTTGTTGAATCATGTACATGTCTATACCAGAAAATGAAACTACCACTTCAATAACCTGCAAAAGATGCAAAGAAAATCTATTCAACCTCCTACAATGTGATAGAGTTTACTACTTCCCACAGGAACCAAATAGAACGGAACCCTTACAAAGTCAAAAATTCAACAACTTATACCACTAGCTACCTTGGAAACCCAAAATAGGTTGCAAAAAGCTACGGACAACTAGGGCCAGGGTTACAATGGCTAGAACAACTAGAAAAACATCAAAATTTACTGTAGGGGTAGGAAACACAGGCAACTTGGATAATCCGATCCAAGAATGATCTTCATTTATGCCAATCCTCTGAAAATGTACCAAGGTCCAAGAATTTTTCATGCCAAATAGTCCTTTCACCCACCTGCAAATACACCTTGAGCCAAGATTGTATTCATTCCTTCATGGTATAAATCCCTACAATCACATTTGAAATTGGGCACCAATGGCTAGCCGATCAACCCTTTAAATCACAGTCGCTGGTATTACATTTTCTTGGAAAATCAGGCGGTCCACAATGGTTAACAAGCCCATGAAAAATCCAAGTTTGCATCACCGCTTCAGCAGCCAATTAGGATCTAACACCTCAACAACACTAGCACCATGGACCCACCCTTAACTCCACAACGATGACATCAAACAGTTGTTGCATGATCTCATAGATCGGAAAAGGCCTATGCAAACATGCGAGATGCCACTTCCCATTACCTTCTTCATAACCACTACTGTTGCCGCTGCCACAAAAGGGTTTGTCACATGTTCGCATAGCAAGAAAGCTAGCTCATGTGAACATGTGACAAGCCGCTAACATGCATCATGCCAATTGGCATGACACCGCCTACCAACAACAACTAGGCTCGAGCACACATGGCACCCCTGTCGCATGATTGCATAGCCAAGAGACAGGCTATGCAATCATGCGACAACCCGCCAACACTGCAACCATTGCCTATCCTTAAGTATCAAACCCACCACATGTATCCACCTTCCTACCGGATCAATGGGTCTTGTTAAAGCATAGAGATTAAAAGGCTTGCATCTTTTCCTCATGGTATAGTGACAACCACCGATCTTTGTCACCCATTAAACATCTATCAGACCCTAGCTGATGGGCCTACTGGGACATGTGTCAACCGATCACATGGTTGCATGTCAAAAATTCCTGACATGTGATCATGCGACAACCAATCATTTAAAACCCTTTGACGACTCAGGTCCATAGGACAGGTGGCAATCGTTTCACAACTTTGTGAGAAATAAACCTCGTGCAACTTTTCTATGTGAACAAGCGACAGCCACATATTCTATCTGAACATTAACTGCACTAAGCAAATATGAAGAACCAGGTCCCACTGATGAACTGCCACCTCACCACCGTAGACATATGTCAACCAGTCACATGATCACATAGCCAAAAATTGGGCTATGTGATCATGTGACAGCCAACCAAAGGCCACCACATGACCACCAGCGGGACCACTGCCATCCCTCCAATGGGCCCCATGCGCAAGGAAGGAACCGATCACATGGTCGCATGTGAGAAATTTTTGACATGTGATCATGTGACAACCAATCAATTTAAATCCCTTGAAGACCCGGGCCCACCATCTGATCGCAGTTGCGCAGATAGGAAACACCATCAAACAGGGTAGAAGTGTGAGGTTGAAGACACAGGGCTTTTGGCAAAAGATTGAAAACACACAGGGTTTTTAACATTGACACAAAGGTAAATAAGGATGTGAAAACATTGAGGGTTTTCATGCAGGCCAAAAAGGTCAAAAACATCATGAATTTTCAAAAACACTATGGGTTTTTGACACTGTGGCAGATTCTAAAACTGTTTCCTGTAGACCTTAAAACTTTAATAACTCCCTGGGTTTTGTGATTCAGGAGATGCAATTTGGACTAGAGCAAGGTGACACATGAAGAAAATAGGTTAGGACACTTTTAAAAAAACATTTGCAAGGAAGAGGCCATTTTCATAGGATTCTACTATGACTAGAAAATGGACTAACAGTGGCTCTAGTTGGGGACATGTATCTCCTGCAGATACAATGAGGACCTCAGATCTCTAGGAAGAAGTAGACCACCCACTAGAAAAAACACAAAGACCTCAAAAAATATATGGAACAGACAAGAAAGGGAAACTATTCACAAAATGTACAATTTTTACAAAAAACCTGCAGCAACAAACATGAGTTAATTCCTGCCTCTGTCAAAAACCTGATTTTCATTTCTTCCTTCATGAGGCATACCATATTTTTTACTTTCACCTTTTTCACCAAGCATGTCAACATGTTCAATTAGAAAATTAGGAAGAACAAAGTATCTATCTTCATAGTGCATGTAAAAAATTTTTGCACTCTCTCCATCTTTCTCACTATGAAGAAAAGATTTAGCATGCCAATGATCAGTACCACTATACTGAAACTAATTTTCATCTACTGACTCATGCATGCTATGAATTGGAAACACAAAAGCCTCATACTCTACCTACAGAAAGGCCTCATTCATATCTTGACTTTGTATTTCCATATGTGTAATCGGCTGGACCTCAAATGAATAGTCAGATTCATACCCACAGGTGGAAAATGAACACCTTGATTCAACTGGATCTAAGATCTCCACATGTTCTTTGAACAATGGATTGATAACTCCATGCAATGCACCATGTTGAACATCATGACAAAAATTAGGCTGATAATCATCATAGTCTTCATCATATAAAGTGTTAGAAAACACTTTAAATTCACTACCCATCTCAACCTCATGGAGACTCTCAGCACATGAAGAAAAATTAGAACCATATGAACACCTACTGATATTACATTCAATTATCACTTCGTTGTGTTCATACTTCTCACTGAAGGAGTGCTCACTTCCATCATCACTTTCTTCCTCCCACGATGCATCTAATTCATATGAGGATACATCAACATTACTGCCTTCATCATCCTCACTTGAATAACCACTGAAATCACATTCAGACATTTCTGAATGAATGGAGGATCCTACACACCTTGACCCTGATTCTTGCTCACTACCACAATCTGAATACTCCTCTAACAAAGCTTCATCTGAAGTACCCTCAGCATCAGACATGGGTTGCTCTGGAATACAACTTGTATTCCCCTTTTGCTAATGGTCATTTTGCAACTCATTCCATTCATTATCATTAGCAAACTCCTCTAAGAACAACCACTTGAACTCACCCAAAGAAGAAATGCATTTTGGGGGCAGATTTAGATACCAATTAGATGCAACCCCTTTGAGGGATCTCCCAAAAAACATCATACTAACATCCTCATCAAGAATCTGATATTCTATAATAAATCTATAGAATGCTAGGACATGTCTGACTACTGAATCAAACTTACAATCAAAGGTAGGAATTAAACCCAAAAGATCACTAGGGAAAGAATGAGGGGATCCTGGAAGAACATAGCTCAAAGGTCTATCCAACTTGAGAAAACCCAGCCGCCTAGACTAACTTTTCCCTTGATTATCCATTTGATTTGAAACAAGAAGAGCCACTCATCTTATTTTAGTCTTCCCTTTATACTAGCACTGAATAATTGATAGGGAAACATTGTAATCATAAATACTTGGAAGTTTTACAACAAAAAACTTTGTTGACTGGGAAGACATGGCAAATCTAGAGCTCACCATGCAGCTCCATCAGGTTCTTTGATATGTAGAGTCGTCACCTCCTTAGAGAGGAAATATATTCTTTGTTTTTGCTCCCAACCAATACAAAACTCCGAGTAACTCACTGTTTATCAGAAGGAACACTGATCAAATAGAGAAAATCAGAGCCGCCACTCACAACTAGGTGAGAAAATTTAGCAAATGCTAATTTGTCTATCTGACTCTATGATCTTTTAACCAAACTCCGGGATGATCCAGCCAAGTAGAAGAAAATTCTATCTTTTACTTCTTCCCCAACAAAGTCACCATCTTGTTGAAATTTTTTCTTGTAGGACCAAACTTGAATCAAATGGTTGGGCTTGAATCATAGGTTAGGCACTCAAGCTTGACAAGAAAAACAATCCAATTGATGAGGATAGAGAGAAATCCTCCTTCTTCTTTGAGCTCCACATTTACTAAGGTGGGTATTGCCTTATCTGCACACTCATGCCATCCTTTTGGTGAATAAAAGGCTTGTAGACAGATTAGTGTGGAATAGCCTTCAAACCCCTTCAAGTAACCTATACCCTAATGAAGCCAATTCATATACAAATAGCCCTATTTGCACAGAATGAGTCTAAAGACTAGAGAGGAACTCCTACTACTACCACCAACATGAAAATGGTATTAATATATAAAGATGCAGAAAATAGCCGAAAACCATCAAGCATTGGACTCAACTGAATATACTAGTCCTTGATCAGTGCCATTATCCATTGGGCAGCAATTAAAAACAAATATAGAACATGAACCAACTACTGTCAAAGACTCAAAGCCATAAATACAACTATTCTAGCCCATCCACTACTTATAAGATCCTTTTGTAGATGAATCTAATGAATCTATGCCCTATCCAAAGTATCTTTCACTTGATCCTAGATCAAGAACTAAAGACTAGAACATATATAGAGGCAACCCAATGTAATGGACTAGAAAATCCAAAACTCATAAGACTGACACCAAGGAGAGACTTGAAATCTTGAAACAATTGTATTAAGTTTGTTGAATCATGTACATGTCTATACCAAAAAATGAATCTACCACTTCAATAACCTGCAAAAGATGCAAAGAAAATCTATTCAGCCTCCTACAATGCGACAGAGTTTACTACTTCCCACAAGAACCAAATAGAATGGAACCCTTACAAAGTCAAAAATTCAACAACTTATACCACTAGCTACCTTGGAAACCCAAAATAGGTTGCAACAAGCTACAGACAGCTAGGGCTAGGGTTACAACGGCTAGAACAACCAGAAAAACATCAAAATTTACTGCAGGGGCAGGAAACACAGGCAACCTAGATAATCAGATCCAAGAATGATCTTCATTTCTGCCAATCCTCTGAAAATGTACCAAGGACCAAGAATTTGTCATGCCAAATAGTCCTTTCACCCACCTGCAAATACACCTCGAGCCAAGATTGTATTCATTCCTTCACGGTACAAATCCCTGCAATCACATTTGAAATCAGGCACCAACGGCTAGCCGGTCAACCCTTTAAATCATAGTCACTGGTATTACATTTTCTTGGTAAATTGGGTGGTCCACAATGGTCAACAAGCCCATGAAAAATCCAAGTCTACATCACCGCTTCAGTAGCCAATTAGGATCTAACACCTCAGTAGCACTAGCACCATGGACCCACCCTTAACTCTGCAATGGCGACATCAAACAGTTGTCACATGATCGCATAGACCAGAAAAGGCCTATGTGAACATGCGACATGCCACTTCCCATTACCTTCTTCATAACAACCATCGCTGTCGCTGCCATAAAAGGGTTTGTTGCATGTTCACATAGCAGGAAAGCTAGCTCATGCAAACATGTGACAAGCTGCTAACATGCATCCTGCCGGTTGGCACGACACCACCTGCCAATGACAAATAGGCCCGAGCACACATGGCACCCCTGTCGCATGATCGCATAGCCAAGAGATGGGCTATGTGATCATGCGACAACCTGCCAACACTGCAACCATTGCCTACCCTTAAGTATCAGACCCACCACGTGTATCCACCTTCCTACTGCATCAATGGCTCTTGTTAAAGTGCAGAGATTAAAAGGCTTGCATCTTTTCCTCATGGTATAGCGACAACCACCGATCTTTGTCACCCATTAAACATCTGTCAGACCCTAGCTGACGAGCCCGCTGGGACATGTGTCAACCAGTCACATGGTCGCATGCCAAAAATTCCTGACATGCGATCATGTGATAACCAATCATTTGAAACCCTTTGAAGACTCGGGTCCATAGGATAGGTGGCAATTGGTCACAACTTCATGAGAAATAAACCTCGTGCAACTTTTCTATGTGAACAAGCAACAGCCACAGATTCTATCTGAACATTAACTACACCAAGCAACTGCGAACAACTAGGTCCCACCAATGAACTGCCACCTCACCACCGTAGACACGTGTCAACCATTCACATGATCACATAGCCAGAAATTGGGCTATGTGATCATGCGACAACCAACCAAAGGCTGCCGCATGACCACTAGCGGGACCACTACCATCCCTCCAATGGGCCCCACATGCAAGGAAGGAACTGGTCGCATGTCAAAAATTTTTGACATGTGATCATATGACAACCAATCAATTTAAAGCCCTTGAAGACCAGGGCCCACCATCCGATCATAGCTGCACAGATAGGAAATGCCATCAAATAGGGCAGAAGTGCGAGGTCAAAAACATACAGGGTTTTTAGCGAAAGATTGAAAACACACAGGGTTTTCGACATTGACACAAAGGTAAACAAGGATGGGAAAACATCGAGTGTTTTCATGTAGGCCAAAAAGGTTGAAAACATCATGGATTTTCAAAAACACTATGGGTTTTTGACACTATGGTAGATTCTAAAACTATTTCCTGCAGACCTTAAAACTTTAATAACTCCCTGGGTTTTGCGATTCAGGAGATGCAATTTGGACTGGAGCAAGGTGACACATGAAGAACATAGGGCAGGACACTTTTACAAAAACATTTGTAGGGAAGAGGCCATTTTCATAGGATTCTGCTATGACTAGAAAATGGACTAACAGAACCCTTGCTATGTATATCTTGTAATAGTGTATATTTTGGTAGAAACTTTGTAGAATATTTTTCCTAGTTTATCTTTATTCAAAAGATGTGTATTTTCCATGTTCAGCTAAGTTTTATGACTTATGAAACATGTATGTTTCTATTTGTACTAGTTGTAGTTATTTTGATCTCTTTAAGAAAATATATGTAAACCTAGATCTATCCATTGTAGTTTAAGTGAAATTTATTTATTCCATTGAAGGTCTATTCATTTGAAAGTATTTTCCATATATGAGAATGATATTCACTTTTGAAAAAAATGATAAATTTTATATTGTTGTTGCAAAAATATAGAGAAATGATATTTTATATTTGAGATTTAATTTAAAAGATCTTGACAATGGATTGCATTTTTGAGTTAAAATAGGTTAAGAATTTAGAGTATGAATTAAATGTTGTTGTTACATATTTATGCTATAGTTACAATTTTTTTTTCTAAAATAGTATAAATCTCAGCATTATGCCAAATGGCATTATATTCTCTATAGTTTGTTCATTTCAAAAAAAGTAAATAGATAGTTATATTTAAAATCAGCTAATGATATTGAAATGCTTCAAAAGAATATTGAGACTATTAACACCACTATCCCAGTGTTTATTTATAGAATGACTGACTTTCTTTATACATGCTTGTTGTAGTGTTAAAAAAATATGTTTATGAATCTGAGAATAATTTACCACTTTTTCTTGAAATATATATACAATGTGTAAACTATATATGATATACAATGTGTATACACACACACACACATATATATATATCAAATATATATATATATATATATATATATATATATATATATATATATATATATATATGGTAAAAACAATGAGCATTGTTTCTATTTTTTTCATATATATATATAAATAAATAAATAAAATATATATATATAAAAATTAAAAAAAAGAGGGGCAAGCCACAACCACAACAATGCCATGACTATGGCATACCACAGCCACAACAATGTTGTGACTGTGGTAGTCCAAAGTCCACAACATTGTCGTTACTGTGGTCTTCTAGAGTCCACGGTGTGTCATGACTATGGAACCCATAGTTCATGGCAAGCTGTGTCTGTGGTATCCATAGCATGGCATGGCCATGGGGCTAGGTGGGGGTTTGAGCAGGCTTTGGCCCCTCCAAATCCCATAACATATTTTTAAATTTTTTTTATAAAACATTTTTAAATTAAAAAAACCAAGCATTGTGTGTGATTTCAAAACAACATAAAAAGACTTCAACACAAAAAAAATGGAAATGGGGTTTTTACCTTGAGCAGATTTGGACTATTTCTTGTAAAAATTACACACCGGTATATGAGTATATGTATATACACTGGGTGTGTTTATGTGTATACACATAAAACCATGAATGCTTGTTTTGGTGGTAATTTCTCTCTTCTCCTTGAAGCCTCCATTTCAAACACACCTACAACAAAAAAACTAAAGAAAAATGGCCAAACCCATGTATGGTTTGAAGGAGTAGAGAAAAGAGGGAAAGAAAAAGAAATGAGGGAGACTTTTGGGAATTGTCATTTTTACCCTATCCCTAATTTTGAAATTAGGGTTAGGGAAAAAAGGAGTTAACCCCAATTTGACTTCCCCTTTTTCCCCCTCTTTGCTTGTAGTTTAATTTTATTATTTTGTCTATTTGGAATTCTATTTATGTTTTTATTTCAAATTTAGTTTTTAATTCATTTTGGGTGGGAGATGATAGAGAATCTCCCACTGAGCATTATGTTGAGTAAATTTACTTTAGAAATAATCAACATAAATTTATTATTAACTCAATAAACATTAATGAAAAATTGAGCAATATATTTTGGAGAGGATTGAAATAATTAAGTTGTATTTAAGGAGTGAACATGTTTAAGAGTAGTTAGTTTAACAAGAAAAAAAAATTATCCAATGCTTATTTTAAGAGAACTTAAGGAATATTAAAATTTGATCTAATTAAATTTATTGTAGAAACTATAAGTAATTTAGAGTAAACCTTAAATTAGTGAAAGATAAATGAGGAGGTTATTGATGAAATTATTTTATTATGATCTCTATTGAAGATTTTGCTAGTTAAATTTACATTAAAAATTTAAGAATAAACTTTAATCAACACCTTAATAAACACTTGATAACTATAGGGTTATTTATTATGTTAATCAATTAATGTAGCCAGGCTTAGAAACTTTAGTGAAAGCAAGAAAAGTATACTTAATTAAGTTATTATCATACAATCAAATTTAAATGGATTAACCCTTTTATTGATTTGACTAAGCTAGTTATCCTAGTTGTATGTTGAATTTATTCATGCGAGGGATGTTGGCGGGATGAAGACTCTTCATCATGATTCCCCTCAAACAATCATAAGCTTAATCACTCTTACGTATTTCAACCTTTATCGTGAAGTCAACCTTAAATATTTTAACATTAAATTATAACCTTTTAATTAGATTAAAAAAAGGTTGGTGTGTTTTGCCTGTTAAATTATAGGCATGCCAAAAGCCAGAAATTGGTATTGGTAAGCCACATTTTATTGAAAATGATGTTGTTAAGGAAGTGACTATGTTCAGTATTTTAGTTCAATTGAGGAGATACTTGATACTCCTAAGAGCTTATTTTGTTTTCATTAGTTGTGAAGAAATTATTATGTCTGTCAAATTCATTCGGTAAGGAAGAAAAGATAAGTCGGTAAGGTAGAGAAGGCATTCGGTAAAAGGAATTAGAAAATAAGAAATTTCAGTAAAGAGAAAGAAAACTTGGGTACCGAGCGAGGTATAACTGAGTATCAAGCACTGAGAAGAGAACTTAGTTATTGAGTTAAATAAAACATGTTACCGAGCAGAACAGGTTGGCATCAGAAGATTTCTAAGTACATTGAATCTGGAGGAGATCGTATAACAAAACATTAGAGATTGAAATCTAATAATTATACATGATTCCAAGGTAATTTTATCCAATGCAAAAAATGGATGAAATATGCATTGGAAATGTACCCAATGCTTGCACTGCTTGAAGATGAAGATTTTAGAACATCTAGCACCACTTCAAAATTGTATATAAGATGATCAGAGTATGGAGATCAGTAAAGTATCATATGAATGTGTGAAGATAAATTGGAGATTACATGCATAAAGTAGATCAAAGAAGAAGGTGAATAAAAAGTGAAGCTACTGAGTAATAGAGTATTGATGAATTGATTCAGATTTAAGCTATCGAGTATTGAATTGGTTAGTATGTTGGATACACAGTATGAGATAATGAATTAATGAGCACATAGAGTCTGATTAGCATTTGTTGATGAAAATTTGATAGACATTTTATGTTGTTGATTAAAATTTAATCAAAATTGTATACGTCTCTTAACTGAGCAGATCTTAGCAAATCTTATGTATAAATCCTTTAACTAGGTAAAATTATTAGATTAGAATTGTGAAATCTCTTAATAGAGTAGACTTAGTAGTCTTTAGAACTCTTGATAGGGTTGATACCTTTAATAGGGAAAGCTATCAGAAATAGCTAAATATTGTAGCTCCAACTAAGAAACTTTTTTCTACAGTAGTGAAGTCTTGTGGGTGTTATCCCCACCATAATTTTTATCCTCTGACAAGGATTTATGCGATACCAAAATAATTGTGTTATGTGTTGATTACATGTTTTATTTATTTCATATGATCCATGATGATGATAAGGAATCAGTAAATGGTTAGAAAGGAAAAGTTTAAATAAGTTTGAAAAGTGTTTTAAAGTACCAATTCACCCCTCCCCTCTCAATACTTAACTTTACACACCTGGATCCAATAATTGGTATAAAATCTTAGTCTCTAATTGAGAAGTTTAATCAATTGAGAGGAAAGATTTGGAAAGATGGAAAGCTATGAATATGAAAGGGTGATTGAGGACATGTAAATGGAACTCAAAATGGAGAACTAGCAGGTTGAAGGACTAAGAAAGAAATTGAATAATTCTCTCAACAAAAGGAAGGAATTAGCACAACTGAAAGATACTCAAGATCAAGTTGAGGAGCTTGAAGAACTATCAGAGGGAAGCATGTCTGATGAATTTGATGTTATTATATCAGAATTATCTAAAAAGAACAAAATGCTTATTGATCAGATGAAAATATTGAAAAGAGAACACGAAGCACAATTGGTAAGGATGTGTGAGATCTTGGAACAAAAAGGAAAAATAGAAGATGAAAAAAGAACTGATAAAGAAGAGAGAAGACAAATGAATACAAGATTAGATGAGAAAGATAGGGAAATAATGAGGCTGACACAAACTCACTACAACTTGATAGATCAACTTGTTATGGAAAATCAGGATATTTCTAGGAAATTTGATGAAATTTTTGAATTGAGATTTGAGAATGAACATTTGAAGAATATCTTGAAAACTGAAAGAGATGCTAATGAAGTCTTGAAAAGAAATGAAGAAGCTTTGAAGATATTGGATGAACAATTGAGAAATCAAAGGCAACCAAATGACACCTCTTGACTTAGTTTCAATGAAAATTGTTCTACCGAGAAGGGTGATTCCTCCAAACAAGCAACCAACTAAGAGAAATTTGTTACCCCACCAAAGTCTAAGAATCCTACATGTTATTATTGTGGGAAACCGAGACATAAAGCTAAAATTTGCAAAATTAAGAAAGGTAATCTACCGAATTCTCCTAAGCTCAAAGGTCATTTTTATAATTGCAAGAAGCATGGACATAAGGTATTTGAATGTAGATCAAGAGTTGTGAACACTCTAAGGAAACCAAGATTTGAAGGTTATTGCAATAACTACAAGAGATATGGTCACAAAGCTGGAGAATGTAGATCACAAAGAAGAAATGAAAAATGGGTCCCTAACTAATAGAATGCTAACAACAACCAACAAGGTCCTACTATACCATGAGATTATAACACAAGGATTACTTGTACTGCATGTGGAAGATTTGGTCACATTGATGCAAATTGCTTCAAGAATTCTAGAATAAATTCATGGAGAAATAATGGAATATCTTATTTTCAATCCCACAGAGTCAGTCACCTTGCCAAGGATTGTAGGTACCAAAATAAGGATTCTACCAAGGAGAAACCGAATGAAAAGACTCTAGTAAACATTGACGAAATCTAAGAATAGATGAAAAAGACTTGGAGAAGAAAGTCTCAAGATGATGGAACAAAATTAGGAATCAATGATATCACCACATCCCCTGGATCGGGTACACATATCGTCACTTAATCGGTCAAGGTATGTATAGGAGTTGATAACCTAAAGTTTATCTTAAATTGTTCCTAGATTTATTGTAGAGATCCATATCAACATATCCAGATGCATTTGGATAGTAGTTGTGAAGTTATGATTTCATATGTTGATCAGTAAAGTATTTGAGTAATGTTACTCCATTCGATGAAGCAAAGTATAGTTTACTTAAATGGTCACATGAAGTTAGGTAAAGAGTATTAAATGCATTTTATAGTTGTTGGACACCCTAACCTAAAGGGAAAACTATAAATAAAGTGTTTAAAATTTTATTTTTACTTTACATTCTTGCAAGAACACTTGAGAAGTGGCAGATATGAGATCAAAAGAGAATTTTTGAGCATTCAGTTGATCAATCTGAACATCTACAAAGATCATTTGAGGTATTTATAGTGTACACTGAGCTGAAATTGTAGTCTCTACTTGCTATTCTATTTGAAATCTAGAATTTTTTGAAGTATTTTCAAGATCAATGTCACCTAAGTTTCTTAAACTAGTGGTAATCGAGAAGATTGACCTAGTAAATCCTAAGTACAAACTTCCTCCATCTGTTGCCACTGAAATTGATAAAATCAGAGCCTTATCCCTAATCCCGCCAATAGTTATTTTGATTGAAGACATTTTCACCTTCATTCATTGCAAGATAAAGGATATATGTCAAGCTGAGATTGATTCATTGTATAAGAAGTTTTTTGTTAATGGAAATCTAAAAAGTGATCACACACACTTACAGACCAAGGGTTTGGTTCATGTAATGCATGTTCTGATAGTCCTTTAACATGAATGGATGAGAATCATATTAAGTAGAGTTCATGATAGGTTTATGTGGTTTGATGGGCCAATAAAAATAACTGAGGATGTTTTACACATTGTTACTAGATTTTGGTTCGATGATAGATCGAGGGCCTACAAGAAGATGAATAAGAATAAACTATGTGAGATGACAAAAGCTAAGTGGGATGGAAGAGGTCTTAAGTTATCTATAGTTGAACTAAAATTTGCATCGAATATAATATCATATAGGATATTTCAATCATCTCAGGTAGATTGTGTATCCTGTGGAGCTGTGGAAATTTCTTACAAAATTATGAATAAGGACATGAAAATTGACTTGTGCGAGATTTTGCTAACATGATTAGATGACAACATGAACAACCTTCAGAAGGCAAAGTCAAATACACTAAAGTTTGGTCCACTATTGGTATGTATCTTTTTCTACTTCCAAAACTCATTTCCAATAGTCAATGAAGTTAAATGAAATGCAGATAAAACCATAGTTTATCAAATTAATGACTTTATTCAAAGTATGGGTGAAAATTTCAATGTCATAATGGATGAATATTTCAATAAATTTCAATCTAGAATGCATAAGAGGTATATAATTCCACCATAGTTAGTGGAAGAGTATAGAAATGAACTTAGTTTTGAAGTGGATACCAATGTGTGTATCATAAGAGTAGTAGAACCTATAATTGAATGGTTAGCCCTGATGGGATATGAAATGAATATTGATGCAGCCACTATAAAAATAAAATGACTATTTGAGAAACCAAAAGATAGGACTACAACTCGGTATGGAACCTATGAAGAGGTGAAAGAGAAAATAAGAACAGGTATACTAATACTAAAAGAAATAAGGAAAACATGTAAAATTATCAGTGAATTATCTAAGAAATTAGGCATTATTGATATTGAAGAAGAAGATGTTGTTGAGCCTTAAATAAAAAAGGGGAAGAAGAAGATGAGTATTAAGAAGGAAGCCCCTAGTCTAGTCGGTGTAAGACCATCTACTCGGTCTACCTCTACACTGAGAGGAAAGAAGAAAGTTGAAGTAGAACTAGTGAAGACAAAAACATATGTCAGGGAAAGAAAGGCTACAAAAAGTCCTAGGAGAAAATTGAAACTGCAAAAGGAAAGTGACACTGAGTTGGATGGCTTGTCACAATTCAAGGTAGCACCAAAGAAAATGAACAGGAGTCTTGGTGAACTAATCAAAACACTGGAGAAATATGGAACCTATTTAGTCATGGAAAGATTAGAGTGTGACACAAGGATTTATGAGGAGAAAGACAAAATAGAAGAAATAATCATTACTACACTACTCAAGTTTAGAATTCTACTAGTTGAGGTAGTTGAACATCTTGATAAAGAGCTATACAAAAGAATATATGCAAGATGGAAATATGCTATTTCTATAGAGAAAGAGATAAGGGAAAGATCCCTTACAATCAAAAACCTAGATTTAACAAAGAGAGGAATAAGAGATACACTAAATGAGTATTCTAAAAGATTCACAGTGAAGGGAAGAGAATTAAGTATAATGGTCGGTCAGTTGCAAGAAGTAAAAAAGGATACCAATGATCTTTGGAGAAAGATCTTTTCCATTGATCAATCGACAATTGAAGATGTAAAAACTCAAGAAGATAAATACAAACCATTTGGATTAATGACAAATCAGGAAGAAGTCATCATAGAAGATATTAGCAAATGAGACCCTAATGAAACAATGAAAGAAGATGAAGATGTCATGGCTACCAAGGCCATAGATATAGATGTTGGAAATATAAGTGGGAAAGTAATATTGAGAGGGGGGGGGTGAATCAGATATTACCTACTTTTATCCTTTGATCTAATAAAAATTTATGCATAACATAACCAAAACTTGATCATAGTAAGCAACAAAACATATAAAGCAACATACATGAAATTACTCATAACACCATGATTTTGGTAACCCAGAAACCCTTGAAAGGTAAAATTGGGGTGGGGATGACACCCACAAATCTTCACTACTGCAATAATAAGTTTTTCCTGTTAGGGCTTACAAAATGTGATCAAATCATGATCTACCCTATGAAAGGTCTACTCTGTCAAAAGCTAAAATACTTGTATAGTCTACCTTGTTAAAGGATTTATAAACTTACAATAAAGTAAGCACTCGGTAAAGAGATTTACAAAAGTCTTCTAAGACTACTCGGTTAAGAGATTTACCCTGATACACTGGTCAAAATGTCTCAGTACCTAATCTTTCAGTTTGCACTAGTATGTAGATTATAGATCTCCTCTTTACTTTATATTTTGATCTCTTCTATCTGATCTTTCTTGATTCTTTCCTTTCACTGCATAGCTCGGTCATTAAACTCTCTCTGAATACTTTGCTATTCTGAAAATACTTCTCTAAACATTTTCTCATACCAATTCAATTTTATCTCTTTGATTCACACACACACACACTCTTCTCTCTGATTTAGATCTTTCCCTTATATAACAACAAAAATGTTTTACTGTTTCAAGATCTACAGTTCAGATTTACTTCTATTGCCGCCTAAACTATACAATTTTCTGATTGGCCCTAGGTTTTACATAGGGATCAATGATAATAATATGGATGCATAGGTACCTCCATAATTACCTCAATAGACAAAATACAAAACATTATTATCACCAAAAATGGTTTACCTCGATCATTATGCCATTCCAAACTTGTATGTCAATTTTGGCTAACTCGGCAAAAGTTATTCCTGGCACTCGGCATTAACTATACTCGGCATCGGTTGAACTTCTCTATCACTTGGTAATCATTGATGTATGTAACTCGGCAATAACTATACTCTCAACATATTACAAACATAGTGACCATGACTTTACTCGGTAAGTATACAATACAAAACTCGGCCTTTACAAAATGACTCAGTCGCAATGATGACCAACCATCATTTCCTAGATAAATGACTAAGGGTGAAACACTAATGGTCAACAAAAACTATAGAGATCTACAATCTCCCCCTTTGACATTAGTGGCAAAAACACTTTGTCATGACACTGGTATACATAATTTACAAAAATGTTTGTACTAGGCTAATACTCCCCCTGAGATATATATACACATTCAAAATTTTGTTACCTGTCCCTGTTTTGTCCTTGTTTGGACTCATGTCATGATGATTCCCCCTTTTTTTTGACATGACTAATCTCTTCATCAGTAGGTAGCTCACAAATTTTCTCCAGAAAAGGTTTATGAAGCACCGTGATCATGTAGAGTGCATCGGTCCAAGGAGTTGAAGCAAGGTTCAAAACTTCTATCTGCACTTCTAAATCATCAGCTAAACTGATAAGACTCTCAGCTATGGACAGATGTGGATCACTCTGGATCAATGATTTAGCCTTTTCTAATTTGCTCTGTATAGCCTCCAGATGTGGTGTTAAAACAGTTCGAATAGAGAGTAGGTGAGAATGAATCTTTCCATCATTAGCCATCAGCTCAGCTAACTTACCTTGTGTCTGCATGATTTTTACATAATGTGCGGCATTGGTGTCTACATCCAAGGTCAGGGAATGGCTTGTAGCTTTGATCCTTTGCTTGAGAGTCTCAAGCAATTGTTTATTTTCCTCTGTGAATAGTTCAACATTACATATCTTGGCCAATAGAGACTGTTCATTCACAACTAATCCCTTGGTCTCCTTTACCAATTTGGATAGCTCAAGCTATTTTACTGTGATCTCGACAGATATCTTATCTAGCATTTTGGTCTCAAACCTCCTTTCTGACCATTTAAATAACTTATCACTTGCACAACTAACTTCATTATTTACTTTCTAAACAATGTGTACAAGTTGTTCCAATATGGGAATGGAACTATTTACATCTGATAAGTCATATACTTCATTAAATATATCTTTAATTTCATGAAGAACCATTTTTTGCTGATGCTCTCTTCGAAGTTCTTCTTGCCTACTCTTTCTTGTCAACAAATCTTTCATTATCTACAGTTGCTCATAAGAAAGATTATCTGTATCCCATTTAGGAATAACAATTACTTCATCAATTGTTACCTCATCTTTTTCCTTTTTTGCTCTCAGTGGGGTGCTTCCACTCGAAATCTATACAAGAGCTTTTATTGCCTCTTGTTCCTTTGGTTCTTGTTCTTCAATGAATTTTCCTTTTATGTTTTCTTCTCCTTTCTCCTTCTCCTCGGCATGAGCGCTAATAGCTTGTTTATCTAATTTTCTTCCTTGTTCTTCTGTGTTGTGTTCTTCCTTAGGAGGAATTTGAATGTTGTCTGATGTTTTGACTTCTTCCTTGGTAGATTGAGTTAGTGGTACCGATTTGATGGGTTCCTTGGTAAGACTGGTACCGACTAACTGATCAACAGTAGAAACTCCAGATAGAGTAGGATTATCATCAGTAGATTGTGTGCTCATAATGGTGGGATAATCCATGACTTGCAATAGTATAGTGTTGCTACTGGGTAGGGGTGTGTCAGTTGCTTTCATGTTCTTTAAATCATCTTTAGTTAAGAACAAATTCTTAATAGGACTCTCCTCTGGTATGTCAACAATGTGAACCTCAAATATATCATGTGATTTCACTTCCTTAGGAGTATTAGTCTCCATTTTATTTTTCTTGATGTTAGATTCAACAACTGTTGAAGTGGTAGCATCATTTCCTTCATTCTTTCCTTCATCCTTTCCTTCATCCTGTTCTTCATCCGGAGTGGGTAACAATCCATACAATACCTTCCAAATTTTTAAAGTTTCTTGCACAACATCTTCAACCTTGTGTTGAAGAATGAGATAGGCTCTAAGTTTAGGATCAAACTTGCCTCTGTATTGCTCAATTATATGTTTGATGTCTGCAAGGGTGAGAGTGGATTCAACTTGTGCTAGTGTACTCTCCTTGATTTCCTTCTCTATTTGCAGAGCATACTCCCATTTCTATGCAACCCTGTTGCATAATTCCTTTGGAATTCTATTTTCAATCTCAATTGGTAGCATCTTGAAAATGCATAACATTTCAAGAATAGCATCCTCAACTTTCTCTTTATCTCCAATGCTCATTTTTTCAAACTATAATATTTTTACCTCATCTACTACTGCTGTGCTAGTAATCTTAAGACATAATTCATCAACAATGAGTTGATGTGTACCTTTTTGTGTAGCCTTCCCCTTTATTACTTCATCACTTTCTATTTCTTCATCATCCTTTGTTAGAACAAGTTTCCTTCTCAGCTTCTTCATAGCCTTGGCCGGCACTGCCTTAGGTTGAGCAGATTTTCACTTAGTAGATGCAGGAGTCTTCTTAGGAGTCTTGGTAGTAGCTCTTCTAGTTTGAGGCCTTAGTGATGGTGTCACTGACACTTTTCATTTCAACACTCTTCTCTTTGGCAGGGACTTGACAATTACTGGTTTCTTCTCTTCTTCTTCTTCTTTCTCACTACTACTAGTTGTACTCGGTTCATCTTCTCCCAATCCTTGGGTCAACTCTAATGGTGCATCCTTCTTAGATTCTTTGACATACTCTTCCAGATTTTTCACTATTTTCTTTCTTTTCCTCTTAGTGGTGGCAGCCAATAATCCCAAAGAAATCTTGGATTTGGCCTCTTCAAATGTTCCAAAGTAAGGTGCCTTTGTATCAATTTCCTTAGCTAAGAGGGTTTTGATTATTGTAGTAGCTTCATCTATGTTGAGTTCATAGGGTAATGGCATTAACCATGAAACCCTAGGTAGGACTGCATGTGCATAGGTAAAGTCTGTGTCTACCAGAAAACATATATCTTTGTCATATTTCTCAATCAAAGACACAGGGATTCTAGTCCTATTCTTCATCTTCTTTTTGAACTCAATGAAATAATTATCCATAATCCCTTCAAAATCATCACCAATCTGGTTTATAAAGTCATTTATTTGAACTGTAATGGGCTTCTTCTTATCCCATGTTACATCACCATGTGTAGGAAAACACTTCTTAACATAAAAGAATATATAGATCAGTAGGGAACCGAACTTACACATAGAGTTCTTTGCCATCTGGATGGAGTTCAAATTCTTGGCAAGTTGAGTCAGCTGGAGCTCAGCAAGGTCATATGTGTGCCCTTTCTTAATTATCTTCCATGCTTGGTCCACAGCCATATAGGGGACGCTGTCCAACCGACTGGATTGATAGAACTTGTGTGAGATGACTCTAACAATGAAGTCAATTTCCAGATTAGTTTTGGTGGAAATTGTCATGCCGTGTTTGTTCCAAACTGCCTGGGTATTTTCTTGAATATCCTCTTTTCTTGCACATTTCATCATTCTCTTCCCATCAATTGTAGGGTAACTAGTGACCTTGTGTATCATTTCCTTTGTGATCTTCATTGGCCCATCTTCCAACCATAACTACATGTCGTGTACTCAACCCAAAATGATCTTGATCCACTCCACTTTGAAATTTTGTAGGAAATTTAGGGCATGCACTAACCCTTGATCGACAACAACCTTATGTTCCAGGTTCAACACTCTGTTGACACATAGTTTGTCATATGCTTCCTTGATCTCATAATCACCAATTTCTCCAATTTTGCACATATATCAAGACCTAACATCATTCATCAATAACACATTCTCTGGAATAGAAGATAGGGCTCCATTCAAATCACCTCTGACAGCACTTTTTGACATTGTCTTGAATATCCTCGATTTGCAAACTTCATTCCTTACAAGTTGCACATTGAAAACTTCCATCCCTTGTTTCTTGATTGGTGTGGATGAAGATGATACCATTTTAAATTGTAATTTTAGAAAAGAAAATATTTGCTCGGTAAGGTACCTTTTTGTCAATAACCCTGTAGATGAATTTTGCCGATGGCACGTTAAGAGAATTCAGAATCACTTTGCTTAATCTAGTTGCTCAAACTCTAAATCACTCTCAAAAATCTCAAATAGCTTGGTGAAATGAAATTAATGGCAACTTTCCACTTTATAGAATCCAAAAAAATAGGATTAGGGCCTCATAAATGCTCCATATAGATTTAGGTAGATTATAGTTGTCTTGGAAAACTTACAAGCTTGGTCAATATAACCGTTGTGATACAGCTTGGTGTACATAGAATTTCGGCCATAGTAGGTGCTTAGCATGCATTGATAGCTCGGTCATTGACACTGATGCTTGGCATCAAAAGTGAAATTTTCTATTTTGCTCACATATGTCCTAGTGCATCTTTATCTATGCTAATGTGGACTTTTTCTCGGTTCTCTGTTAGGAACTGATGAAAGATAAGGCTTTGCAAGACTCAGTTTTGAACATACCTTTCAAGCTTAATTAGAAGAAGTGTGATCACCTGATCCATTGGATTGGGTGATCACCAATGTGCTAGCTTCACTTGAGTTTTCTTGTTCTTTCTTCCTCCATGTCTTTTCCATATGACTCTTCAGTTTCTCACAGATACCTTCATTCTAATTATTATCATTGCTCAACATAGGTGATCTGCAATCTTTCTTTAAGTGACCAACCTTGTTACATTTGTAATAGACCATGCTTCCATTCATCCAGCTTTTAGATTTACCTCTAAAGTGAGTCTTCATATAATTTTATCCGATGTGTCCATACTTGCCACAATAATGGCAATTATACCAGGTGTTGTAATCCCAATTGTAACAGTTGTGCTTTGTGATTGGCTTTGTTTGCTCATTTTATGACCACCTTGGTCTAGATTTGCATTCAAATGCTTTATGCCCATATTTCTGACAATTGAAACAACTTCCTTGAAACTTGGGTGAGGTGGATGAATTACTAGCTTTGGACCTACATTCATGTGCTTGATGTCCATGCTTCTTGCAATTAAAACAATGTCCATTAAACTTAGGCTTAGAATCGGACTTACCATATTTGCTTCTACATATGTTGGTTGTATGTCCTAGTTTTCCATAGTGATGACATGTGGGCTTGATGTTCTTTGGTTTAGCCATCTTTTTTCCTCCATTCATTAATGATTCTCCTTCTTTAGTAGATGAATGTTCATTTAGTCCAAGTCCAGATCTATCACTAGATCTTCTAGGTGATCTTAACAGCTCTTCAAAATGTTTTGCAACTTCATTGGGTTTTTTCATCCTTTCATTGATCTCTTTTATAGTTCTCAAATCATGTTTCAACTGATCATTCTCAGATCTTAGTTGATTGATTTCCATATCTTTTCTTCCCAATTCCTGATTGACCATCAGTAGCTAATTTACCATGTCTAGTTGATTATTAGTCAACCTTTGCATGTCACTTGTTCTTTCATCTAGTTTGATTTCAATTTGTCTTTTGTCTTCCTCAGTCATTGTCTTATCATCTTCATCTTTCTTTTTCTATTCCACTAATTCACAAAGTTTGATAGATTAAATTTCTTGTTCTCTCCTTAGAGTTCTGATGTCATCATTTAGTATGGTATTTTTCTCTAGTAGTTATTTTATAGCTCTATCACTCTCGGTAGAGTTACCATTGTCAAATAGTCCAAAGACATCTTCCTCTTTGTACTCTGGCTCATTTTGTTGGATTGCAATCTCTCTTCTCTTGCTCAAAGATTTCTTCAATTCTCTTCTAGTTGCTTCCAAGTTCTACAATGCTAGTTGTACTTCAATCTTTTGATTCTCTATGATCTTTCCTAGTTTATAAGCTTCCATTTTAAGATATTTTTCCTCAAGTGGTTAGACTTCCTTAAGAGAAACCTTGCTGCTCTGATACCAATTGTTGGAGATATAAGTGGGAAATTAATACTAAGAGGCTAGGGGGGGTGAATTAGATATTACCTACTTTTATCATTTGATCTGATAAAACTTTATGGATAACATTAAAAAAACTTGATCATAGTAAGCAAAAAAACATATAAAGTAGCATACATGAAATTACTCATAACACCATGATTTTGGTAACCCAAAAACCCTTGAAAGGTAAAATTGGGGTGGGGATGACACCCACAAATCTTCACTACTGTAGTAATAAGTTTTGCCTTTTAGGGCTTACAAAATGTGATCAAATCATGATCTACCCTGTGAAAGGTCTACTCTGGAAAAAGCTAAAAGACTTGTATAGTCTACCTTTTTAAAGGACTTACAATAAAGTAAGCACTCGGTAAAGAGATTTACAAAAGTCTTCTAAGACTACTCAGTTAAGAGATTTACCCTGATACACTGGTCAAAATGTCTCAGTACCTGATCTTTTGGTTTGCACTAGTATGTAGATTACAGATCTCCTCTTTACTTTATATTTTGATCTCTTCTATCTGATCTTTCTTGATTATGTGCTTTCACTACTTAGCTTGGTCACTGAACTTTGTCTGAATACTTTGCTATTCTGATTATACTTCTCTGAACATTTTCTCATACCAATTCAATTTTATCTCTCTAATTCACACACACACACACACTCTTCTCTCTGATTTAGATCTTTCCCTTATATAACAACAAAAATGTTTTACCATTTCAAGATCTATGGTTCAGATTTACTTATATTGCCGCCTAAACTATAAATTTTTTTGATTGACCCTAGGTTTTACATAGGGATCAATGATAAAAATATGGATGTGTAATTACCTCAATAGACAAAATACAAAACATTATTATCACCAAAAATGGTTTACCTTGATCATTGTGCCATTCCAAACTTGTATGTCAATTCTAGCTAACTCAACAAAAGTTATTCCTGGTGCTAGGCATTAACTGTACTCAGCATCGGTTGAACTTCTCTATCACTCAGTAATCATTGATGTATGTAACTCAGAAATAACTATACTCTCAAAATATTACAAACATAGTGACCATGACTTTACTCGACAGTACTACTACTCGGTAAGTATACAATACAAAACTCAGCCTTTACAAAATGGCTCGGTTGCAGTGATGATTGACCATCATTGCCTAGATAAATGACTAAGTGTGAAACACTAATGGTCAAAAAAAACTATAGAGATCTACAATAGATGATTCAACTATTGAAAGATTACTAACAAAATAAATAGTAATTTTACAAGTAATGGATTTTCCTGAGATAGAAGCGGTTATCTTAGAAATTATAAGTGGAGAGCCTACTGCTACTGAGACTCCTACTGAGCTAGCAAAAAAAATGAACCAAAATAGAATGAAGAGAATAATATAGAGACATAAACTACTCAAGGTCAAAATATAGAGTCAATGACCCCCACCAGGCTACATGTCAATAGGAAAAAGAGAAAGAGACAAAAAAGGTAGAAGAAAAGAAAGAGGAAACACAAGAAAAGAAGGAAGAAATAAAAGAGAAGAAAGAATAGAAGAAATGATAGGAGAAGAAGAAGGAAGAAAAGACTAATGAGACTTAAACTCAATCTAATGCAAAGAAGGCATCAATCTCAAAGGGCGAGTCCAAGAAGAGAAAAGTAGAAAAAGAGGTAGATATAAATGAGGTTATAATTATATTGAAGGTTGACTATACAACTATGAGCCCTAAGGAACTCTTTGAGTTTAGTGACTTGTTAAAGAGGAAAGATGCACAAGACAAGATTATCACCAAGAAGCAGAAAACTAATGTGTTGGAACAAATAAAGAGAGTTTTAAATGAGATTGTTCTTGAAGAAATAATCAATGAGAAGGAATACATAAATAGTCATTTAAAAGAACTTGTCAGTCAAATCAATCAGCCTGGAATTAAGACAAACAAATAACTGATGAAGGTTCACAAGAAAGATATGGAGACAAAGATGACTGAAGAAGTTATTCAATTAGTAGCATTGGACAAGGTAACTCTCTCCAAGTTAATCAATGCATTAGAACAAGAATTGAAATCCATTGTTTCTATATCTCAAAATATTTGTTTATTGTCAGATTTTACAAAGGATATAAAGGAGAAGGATGAAAAGGTGGAAAAAGATCTCACCGAGCTACTATCAAATATTTCAACTGAACCCAAAACAATAACTGAATATTATGAGAAGCTCAAGCAATTAATGGGAGTGAAATTTGAATTGAGAAAAGAGGAGAACTAGATTAGGATGGATCTCTTAGAAATCCAAACAGTTTTGTTACCAAACATTGAATCACTAGAGAGGAAAATTCAGAAAGCCAAAGACCTAGTGAGCACACCAGATGCTAGTGCTATGGATAACATGGTTAGTCTTACTACAGATATCAATGCAAAGATAATAGTGTTTTTGGAATTTTTGTTTAGAAAGGGGGAATATAGATAAGTTTTTTGAAAACAAGAAAAGGGGCGATATACAAGATATAAAGGGGAAATACAGAACATGATAATAGAATAAGAAAGAGGGAATATACAAATATGTGTAGGATTATTACTTCAAGGGAGTAATAAGTTTTATCAAAGGAGAAATGGACAAGGACACAAAATTTTGAATTTTGATCTATGACTTTGAAGATTTTGAAGGTTTTTAACAAACATAGCAAACTAATGCCAAAGGGGGAGATTGATACTCCTAAGAGATTATTTTGTTGTCATTAGTTGTGAAGAATTTATTATGTTTGTCAAAGTCATTCAGTAAGTAAGAAAAGATAAATTGGTAAGGTAGAGAAGGCATTCAGTAAAAGGAATTAGAAAACAAGAAATTTTGGTAAAGAGAAAGGAAACTTAGGCACTGAGTGAGGTATACCTGAGTACCAAGCACCGAGCACCAAGAAGTGAACTCAATTACCAAGTTAAAGAAAACATGTTATCGAGCAGAACAAGCTGACACTAGAAGATTTCTAAGTACATTAAGCCTGGACATCGATTAGAAAATGGTTTACCAATCTCAAGGAGATCATATAACAGAACAATGGAGTGTGAAATCTAATGATTATACATGATTCCAAGGTAATTTTAGCCAATGGGAAAAATAGGTAAAATATGCATTCGAAGTGTACCCAATTCTTGTACTGCTTGAAGATGACAATTCTAGAACATCTAGCACTGCTTTAAATCTGTATATAAGATGATTAGAGTATGAAGATTAGTAAGGTGGCATATGCATGTGTGAAGAGAAATTGGAGATTGCATGCATGAAGTAGAGCAGAGTAGAAGGTGAATAAACAATGAATCTACCAAGTAATAGAGTATTGAGGAACTGATTTAGAATTGAGCTACTGAGTACAGAATTGGTTAGTATGTTGGATACAGAGTATGAGGTAATGAATTGATGAAAATAGAGAGTCTGATTAGCATTTTTGGTGCACATTTGACATACATTTTGTATTGTTGATTAAAATTTAATCAAAATTGTATAAGTCTTTTAACAGAGCAGATCTTATGTATAAAACCTTTAGCCATGTACAATTCTTAGATTAGATTTATGAAATCTCTTAACATAGTAGACTTAGAAGTCTTTAGAACTCTTGATAGGGTTAATACCTTTAATAGGATAAGCTATCAGAAATAGCTAAACATTGTAGCTCTAACTGAGAAACTTTCTTTTGTAGTAGTGAAGTCTTATGGGTGTCATTCCCACCACAATTTTTATTCTCTAACAAGGATTTCTGTGATACCAAAATAATTATTTTATGTGTTGATTACATGTTTTATTTATTTCATATGATGCATGATAATGATAAGGAATCATTAAATGGTTAGAAATGAAAAGTTTAAATAAGTTTGAAAAGTGTTTTAAAGTACTAATTCACCCCTCTCCTCTCAGTACTTAACTTTCCACACCTGAATCCAACACTGCTACAATAGATATGATGATCAAGAAAAGAGAATGCATGAAGATGTTTTTATTGAATATTTGAAAAAGTACAATATATGAACTACTAGAGATAAAAGGAGAGATAATGATGAATTATATGACATTATAGATGCAAGAAGGCTCATAGAACAGGGTGAGGATAAAAGGATAAGAGAAAGAGTTTTGGTGAGACTTTATTTGGTGAATTCTAAGGATGAGATGAATAGATTACTTGATATGGAAAATAATGAATTTAGAATTAAGAAAATGTTTAATAAACTCACGATAGGTCTAATTGATGAAGTGATGGAAGAAATTGAAAAGGTACTTACAAAAATCTTAATGGAAAATAGAGTTGAATTTGTGAAAGATTTTGATAAGGAAGCACATGATGACACCATTGTTCATGACAGTGAACCATTAGACAAAATCATGACATTGATGATACACCTAATGTATTCATATCAAAAATACCATTTATTTTATCATTTTGAGGAGAATATGTAAAGAATCAAGATGATATTCCTCACATTCCCATGACTTTATCTAGTAATGACTATGTAACTAGTGATGAGGAGAAGAAAGATGATAATGAGAATATTTAGATTGATAATCTTGATTATATGTACCCTGAGAATATGATTAATGAGTTGGAAAAGATAAATGTTGATGATAAAAAGGGTGATAAAGTTGGACTAGAAAAGGATACAAATGCAAATCATTCTAATAAGGATAAGGAGAAAGTTTCTATTGAAAAAGTTGAACTTAATCTAGATGCAAGAGACACTGCGAAGGTAGTAAACAAATTTCTTGATAAAGATAGCACACATACATGAAATGGAGATTATTCAAGGTCCAATTTAGTTGTAGTATTTGATTCTAGTACATTTGATGGGACTTTCTTTGGTAGCTAAGGATAAAGAAAGAGAATGAATTTTGAGAACTCATATGAAGGATAATGAATTACTAGCATGCACATATGATGTGTTGAGTAAGATAAAACCAACCTATTCCTTAGATAAGTTAGATTCTAAAATAGGCCAACTTGAAGGTTTTTTGAATTTAGTAAATTATCATTTTGAGTCTTTGGAGAAGTCAAATTTGGTAAAAATAAAAATTGAATTTGATGAAAGAAGATATAAGCAGTTTATCTCTATGATTGCTAATGACAAGATATCCTTGGGGGTTTCTATACAAAGATTGAAGGATTCTCTAACCAATGGAAGTAATATTTTTTAAGAATGCATTGAATATCCAAAATGTGTGGTAGATATAGAGAAGTTAATGAAGGAAAGTGAGGAGAAGTTATCTGAGTTATCAAAATCATATGATCCTTTGAAGAATTTAGCTTGAAATCATGTAGTTCAAGTTACATCACTAAATGATACAATTAGAACAATTGTAACTGAGAAGGAAAGGATGAAAGGTATTATCAATAAGGTAATAAATTAGATTATTCCCAAGCTTGACATCCTACTCAATGGTTTGAGAGAAGAAGAGACAATGTACACTTCTCTAGATGCAACTAACCTTGTAGTTGCAAAAAAAATAGCCTATGATTTTTGTGAATAGATTGAGATATTGGAGAGAATAAATAAAAGTTGGGATACAAATTTTAGTGCTTTGAGAAATAGTTTCTCATATATTTTCAAACTTTTTAAAGTTTACTATTTCATAGTTGTATATAAGTGGAGATATATTGGATTTTGGTAGACAAATTTTATTGTGATCCCTAGCCTTTGACATTGATGTCAAAGGGTGAGAAGTATGGAATGAAAAATGAGTAGAAGAAGAGATATTCAGCTTAGGGGTAGCATGACATTTTGGTTTTGGAAGAGTAGTTGGAGTTTGGCACTCTTTGGACACTTAGTCATTTTTTAGTAAGTGTTGCCATCAATTCCAAAAGGGGAAGATTGTTGGAAAGAGAAACTACTCTTAATAGCTTGAATGTTGTCATTGATTGAAACCATACATGATTTAGATGGTCACTTGTCATATTTTTGTGCTATCAAAGGATTGGAGGTAAATCTAACTAAGTATGGGAGAATAGAGCCAATGTACAGAGCTCAGTGTATGGATTGGTATGTACATGTACTTTCAAGTTTTGATATACAATTCTAGAGGGAGATTCATAGAGGTATAATACACCTAATTATAGATTTGTAGCTATTGGTGATCTCATATGATTGAGTTATGGTGCTTTATCCAGTGGTTTCCTAATTATCAGTGAAGGGTAGCAATACAGTTTAGTGGATCATTAATCAATCCTATTGGATCTATTAATTGATCAGTTTACAAGTTTGATTTGATGGATCTAACATGGTAGATGAGATCTATACTATTATTTGAGGCTAGGATGATATTTTTCATGGATATTTGGATGACACTTAACATGGTACACTTTATGTTCTTGAGGCCAATGAAGATATTATTTTTGTTAATGGATATATAAGATCACATTTTTGTGATGATTTGAAATTGGGATGGTTAGATATGATATGGATATATGGTGCATGTGTGAAGAATATATAATTAGTGGTTTGATTGATAGTTGAGAAGATATTTTGTACTATACTTGCATGGAACTGTATTGGCATATGTGATGCTATCTTTCAGTTCATCATTTTGGATTGTAGTCCAATACATTTTTAAAAGAAGTGAGCTTTACTAAGGGTTGTATCACTCTTTTTAAATTGAGAAGTGATCTCTAGTAAGTGATCCTAAATACATGTGCATTCCCATTTTTATACTCAAAACTTTAACTGAGTTATTACTATGTGTGTTAATTGTGGTTAATCTAAACAACTACACTTTAGTAGATGATTATTTTTCATAATCAAAGAAACTACCTAGAAGTGATTGTGTGTGAGTGATTTACACCTTCATGAAATAACAAGATTTAAAAGACAATTACACTATTCAAAGAAAACTAATCTAAATAATGCACAATTAATCTAAATATCTCATGGATCTCTAAAATAAAGTGGTAAATGAGGCTCTCAGCTATGATCCTCAATAGTGACACTCTAAAGATGAGAATTAAGCTATATGATATGCAAATTTAGATCTATTCTATCAAATTCTAGTTCTATTTGATGAAAAATCTACTATGATCAAAGCAATTAAGCTATTAAAATTGACAAGTGAGTGGTGTGGATGCAAATTGCAAGAGCTTTGCTGCAATTCAAAGATATGGAATGGATGAATTATGCTTCTAAATGCCTTCAATATATAAGAATTTCCCAAGGGTAGGGGGTAGAGTGAGATAACCATGGTTATGCTTGGGTAAGGTCAATTGGCTTTGCTTTGTCCATAAATGGGGGGACAAGGAGGGGACAATCATTTAAATGGTTTCAAAAGGCTGGACCATTTCAACAAAAGTGAGTGATTTGTGTCCATTTTGTCTCCAATTTGCTTTGTTGAGGGAAATTAGTATTTATTAATTAATTAAAGTAATTAAATTTAGCCATGAAGGGTAAGATGTTCATTTTGATTTTTGCTTTCAACAACTATGACATTAATTGAATTTAATCAATTTCATAGTGTTTTTCCCCTTTTCAAGCTTTATTTAATCATTTAATCATTTAATTGAATTTTCCTTTGATTTGAATTGCCTTTGTTCCATTTATTGATTTTTCATGCTATTTGATGATTTGATTGCACCTTTTGATTGATTTAAGCCTTTTGCCAATTTTTCATGTCTACAAATGCCCCTCTTTGAGTCGATGTGTGAAGAACACCAATTCAAAGATTCCCTTGGTATGATGATCTGATTTTGTCTCTGATAGTGATATGCTACCTAATATGATATGATAAACTAATCTGATACTGATTTGCCTCCTGATATGAAACTGATATGATATGATACTGATATGATAACCTAATATAATATGCTCCACTGATAAATGTTTTTGATGTGATGCCAATTTGATACTCGGATGCCCCCTCAAAAATAAAACATATTGATTCCTTGATTTGAAAGATTTTGATTGATTGGTCCAATATGTTTTCATTTCTGAAAAATATTGATGATATGCCATGACTCACAAATTTGCATATCCAAGATAGGTAGGTCTATTGTAGTTAAGCGAAACAAGTGATTAGGATAACAGGATAATGGTACCAATGAATGTGATTTGTCAATCTCATAGGATAGTTCTGATAGGATAAATCAATCAGTGTGAAAACCGATATGATTTGATACTGCTGCTTCGTTCTCAGGACACAGAGACATGAACAAATGGTACAGGGTGTGATTGCTTGATAATTTGATAGGATTGATTGACATAAGATGACTCATTGATATAGAATATTGATATGATTCCCTTGATTTGTGAAACAGGCACATTTCTGTAAATGATATATATATACGGACCTTAGCTTCTTGGATATTTGGATTTAAGTCATGGGTTTGACCCAGCTAGAGTATAGGTTATTGAGATGATTGATTATGGAGCTCTTTCAATTTTTTGATATTGTATCATGATATTTCAGTTATTGATCAAGACTTTGATGTATCACTTTGATGACATTGTATCTTTGATTAGACAAAGTTCATGGATCTTTGATATTATGGACACTTATGATTTATGGACTTTCCTTGATTCTTGATTGAATGACCCATTTTATGATTGATCAAGATTTCAATTGAATGACCCCCCTTTTCCCTTGGAAAAATACTACAAACAAATGCACATACAATTAATCTAACATGATAATGCAATTAACCTTCCATGATAATGCAATGCAATGCAGCTAAGTGTCACTAGCTTTTAGCAAATAAATGCCTTGAGGATAAATTTTCATCATTGAGCACTTTGGGACCAGAAAGCAAGTAAAATCACCACTGCCCACTAACATGATGATATGAATACCACTTTTTATTGCATTTGGTAACACCCTTTTGAACTAGTACAACCCACACTAGTCGAATAAACCAACTATGAGAGTATGAATACCAGTTTCAATGAATTCAATGTTGCATAAACAAGCAAAGGTCAACCTTCCACCTTATATGAAAGTCCTCGATGGTTCTTTGATGACCATGTCATTAGACGAATTCACATAAGTTGTTGGATATCCCTCAAGACAGTCACTCAAAGGCAAGAAAAATATCATGTCTCCATCATTGCCAATCTAATCGAAACATTGTTGATTAGCTAAAAAGATGTGATAAAAATCAATGTATGTAAAGATCATCAAAAGAAAGCTTCAAGTGTTTTGCAATGTTTCATGATTTTCAAAAAGTATTTCCAAGTATTCTGATCTTTAAAGTGTTTTGTCAATTTTTAATCCCGAATAATAAAGTCAATGAAGGCTCATGGATCAAGTTGTAGTAATTGAATTCTTGGTTAGTGAACAATGATATCCATCAAAGGTTCACAAAAATCACTCTCTTCTGAAGCTCTGATAAGTCTCTCTGATGTGATTGAATGTTGTACTATTGAATCCTTTGATTCAAATCAAATGCCCCTGATTGGATAGGAAAAATGTTGGACTTGAGAAAACTTCCAAGATTTTACAAAACTTCGGTTCATGCCAGATGCATCTAGAAGCACTTTATGCTTTCCTTTTTACCAACTCTCAAACAAGATCACATTGGTTTGCCCCCAATGTCTAGCAAGATATAGGACATGAAAGATGGATTTTCAAGTTGATGAATTAGAGATGGAAAGGCTATGATGGAAGAAGTATGCGAATGTGAACCATAGGACTATCTCCTCAAGAGTACCCAAGCTAAGGAAAAAATGATATAGCAATGTGAAGCATGTATTTGGATAAGCCATGAAAGCCAATGATACAGTGTTAGATAGCCTATAGGATAATGATCTGCTGCCATGAAAATGAGGGATCCAAAAGAGTGGACATGTCAAGAAGTTTTTGATAACAATTTTTTTTTTTAAGTTCATCTTGATCAAGACCAAGGGTCAATTTGGGTGAGATGTGTATAAGATAACACAATCATGATAAAGGAGTGATGGTGGCTATGATGGGATGTTTTGGGATTATGAAAAGACTGTCAAGGAATGATGAAGGTGAATTTGGGATAAGCAAGATCATGATAGGGTAACATGGATGCAGCAAGTACATAAGTTGATGGAAAGGATAACGGATGTTAAGATACTCAATGCTCATGGATGTGTTCAACCTTGTCAAGATGAAGGTGATAGATGGAAATATGGATGAAATTGAGGTAAATGATAGGAAGATGGAAGATGGCATGGATGAAACTTACCCCCAAGTGTAGAGTGCAAGAAGGAATAATTACGCATGATGCCTGTTTGCTAGGTTTTCATCATGGTACTTGTCTAAGGCACCACAAGAAGTGGTTTTCACCCTAGATTTATTTCTTTTTATTTTTGCTACCAAGGTGCCTATTGCTAGGTTTTCACCAAGGCACTTTTTCTCTTTTTTCATTTTTTTCATTTTTTCTTTGTTTTTTTCTTTTTTTGTATTTTTCAATATTTTCCCAACATTAGAATCTTTGGACAATGCTCCTTTGAAATATATGTTGTAATAAACCATGGGTATGACTAGGATGCTCAAAGGTATTGATAAGAGGGATGGAAGTACAGAAAGTATGCATTGGAAAATGAATGTGAGGATAAGAAGGTATGTTGAAGATGGAAATGTTGGCAAGATCAACTTTGACACACACTTTGAAGACTGGTGGAATGATGGAGGAATGATAGATGACGGAGGTAAGGATCTTTTTGAGGTAGTGGATTTTGGGATGTAAGAACCCAAATTAGACTTGGAAAGTGGAGGATCTTTGGAAGGAGATGGAATGGAAGCCTTTGGAAGCTTGAATGTCAATTTTGATTCTTCTTTTGTGTGCAAGTCTTTCAACAATGACTTGGAAATCCACATATTCTTTGATTTTTCTTCCTTTTGGAATGCTTTTGAATGCATTTCTTCAATGAGGGATTTAGGAACCCACATTTTTTTTTTCTTTTTGTTTGATGGACCTTTGCGGCCTTTTGGATATTTCATTTTTCTTTTCATTCACATGTCGATTAGATGGGACATTGTGATTTTTATGCACATATGGATTCTTGGATTTATGATTTTTATGTTGCACATCAACATTGCTTCCAAAAGACTTAGGAATTGTGGATGAATAGGAATAATATGGATGGTTCATATGGATTGGTGTTTGGACATTCTTCAAGTATGTGTGTCTTTGTTGATCTTGATACATGGTAGGGTAAGTGAATGGATAGCTAGGGATGATAGGAATGGTTGATGGGGGAATATATGGACCTAGTATGGATGGAAGGGATGAAGAATTTTGTTTTGGGACATAGGCACCCAAAATGGATTTGGAGGATAGTGGAGGTATGTGGTTGTATTTGAATGGAGGGATATAAGGTGTGAAAGGGATATCAATATCTTTGGAAGGAACTGCATCACCAAGATTCTTATCTTTAGGATTTATCTTTATACCAATAGGCTCATGAGTAGCTTTGATAGGAACACATTTGATAGGATCAACTGAAGCTTGAAGGGATTTATTATCTTGCAAGGGATTTGGAAGAATGATGTTTTCTTGAGGTGAACATGGAGGAATGTGACAAGGAAATGATGGGATACTTTGATCTTGACAAGGATCTTTGAATTGTGTAATGAAGGTATTTTGCTCTTGATTTTCAATATGCTCATTGGAAGTTATGGAAGGGATATCTTGATCTTGCTTGGGAAGTGGAGAAAATATGGAACTTGGAAGGGTACTTTGTTCTTGGAACAGAAGGATATCATCTTGAAAGACATGAAAGGATGCAAGGGGATCATTACAAGGTTCAAGGGATATGGGACCTTCATCAAATATGGGAGGGGTTTGTATATAATCTTGATCTTGATCTTTATAAATATTTGTTTCTTTTCTTTTTAGATTATCCTCTTGACATGAAGCCACTTCTAAGGACAAGGTAGATGTTTAGATATGTGTGGGGAATGTTTGGAAGAATGGTGTAGGATCCTCTTGAATAGGTATAATAGGCATTGAGGCACATGAAGCTTTGGGTTCTAAGATCTTTGAAGCATGGAAACAATCTGCAGCAAGATGTGAGTTAGCTTGGGTTTCTTTTAGAGGTAGCCCTTGAGGGTAGACATAGTTAATGGGAAAAGTGTCATCATTAGGCTCATTCTTTGATGGAGGAATTTTGGATAATTATGGAGCTTTGTGAGATGAAGAAAAGATGAAAGGAATGCTAGCTATTGGAGGGTCTTTGCTAGATAGAGGTTCGGGAGATGGATGAAGGATGAAAGGTGTACAAGTCATCCAGGGAGAAACCTTGTTAGGTGATGGAAAAAGGATGAATGGATTACTCTTGCTATATGGAGGCTCATTATCTTTCTTGAGAGTGGTATTTTTCACTCCATACTCTTTATTATCTTGATCACAAATAGGTTGATTATGCAATTTCCTTTGATTTGAGATAACTTTATTTCTCTGAAATGCTTCTTTTTGTGAGGGGGATGAAGATATGGATGGCCCATCATCATAAAGGAATGGCCAAATTGATCTTAATGATGGCTCTTTAGATAAATTATCTTTTTGTTTTTCCTCATCCTTTCTCAAGGTTGATATGTCAAAATTACGAGGAAGCTTAGCTCCTGCTTGAACTAACTTCATGAAATATGCTTCTTTATTCCTCTCCAAGACTAATTTCATTATTTCCATAAACATGGGATCTTGAATTGCTTCTAAAACTTCTTCTTTAGACACCTCATCATTTTGATTCCAATGGACATTCTGATATGAGGACAATGAAGATATGGATGGCCTATCATTATAAAGAAAAGGACACATTGATCTTAATGATCACCTTTTAGATAAAGTATCTTTTTGTTTTTCCTCATCCTTTCTTAAAGTTGACGTGTCATCATTATGAGGAAGTTTAGCTTTTGATTGAGCTAAATAAAGGGAATATGCTTCATTACACCTTTTCAAAGTTAATTCCATTGCTTTGATCAATTCGGTATTTTTGGATGCTTCTAAAATTTGATCGTCGGACATTCCCTCAAATAGGCTCATCATTATGGATCAATCCTTCCTTCTTTAATTTCAATCCAGTTGGGTTGGTTTGGAATGTGTCACAAGTCTTGATCAATTTATAAGATTTAAAAATTTAATTGTATTTTGATCAAGTACTTTGGAACTTCTTGTTTGAAAAGTTGAAGACAATCTCAACACACACATCAATAGTTCACCATATCCCTAGATCATTCTAATGTGTATATTCTCAAATGTTTCCATGGGTTTGATCACAAGAAAGACTTCCAAGCAAGCTACCTAGCACAAATTTGGCTTTTAAATGGCTCTATTAGGTAGTTTTTGCTATTTTTACCATTTTGTAGTGTGGATTCCGTTCAAAATGGATTTCAACCGTTCATCCCCCAAGTATGTTAAGGGGCTTCCCACACGCACCGAAGTATGATTTTGCGCAATCTGTTAGGACTACTAGAGGAAGTTCAAAAGGGTTAAAATCCTTTTGTCATGCACCCCATTAAGGATACATGTGTTTCTTTTTATAGTGGGTCAGATTCTTGCGGCAAAGTCAAGTGTATCCCACTTTGGGCTGTCCCTCTCATCGGCCCTTTAAGGCAATCTCGGGAGGCGAGCCCACTAAGTTCTAAACATGTTCATTGAAAGCATGAAAAGTGGATTTCTCCCAAACACTTACAATCAATTGTTCTTTTTCAACCCCGTGACAAAGGGGTTCTTAGAATTGAAGTGTTTATTCTTTCCCTTTTATGATTAAACTATGTTTTGAACTTTGAAATGCCACAAGCTAAGGGAATGTGCAAGCTTGATGAGAGAAATACCTCAAACAATGCTAGCAAAGGCTAGGCGCATTTTTAAGTAGTAGATTTTCTTGTTTTCTCTCCAAATCCTTCCCTTACCTTAGTGAAATGTTCCCTCCACCAGCAAATTAGTCGGCACAAACAAACAAAGTGAGGAGAAACCAAAATCAAAGCTTAGAATGCTACAATTTTGATTATGCTTTTTATTCCTTCTTTTACTTCAATATTTGCAAAATTTTACAAACTTAGGGACTAAACTCCCAATTTAATGATATGTATTTCTGTTTGTAAGCATTTACAATAGCAATGTATTTAGCATATACCTCTACATCCTTTTCTAAGTCATTGTTGAGAACAAAGGTGGGGTGTATCCAGTTTTCCTTTCTTATCCTCTTAGTGATCAATTTCTCCTTCAAGTTATGCCTTCTCTCTAGTTTTTGAACTTTCTTATGACAGACCATACTCCTGAGATAGAAAAAAAAGGACGTGAAGTCAGAATACAGTCATTATTTTAACACTTTTGATAAAATATAAAAGTACAGCCACATGACATTGTCCAAACTGTACGCAAGATCTAATTTGACAAAGGTGTGATTACTTTAATCGCAAGCATCACCTTGCGGGGCTCAAGCGAGATCAAAATAACTAGGAGCGATATCAAATTTTATCTACGCATGAAATCTTTACCAGACGCGACAAACTGATGCAATAAAAGTGATATCTCATTTATCAAAGGCAACATTTCAAATGACAAAAGCGAGAAATTAAATTAATAAGGCAGAGTACTCCCTTCACACTAGACATAAAATGACTTCCTGAGAGTGACTTTTCAATTGATGTCGGCAACATTTAAATGACCAGATGCATGGTATCTTTGTCACAAATGTGACAACTTAATAACCAGAAGTGTGATTTTATTTCTGTAATGCGTTATTTCTCTGTCCGATAGCGTGAATCTGTAGGTTAATCCACGAAAAGTCCAGACTCAGCACATCATTTTATTCTCCGTAGGTGACATTTATTTTCTAAAGGCAAGATCTCTTTATCTGTCGGCATGATTTCTTCTCTATGATCTGCAGACAGCGAGCAAAAATATACAATTTCTAGCCTAAATTTAGCAAAAATGTGAAAATAATGATGAATTTGAGGCCTAGAGCCCCACGGTGGGTGCCATTTGTGTGTGAGTTATTTACACCTTCATGAAATAACAAGATTTAAAAGACAATTACACTATTCAAAGCAAACTAATCTAAATAATGCATAATTAATCTAAATATCTCATGGATCTCTAAAATAAAGTGGTAAATGAGGCTCTCAGCTATGATCCTCACTAGTGACACTCTAAAGATGAGAATTAAGCTATATGATATGCAAATTTAGATCTATTCTATCAAATTCTAGCTCTATTTGATGAAAAATCTACTATGATCAAAGCAATTAAGCTATTAAAATTGACAAGTGAGTGATGTGGATGCAAATTGCAAGAGCTTTGCTACAATTCAAAGATATGGAATGGATGAATTATGCTTCTAAATGCCTTCAATATATAAGATTTTCCCAAGGGTAGGGGGTAGAGTGAGATAACTGTGGTTATGCTTGGGTAAGGTCAATTGGCTTTGCTTTGTCCATAAATGGGGGGACAAGGAGGGGACAATCATTTAAATGGTTTCAAAAGGCTGGACCATTTCAACAAAAGTGAGTGATTTGTGTCCATTTTGTCTCCAATTTGCTTTGTTGAGGGAAATTAGTATTTATTAATTAATTAAAGTAATTAAATTTAGCCATGAAGGGTAAGATGTTCATTTTGATTTTTGCTTTCAACAACTATGTCATTAATTGAATTTAATCAATTTCATAGTGTTTTTCCCCTTTTCAAGCTTTATTTAATCATTTAATCATTTAATTGAATTTTCCTTTGATTTGAATTGCCTTTGTTCCATTTATTGATTTTTCATGCTATTTGATGATTTGATTGCACCTTTTGATTGATTTAAGCCTTTTGCCAATTTTCTGTGTCTATAGTGATCTATTGCTTTCTATATGAAGGGAGTATGATCTATGTAAATATTCTCTCAATTAGCATTGTGAGATCATCGACTAGATGAATCCATAATAGAAGATTCATGGTGAATTGAGATGCATGACTACATTTGACAGTCTAAATCTAGCTATGAGAGACTCATTAATCTAAGAAAATAATGAATCTAACAATGAAACTAGAATGATTATATGATTAATCTAGAAATTAAAAGCTATTATCTAAGAATGGAATTTTCTTTTTAATAATTGAAAAATAGATAAATATGTGCATATTATCTAGCATAAAAATAACATAATGCATTTAACAAAGAAATATAGATCCTTTGAATGAGCTAAGAGGCTGGTTTATATAGAAATCCTAGAATGAATGTGTGGTTGAGATTCATCTCGTTGGGTGGTTGAGATTCTCTCTAATTTTTAGAAACTTGTCACGGTTGGATGAGACTAAGAGAGAAATTAACAATTTCCATTCTTTTAAGACTTTCTTTTAATTAGAAAGTCAATTTAGTAATTCAAATTAGAAATCCTTTAAATTAAGAGATGTTTAATCCTTTAATATTTCTTTTAATTAGAAAGATGTTTAATTTTCCTATTTCCATTCTTTTAAGTCTTTCTTTTAATTAGATACAATAGCTTTGAATGAAATCCTTTAAATTAAGAAAGATGTTTAAATTAAGGTTATTTCTCTACTTGTTCAAAGTGGCCAAAAAATTAAGAGAGGCTTAGGTGAATGTTAGAAAATGGAATAAAGATACTTTCAGGTATATTATTTCTATGAAGTCTTTTGTTCAATATTACTTGAAGGAGATCCAAGATAAAATCTAGTAGGATGGATACATTGGAGATTACCTCTCTAAGGAAAATGAAATTCTCTCAAAATATCATAATATTATTTGTAGAGAGGAATTATTTTGGAAGAAAAGGTCCAGGTCCCTATGGCTATCCTTAAGTGATAGGGACACTAGATTTTTTCATAAAACTACATTAAATCATAGAACATCAAATAGTATTTCTCATATTATGAAGGATGAAGTGAAAAATGATAAGGAAGAGGAGATTAGAAGAGAGGCTGTCTATTGGAATTTTGTCCAAATATGTGCTTTATAGATTACTATCACATATTTGAGAGATGTGTTGTTATTGATGTCAACACATTTATTTGTTGTGACAGTGTTGAAGAGAAGTTACAAGAATGTTTAGTGAATTGATTAGGTTAGTAAAGATACTATGTTGCAGATCTCATGATGCAAAGTTATAGATGTGATGAGGAATGCTTTTTCTTTATCTATGTCAAGTTGTAGAGGTTTGAATCATGATTTGATTTAGTTATAGATGATTTATTAGAGATTGGTTTTTTGAAGTTCTGGAAGTATTTAGGAAGAGACAATATGAAAATATTTAGATCAGTCTAGATTGTTGTGACAATATTTTGAGATGTGAAGGCTATGGCATGTTTAGGACTTGTAATTACATCCTTGACATGATTAGTTCGTTGATTTGAGGACTATAAGATATTTTTCTAGAGTGATAGAGTTTATTGCTTGTTGTTCTTGATAACATTGTAGAGATGCTTATGAATTCTTAGATAGAGGTGTTGTTAATGTTACTGAGTTATTTAATGTTTCTTTTTGATGTATTATGATGATGATCTATTCATTTTTTTGAATTGGGGTGAATTTTGTGAGTGCATTGAAGGATTTTTTGGAGGTATGTTAATGTTCTTAACATTCTTGTCCGTCATGGTTGGTAAAACATGTTGTGATGGATCATGGCATGATTTATGGATCTATTGCATATTTGAGGATGTTGTTATAGATCATTTATGTCTAAACCAACATTCAATGGATCGCATCGTATATTGACATGTAATGAATTAATATTTTGTAATTAGGTGTTTGGCCAACCTTGTAGAAATGAGTTGTTGAAATTTATAAAATAATGTAATCATTTGTAAGTGCAAAGGAATACATATGTGCGAGCATGATGTATTGATGAATATGTGAAGAGGTATGAGTGGAATTTTAAATTGAGGTAGAGATTTATTATAATTCATTAGATTTTTATTGGAATGTTGGAGATGTTATCAGTTAGTTCTTTATGAGTGAATTGTTGTCCACATATTAGATTGTTTTCCAAGTTAATCTATAAGGTAGTGAGCCTTCCCTTGTTGTTATTGAGTAGTGATCTCTAGGAAGTGTTCTTGAATACATGTGTATTCCCCTTGTTTTACCTTTAATAAGGTATCATGATTCTTATAGATTACATCATCTTGTGAGTTTGATCCCCACCATTGTTTCTCACCTAACAAGACGTCCATGTAAAAAATATTGGTGTTAATGTGTTCATGTGGTTTTATGATTTTTTTCTTTCATGTTCAACATTAAGGTCTATGGTTTAAAGGCTTAATACTACAAGTTGGTTAATTATTTTTTGGTTAAGACGTGACTGATTGACCCTCCTATTAGTTATGTGGTACTGCTATATTTATATCAATAGGTATCATAGCTAGTGTCTCTTTTAGAATTCTAATAGCTTGAGGTGATTAGGGATAGTATCTTTCATAAAGGAAATTCCAAGGTTTAATGGAACAAACTATGGATTTCAAAAAGGATGGATGGAGAAACATTCAAGATGCCTTGGTAATGAGCACTGGGAGATCACAAAGAAAAAAAATAATCCTCTTGTAGATTTTGTGAATACTAGCCATGATGAAAATAAGTAATTTGATGTCAACATTAGAGACAAGAAGACTTTGATAAGTGATTTAACATATTTAGAATATTCTAATGTCATGGAATTGGATACAACTAATCAAACCTTAGAGAAATTAAGGATTCTAATGAAGGATAACCTCAAATGAAGATGGAAAATTTGCAGACACTTAGGTGAAATTTTGAAGCCCTAAATATGGGAGAATATGAGAATGTTTCATCTTACATGCACAAGGTAACCTAAATTTTTTGTGGCATGAGAAGTGTCAGTGGAAATTTTGAAGAAGATGAAATTGTGGCTAAGGTTTTGAGATCCTTACCTCCTTCTTATAAACACAAGGTTTCAGATATAGAAGATATCATAACTATGACTAATGTGAAAAAATGCATATCAATTGGTAAGCTATCTACCTTTGAGTTAAGTGAACTTGGTGATTCCCTTCCTAAAGTTGAGATCACATTCAAAGCTATTGTTTCTAAGAACAAGAAGTGAAATGACCTTGGAGAGAGTTCATCAAAGTATGCTAAGGGGATAAAATATCTTGAAGAAGAAGAAAGGAATCTTGAAGAACTTGAAGCCCTAATTCCTAGGAGAGTACCTAAGGGAGCTGGTAAGTATGAAGGAAAATTACCTTCAAAATTTTTATCTTGCAATAAAATTGGTAATTTTGCATCAATATGTCTTGAGAGAGTTTCTAAGGAAAAAATGGAAGTACCAACCTAAATATCAAAAGAAATGCTATTTTTCTATTGATGATGGTGTGACTGATGAAGAATCTAAAAAGGATGGTGATAATGATGAGGAATTTGGATTTATTGCTATAAAAGAAGAATATCCAAGCCCTATGAATGAGGAGAGAAATTTGGTTGCACATGTTGAGGAGAAGATTTAATGGGTTACTGACAGTTGTTGTTCACATCATATGACTAGATACAAAAATAATTTTGTGGAATTGCAAAGGTATGATGGTGGTGTAGTTAGGTTTGGTGATGAAACTCCTTGTCTGATCTATAGTAGAGGATCCATTACTCTTGATGGTAAGACTAATACTAATGATGTTTTATATGTTGAAGGAATTAAACATAATCTTTTGAGTTCTAGATAGCTAGTTGATAAGGGATATGATCTATAGTACAAGAATGGTGAATGTAAAATTTTAAGAAGTTTGGAAGATGAGATTAAATATGGTACAAAGACAAAAGGTAAAATATTTCATTTGAATAGTACTAAAAGAAGGTATTTGATTATTAAATTGATTATAGTTAGTTATGGCATAAGAGATTGTGTCAAACTTTGATAACATTGTGAAGATAAGTTCTACTAATGTTGTAAGAGATCTACCAAAATTGATGAAGTCTACTAATGAAATGTATAAGGCATGCTTGATGGGTAAGAAAAAAGATCTAGTTTAAAGAGAAATTTTTTTAGTTCAAAAGGTCTATTAGATCTTGTCCATACTAATTTATGTGGACCATGTAGAACTAGAAGTTATCATGGAGATATATAATTCATATTATTTATTGATCACTATTAAAGGATGATGTGGGTGACTTTATTGAGAGAAAAATATGAAGCCTTTAACAAGTTTAAGTTGTTTAAAGATATGGTTGAGAATGAAAAAGGTTTTTAGATCAAATGTTTGAGATCATATCATGGTGGAATATTCACATTAGGTGAGTTATATGATTTTTGTGAAGAACATAGGATAAAGGGACATACATCTTCTTTGAGGACTCCACAACATAATGGTATTGTAGAAAGAAGGAAAATATCAATCTTAGATATAGATAGGACCATGATGATCGGAGGTAATGTTTAACATATCTATTGGAGAGAAGTAGCTTTAATAGTGGTCTATACATTGAAATGAGTGAAAATTTAAAGTGGAACTTGTAAGACTCCTTATGATATTTTCTATGGTAACACTCCTACTGTGAAATATTTATGAATATTTGGAAGAAAATGTTATATCAAGAGAGATGAAGACATAGGGAATTTTTATCTTAGATGTGATGAAGGTATCTTTCTTGGTTATTCTACCTAGAGTAAGGCATACAAGTGTTATAATAATAGGTTAATGATGATATTTGAAGTGCTAATGTGAGATTTGATGATTACAATTAGAAACAATATAGATCTTATGCTTATGATTCACATGATGAAGATGTTAGTGGAAACTAGGAAACACAAACTCAATCATATAATCCACTTCATCTTGTTCCAAGATTTAGTGATGATAATTATGAGATAGCTAATGTTGAAGAAGATACTCAATAATCAAGTATTTATCCAAATTTAAAAAATCCAAGGTATGTAAGGCTAAATCATTCTAAAAATTAGATAATAAGTGATAAAGAAAAATGTTTTTAGACTAGAAGAAGGTTAGAAGAGGTTAGAAATGAGAACTTTTTGATTTCTAAAGTTGAGCCTAAAGATGTAAATGAGGCATGAAAAGATGAAGGTTGGGTAAAAGATATGGAAGAAGAACTAGATCAGATTCATAAGAACACCACATGGATCTTAGTCCCCAGACCTAAGGATAAGAATGTTATTTCTAGTAAATGGGTTTTTAGAAACAAATTGAATGATGATGGTGAATTTATAAGGAATAAAGCTAGAATTGTTTGCAAAGGATGTCCACAAATGGAAGGTATTGATTATGATGAAACTTTTTGTCTTATTGGTAGAATTGAGGTAGTTAGATTATTTATTTCTTATGCTACTTAAAAGAACTTCAAAGTATATCAAATAGATGTTAAATCTACATTTTTGAATGGTGATTTGGAAGAAGAAGTGTATGTAGAGAAGCTGAATGGTTTTTTTTTAACAGATCAAGACAATATGGTGTACAAGTTGAAGAAATATTTGTATAGGTTGAAATAATCCCTTAGAGCATGGTACGAAAGGTTAGATAAATATTTATAAAAACTTGGATTAAAAAAAGGTACTACATATTTAAATTTTTAATTTGTTGGTTCCCAAATCAATAGATTGGAAATCCTATGAGCTTTCCTAACTCAATGATTGTTATATCCAACTAACTTGGCCAAAAAATGGGAATGATCAATCATGATCCTCTTTCCCTACACTTTGGACTCTACGGGACCATGAAGGGTGTACCTATTCCTTAACCCAAACTCTAGGCTCAAGGATTTTTATAGAAATTTTTTAGTTGTACTTTGAATTAGGGTAATCTCTTAAGATGACAATTGGGTCTTGAGGGAGATTGAATTGTGTAATTCACAATTTAAAAATAATTGTCTTGTCCTTTTCTATTACTAAACTCTTCTTTGCAATTGCTAAGTTCCCTTACTAATCAATGAACTTATTTATTAATTACATAGATTAGTGCCTTCTTCAATTGGCCTTTAGAGACAGTCTCTTCTTAATCCTATGTACAACTTATGTGTGATAGGAAAAAAAATGTTCCTATCAATTGCTTTCTTTTGATTCTTTTAATTACTTTATCATTCCACTATTATTCTTATTGAATTTAACCCAAACTTAATGAGAACAATAAGATAGAGATAATAATGCTTGTTAAATCTAATGATCAAATTGTAGAATAATATAAATAATCTCCACACACAAAGATTGAAATTAACTTTAAATTCTGGAAGTAAAATCACAAAGGACCAATTAATCCAAAAGAATTAGATCCATAACTTAACATTGAAAGAACTTTTTGATATATATTAATAATGAAAAGTCTATATTGTTTACAAAATAACTTGTAGAAATATATTATATATATAAAGTGGTATTTCGATATTAACTTTTGTTAGCATTACAAAATGATCTCCTCTATATAGTAGGAGGTTCCATAAAAATGAAGAGACACATCTCTTCATCATTAGTTATAATTAACTTGTGGAAAGAGAAATAAAATAACTGAGTAATAACAATAAAAAAATCCTATGGAATTAATTATCTTTGAGTAGGGCATTGCATTCCTTCATGTGCTCCTTGTAGCCTTCCGAGGTGTATGTGTTTAAAAATTTCACCAAATATTTAAGAAATCAAGTGATTTAAATGTTTCATGTAAGCCTCTTAATTCTTTCAATCTATGTATTTAATGGTATCCTCTGGTAGTTTTTTGAAAATTGAACAACTAATATGAAAATGATTCTCCATTGGTGTAGGTCCTACTGACATATATCTGCCTCTGGCACCATCAGTGTGGCTATCTCTTTTCTTATTCTCTAAAGCCTTCATTTCATCTTCTATCAGCATAAGTGACACCAATACAATTATTGAGGGTTGACCAACATGTTAAATTTCTATACCAATAGTAATTGTTACATTGATAACATTTATCAAGGTAACTCCTTCCAATATAACACTAGTTGCATTGATGATAAGTTATTCCAATGACCTTTTAGTAGCTTATCTTTATTTTAACCATTGGGATAACATTTGTATTCCACAAGCCAACAGTTTTTACCTCATCATTGGTATAATTCATCCTGATAACCCTATCAGGCATCGAGATAACTCAAATTTGATTACTCCACTATGTATTGTTATACCAATAGGTTCATTGGTATATCATATCTCGATGTCATCACATTACCCTATCAACATATTTTGACCTAATTTATCTTTTTTCATAGTAGTTATTTTTATCTTATATTTCCATAAGTTATTCAGATGCACTCATTGGGTATTGTATATTCCAATGACCCTCATCAGGTATTGGATATTCCTATAACCCTCATTAGGTATTGGGGGAACTAAAATAATTTTATGCCAAATTATTTGGTTATTCTAATGACACTCATCGGCCCAACATTTGCTAATGTAAAATCAACACTCCTTACCTAAATGCCTCTTTTGATCTCATATTAGTATAGCATAATCTGATATAGCTATCATGGGTCTGTGAGACTTAAAAAACATACTTTGATGCCTCTAGTTATGTTGATGACATTTGTATTTCCCTTTATTAGTATAGATCATCCTGGTAGTGGGCATTAGGATATCTCAACATCCACTTTGACGATTGTTATGGCTTTGCTGATAAGTCCTTCGGTGTGACTCCTCCCGATGCTTTAATCTTGTTCTATTAGCATATTTCTTCCCACCTGTCCTTCTCACAATGGCCTCAATCATCCTTTATTTCCATATGTCATGTCGATGTATTCATCGAGTACTGGATGAACTCAAAAATAAATATCCTAATTACTTTAACTATGCTGATGACTTTCATCATTATAACCCCTTGTAATAGAATCTTCTTGTTTAGTATTCATCAAATTAGGTCTTACTAATAACCTCATCTTCTATTGGTAAGACAAGGAACTCCTTCTGCCAATAGTATATGTCCCGTCAAGGGATATTATTGATGTGTGTTACATTGATTCATTTATTTTCTTTTTCTCATTTGATTCCATTGGCCTAGCTATTACTGATGCAATTTATTCCTTAGTTCCCTATCTCTCCATCAGAGTATGTTATGACGATCACACTTTGCTATTTTATTCTAAGTTTTCCCATTGGGTTGACTCTTTTTGATAGTGAAAATTTCCATCGGTATAGCTTTTTCTTTCCCTTTCAAAAATATGTCAAGTCAAGTGACAAGGATCTACAATTTAAAACACAAGTTAATTTTCAAATAGAGAATTGTAAAGACCAATACATCTAATGGAATATCTATCAGATTGAAAAATATAAATATTTAAAGTAGGCCTTTGGCTGATTTTATAATCCTGCAACTGATAGACCTATAAATCAACCACTTGACATATGCATCAGAACTAGTTTCTGGGAATTATAAATGGAAGCACATGCTCAACATAGGTGATGCACATGATTGTAAAGATAAATTTTCTTCTTGGCCTAGAATTTGGAACTCCAAATTTTGCAAAAGGATTCCAATAGTGGCTCTTTCTAGGGACGTATGCTCCTTGTGAGTATAGAAAGATTCTAGTTATCTTTGGAGAAGTAGACCATATGGAAATGCTCAATCAGATTATCCTCCATGTGAAAACTTTTATTGGATGGTCCCAGGCCCCCAAAAAATAAATATCATTCCTTCCCTCTGTCAAAGACTTTATTCTAATCATGTCAAAATGCACACCTCCTAGAAATATTATCGTCATCCCTTTATTCATTGTGTTTCATCTCCTGATTAGCTGATTTCCTTTTGAACATCTAAATAAAAAAGGAATTCTTATGTTTTCACATTCCTTCAGACCTGGCTTCAGAACCTTTTATCAACCTCTCATTTCTCCCATGTATGTTATACCCTAATTTTTTAGTGTACCTCTTGTCTTTTGGAATTTTTTTGAAATAAACTTTAGGTTTCACCTTAAAAAGGACTTTCATAGTGATATTTATCTCCAATGTTACTTTTTTTTAATATTCATTTTCCCTTTTGATTTATTTATCACTTTTAACCAAAAAATCTTATGATATTTACTTCCTATTGGTTTTGAAAATAAATACCTTTTATTTTTATGATTCACAGTAGGATCCACTTTTTAAGATATTTTAGGGCTTATATATTTCCTTCTTTTCTCTTTAATCATTTCCTTATGTTTGAAAAATATTTCATTTTTGTCACATACTGGATTTGGACATATATGTAAGTGAATAGTGGCAATTTGGAATCACCACTATTTGTGTATGTGTGTGGGGAAAATGTAAGGTTCACTCCTAAATCCAAATTCCCAAAGGAGAGATCCAATTTGATCAACCAAGAGGTTGAGACACAATTGAATCAATCTATAAAGAATATGAAAGAGAGAGAGAAACCCTATACTTCCCTATAGTTGGATTAAGCTTGAAATCTGAAATAATTGAAGTGCAAATACTAACCTTGAATTAGGGCAGATCTGGAAAATGCTCAATTTTGGCTTCTGTATGAACTTTTTGAAGATTTTGTCACTTGTTCTGGACTGGAAATGTCAAGGCGGACAAAACCCAAAAATCTTTTCTCCAAATTCACATAGGTTGACTTTGACCTTTTAAAAGGTCAAAGACCACATTATTTATTTGAAGTCTGATTCTGCTTCTATTTGTAGATCCTAAAAGATTGTCGAAAAGGGTATCCAAATTCACTCTCAGATCTGAGATTCCACACATGTGCCTACAAGAAAAATGGTTTTTTTGTTTGTTTGGGGGGGTTTGCCTTGGTCAAACCCCGGTTTGGAATCAACCTTAATATTGAAATTGAAATAGGAGAATGCTAGCAAGTAGTAGAAATGAATCTAACAATGAAGCTATGCAATTCAATATTTCTCATACCAATATAAGAAACCTTACTAAGAAATATTTCTCATACCAATATCATATTTGGAAAGCTATCATAACAGCATAAATGATTACATAAGAAAGACAAGAGCAACACTATAGACAACATAGCTTCATGATCTAGTCCTACTAGCATGAAAGTGAAAAGAGAGAAAAGAGAAAGTGATTACCTCACCTGGTAAGATGCCTATCTTACCATGAATCACCCTGGAGGGAGAGCCCAACAGGTTCACCCATAAACTGTGCTTGCAATTGTAATGCATCTTCTGATGGCTTCTGGAATATCCATAGATCCACCTTCTTGCATCACTATGAATATGAAATGTGTGTCTTCTCAAGATTTAGCAACTTATGTGTGTTACCTTTGGAAGATTTAGCATATAGGTGCATGTCTTTTTAGGATTTAGCAACTTATGTACATTACCTTCCAAGATTTAGCATATTTGAAACTAGAAATGCGTGTCCCTTCAGAATTTAGCAACTTATGTGCGTTAGCTTCAGAGGATTTAGCATATTGAAAATTTTGAAAAATGTGTCTCCTTAGGATTTAGCAACTTATGTGCATTACCATTAGAAGATTTAGCATATAAATGCATGTCTTTTCAGGATTTAGCAACTTATGTGCATTACCTTCCAAGATTTAGCATGAAAAAAATAAAAAACTATAGTACAAGGGAGGCCCCATATATGCCCCCCTCCTTAATATGGAAAAAAACATACTATTTTGTCATGTTAAGGAAAGAAAGAACAAGGATAAAGCCTTCTTTAGCATCAAGACAATATCCATAGACAACACCCAGTCCAAGCCAAGAAGGTCACACCTCCTATGAGGCCATGGAAGGGATGAATGTAAAAGATATCATGCAAGAAGTGAAAAGAAAGTAATCCTTAATGAGGGATAGCACACTATTCGGTTTCCAAGGTGAGAGATGTATCAACCATGGAAACCCAATGTCAAACAACAAATAAGGTTTGTATAAAGGACATAGGTCCTCAAATGCAAACTATACTTTTGATGTATGATTGGATATCACATAATAGATAGATACTACTTAACCAAGGAAAGAGGTGAATCCCTAGAAAAGAAGAGAATACTAGCTGAAATAACAATGCATTGGTTTGAATAAGATAAAAAATCATACCAAGCCTCCAAGGCTAAAGTACTTCTACCAAACTCACAACTCATATTTGTGACTCCATTTTTGAATGTTTGAAGATAGAAAAGAAGGATAAGGCATCTTTGCCCCCCAAGTGTAGGAACAAAGATGGAAGAGGATACCTACTTCACAAAGAAAGGAGATATCATGTTTACAACAATGTATAGTACATCCTTAGTGAGAGATATTGACCCCTACATCTAAGAGTATAGATAATTGTGAAAAGGATATGTCACTTATGGAAAAGGATCCTCAAGGAAAAAGATCTTATTGCCAAGACCCCCACCAAAGAGGAGTGCATGTAAATAAGATATCATCTTTCAAAAGGTGGGAACAAAGATCCAATCATTAAGCCCCCAGTGAAGAAGATCAAGAGGAATCTTTGGAATGAAGGAAAACAATTTTAACACCAAGCAAGAGTAAAAGTTTATATGAAACATAATTTGCAACATAGAGAAGAAGTGATGACCTAGGACAACAACTTCTCAGATAAGAAGATTATCCACAATCAACACCTCTATCATTATGATGAAATAATATTGTAACATAAGAAAATACTACTAAGCGAAGGAAAGAAGTTCCTGTAGAAAAATAGAAAGAAGGAAGAACCTTATCCCCCCAAGGGATGAAAGACAAGGGATATTTTTACAAAACACATGTCCTAGAAAATATTTCCTGAGAAGAAAATATATTTCCTAGGAATGGATAAAAATATCATGGAAGAAGGAAACATAAAGAATACCAATTAAATCTTAATAAAAAGACCTAATGGATCCTAAAAGACTGGATAAAATTATGCCTCTTGCCCCCCAGTCATGAGACAAGAGGATAGGAACTTTTACTCTAGCTCTAATGGAGGAGAATCCCCTATATCAAAATTATGAAGAAGTTGTAAGATGGCATGAGAAAAAGGTATAATATTGCGCGCAGCCCTATCCCTAACATATAATTTGAAGTTGTTGCAATTGACAAGCAAATGAGTATTATGATAGTGGAAAGGAAATTTAAATTTATACAAAGCATCAATAGGTATAGGTCTAAATCTTTCCTTCTTATAATTCATTAGCTCCACATATACTGTTTTAGCATTTTCTTGATGAGTGTTAAGATTATCCCTTAGAGATGTAGAGAGATGAGTGTTAAGGGGAGGATGACAATCCACACCGCTTAACTTGACTTGAGATTTAGAAGTTCCAAAACCACACATATCTGGTTTAGGAGGTATATTAATGGGAAATTTAATACCATGTTCATTAACTCCTAACCCTAAACCTTTATAGCCTTGTTTATTCACCATATTATATCCAGTAGTGTACATATCATGCAAAGCTTCTACAGGAGGTGATTGTTTATCATGTTCATGAGTAAAGGTCATATAAGGTGGGATAATAGGTTTGGAAGAAGTTTCTTTATCTTGTCCTTGAATATCATCCTGAACAAGAGGAGGAGGTAAATCAAAGAAATCTTGCACATCTGCATCCTGCACTATAGCTTGAATCCCATCATAAGTACGGGAAGAACAAGGATTAATAGATGGAGATTTAGGTATCAGTATAGGAAGATTAGGATGAAGATTAGGAATATTAGGAGATGGTGTATCATCTACCAAATTCTTCACATAATCCAAAAGATGAATAAGGCTACCACATAAATCCATAAGAAAAATTTTAAATGTAGGTAGACTAGTATCAGTCAACTTCACAAAAGCATAAGCAAGAGAAAAGTGAAGAGTCATCAATGTTATGAAATGAATAACACCCTCATAAACATCATATGCATTATAAATAGATTCTAGAAGAAGAGTAATAACAAACATGATTATGCACTAAAACATCTTAACAATCTTCATGATAAAAAAAAAATGCAAGAAATATGTTTTTGTATTTTATTCAATATATAGATGTTTTTGAATTTTTGAAGTATAGATGCAAGAGAAAAATGTAAATCTAACACCAAAAAGAAAGAGAGTAAGCTAGTTGGGTTCACCAAAATGAATAGTGGCAATTTGGAATCACCACTATTTGTGTATGTGTGTGGGGAAAATGTAAGGTTCACTCCTAAATCCAAATTCCCAAAGGAGAGATCCAATTTGATCAACCAAGAGGTTGATACACAATTGAATCAATCTATGAAGAATATGAAAGAGAGAGAGAAACCCTATACTTCCCTATAGTTGGATTAAGCTTGAAATATGAAATAATTGAACTGCAAATACTAACCTTGAAATAGGGCAAATCTGGAAAATGCTGAATTCGAGCTTTTGTATGAACTTTTTGAAGATTTTGTCACCTATTTTGGACTGGAAATGTCAAGGTGGAAAAAACCCAAAATTCTTTCCTCCAAATTCACATAGGTCGACTTTGACCTTTTAAAAGGTCAAAGACCACATTATTTATTTGAAGTCTGATTCTGATTCTATTTGCAAATCTTGAAAGATTGCCGAAAAGGGTATCCAAATTTACTCTCAGATCCAAGATTCCACACCTGTGCCTGGAAGAAAAATGGTTTTGTTGTTTGTTTGGGGGGGTTTGCCTTGGTCAAACCCCGGTTTGGAATCAACCTTAATATTGAAATTGAAATAGGAGAATGCTAGCAAGTAGTAGAAATGAATCTAACAATGAAGCTATGCAATTCAATAGATATGCTAATGTATTTGGAATGTAATCAAATATATTGATATGAAAGCTTGAACATAACATGATCAAACCTCCATGATTGTATGCTTGAAATTCACCTTGAGAAAATAATGAAATGGATCTTGAAGATGAACAAAGGATCTTTGAAGGAATATCACACCACCATGGTGGCTAGATCTAGGGTTTGAATGATAGATCTTGAATGCTTGAGCCAAATCCCTTCAATAGCTTGAATGCTTGAATCCTTGATCTTCAATGGAGAACTTGGATGAACAAGAAGACTTGAATACTTGAATGAAATGCTTGCTTGATCACCTTGAGAACTTGAGAGCTTGATTGCTTGAGATGAGATATGAAAATGAGAGAGGAAGGCCTCCTTTTATAGTGAACTAGGGCACACTCCTCTAGATGGGCCACCTTGGAGAATTAAATCCCAATTAGGTCCTCACCTTTAGAAAATATACCTTGATTAAATACAATTAAAGGATTTACCATTTCAGAGCCTGAAACAGCTGACCCAAAGGTGGAGAAATAATTATCCTGAAAGCTAAATTACCAAAAAATGAGAGTTTGAAATCCTGGCGGGAAGAGGTCAAGGTCGAGGTTGACCTTGACCTAGTCAGGGTTGAGGTTGACTTTGACCTCAAACCCTAACTTTGTTAGGTTCTACAATAGAGATCCCATAGATGCTAGAAACTTAGAAATTGATGTCTGAACAGGACCCAATGTTTGGAATAGATAGAAAATCCTCAGAATGATATGATGAAGGACTAGGAGGTCTCATTTCTAAATCCTACCTAGAAAATAGAGCCATAGAAAGAGGAAAATCAAGAAAGTCCTTAAGACCTTAACCCTAATTTCACCTATAATGAAGAAATCAAGTGCAGAGAAGAAGTGGAAGACAAGGGAGAATGAAAAGATGTCAATCATGACCCTAAACCACTTACTCAGAGGGCTAAATGCTCTTAACATGGAAGTGCTTCCATTTTAAGATGATAAAGTAAGTTATCTTTAGGAGCATTTTTCCAAGATCTTTGGTCTTCCTTACTTATGTCATCATATATTAATGTTTTATTTTCTTCTACGATTTTATTATATTGTATTTTTGAAAAACTTAGGTTATTTTAAAATACAACTTCTTCTGCTTCTTCAAACAATGGATTAGAAAACATAGAAAATTTATGCATACCTCTACGAAAGTTAATTTTCATTGGTCCCTCAGGTGTTCCATCACATAAGAGATCATCTCCAAGTGTATCACAGTGTATATCTTCACTTAATTCATCCTCTTGAGAGTCTTCATCAACCGAACAAATATCTTCATCAAGGTTATCTCCTAGAATTTCCTCTTGTTCATGCACTTCATGAAGCCTTTCACACTTTTCTAAAATTACATTATAGAAAGGATTTTGGAAAGATCCAAAATTATTTCCAAGTGCACTTTCTTGAACATATTCACCATAATGTGTATATTCATTAGATGTGCCAATGTCCTGAATATGTAATGATCCATTATTCTATTTATTTTGGTGGATTGAGAAAAAATTTGGACCATTTTTCTGAACATGTTTCTGATATTTTGTGTCTAATAAATCTGAAATTTATTTTGTACTGAAAATATCTTCATCCTTATCATCATACTCACTGATAGCCTTTTCTACACAAGTCCCATCATGTATGGATTATTTTTCAATCTGATCCAAAATTCCTTCTTCATTCAAATCTGAAACATCATTAGGCTTTTGTGCCCCTTCTATAAATTTCTCCTTGTATTTATCATCTTCCTCTATTACATTATGCAAATTTTTGAGAAGAAATTTCAAACCTAACTCATGAATCTTATTTAGTAACTCCTTGCGCAGAGGCATGATATTTGAAGGTATTTCCTAATAAATATTTACCATCCTCATGAACAAATGCACTGAAGATAAACCTTCATATCTTTCCAAATTAAAAAATGCATGCAAGGGGGACATATATGATTTTTCTTCCATAATGCAATTTTGATCTTCTTCCTATTTACAACACATTCTCTCCTCTTCACTTGCATCATGAAACACATTGAGAAACTACTGGTCAAATTATTTCCATGATGAGATGCATGTTTAGGACTTGGAATTGTATCCTTGACATAATTATTCATCACTTTGAGGATCAAAAGCTATTATTCTAGAGTGACAAAGTTTATTGATTATTGTTCTTGACAATAGTACACAGATGGTAATGAATTATGAGAAAGAGGTATCATTGATGTTTTTGAGGTATTTAATGTTTCTTGTTGATGTCTTATGATCATATTCTATTTGTGTTTTTGGATTGTGGTGACTTTTGTGAGAACATTGAAGGATTTTTTGGAGGCATGCTAATGCTCTTAACATTCTTGGATGGCATGGTTGGTATAATGTGTTGAATGGACCATGTAATGATTTATAGACTTTTTGCATGTTTGAGGATGTCGTTATGGATCATTTCTATATCTCAACTAACATTCAATGGATCTCATTATATATTTAGATGTAATGAATTAATCTTTTATAATGAGGTGTTTATCCAATCTTGTAGAAACGAGTTGATGAAATGTATAAAAGGATGTAGTCATTTATAAGTTCAAAGGCATGATGTATTCATGAATGTGTGAATAGGTATGAGTAGAATTTTTAATTGAGGCATAGATTTGTTGTACTTCATTGGAGCTATATTGGCATGATGGAGATGCTATCAGTTAGTTCATACTTAGTGTATTGTTGTCCAAAAATTGGTTTGTTGTCCAAGTTAATCTATAAGGAAGTTAGTCTTCTATTGTTGTAATTGAAAAGTGAGCTCTAGGTAGTGCACCTAAATGCATGCATGTTCCTGTTGTATTACCTTTAATAGGGTATTGTGCTTCCAATAGAGTACATCATCTTGTGGGTTTTTTCCCCACTGTGGTTTTTCCCCTAACATGGTTTCCACATAAAAAATATTATTGTTTATGTGTTCATGTGGTGTTATGATTTTGTACTTTCAAGTTTAACATTAAGGTCTATGGTTTAAAGGTTTAATTTTTCAAGTTGGTTAAATATTGTGTGTTTAGGAAACAAATAATTCAACCCATCCCCCCTCATTTGTGTGGTATTGTTATATTTCTATCACTGTCTGCTTCTTTGCTGATCTTTTAAAAGTTGACAATAGGATGGAGGGAGAGACCTAAGACATCTTTTTTTATTCCATTCCCAAAATTTTGAATGAAGAGAAGAATAGAATATTGACTACCATCCCTTATACGTGGTTTTCTACTTTTATGGTAACAAGGATCCTAGACCTAATGGCTTCCCTTTGTTTTTGTTTTTGTCATTTTGGAATGTTGTGGCTAAGGATGTGGCCAATGCATTTAAGGAGTTATTTGGTTTGAGATATATGTTAAAGGAAATTAAATCTATCTTTATTGTGCATCTTGGGGATGAGGTATTTGAATATTATGTACCCATAAGCCTCTACAATTTTTTTTATAAAATTATCTCCAAAATGATCACTTCTAGACTATTGGGGATCCTCCCTTTGTTAATATCATTGTAGTAGAATGGATTTGTTCTAGGGAGACAAATTATAGAGTCTATGATAATTTTTCATAATCATATCCACTCATTAGAGGCTTCTAAGTGCCAAGGATTCCTTTTAAAGATTGACATTTCCAAAGCGTATGATAGTGTACTGGGGATTCCTATTAAAATTTCTTAGAGAATTTAGATTTTTGGAGAGGGCTCTTTAACTTATTTGGAAACTCGTCTCTACCTCTTTGGTGGTATTTATTTTCAATGGATATCCCTCTCATTTATTCAAGGTATCTAGGGGCCTTAGGAAAGGGGTTTTAATATCCCCTATTATCTTTACATTAATGGCTAAAAATCTAGGGAGATTTATGAATAAACAGGTTAATAATGACACTCTGAAAAGATCTCAAACCATCCTTAGGTAAATTTATCTACTCACATAAATAGTTTTTGGATGATAATATTATTATGGGAATTTATAATATCAAATAATCCATGGCTATTAAGAATTTTTTAAACCTTAATGAAAGTTCTTCTAGTCAGATGGTGAATAGGGCTAAAAGTTCTCTATTTTTATCAACACTCTTGAGACCAGATAGAAAAGGATTATTGATATCTTAGAATTTTCCATTGGGACTCTTCCTTCTCTTTATCTGGATGGAAAGGATCCTTTCTTAGTTAGGCCAGTGAGGTTCAACTTCTTAAGTCCTCCCTTGAAAACCTCCCTATCTATACTTTGTGCTTATTCAAGATTCCATCAAAGTTTGCTGAGATTATTGAGAAAATACATAATTGGTTCCTCTAGTCAAGGGTGGAGGAAAGAAAGAGAATTCCCTTAGTGAATTGTGAGGATATTTTCAAATTGAAGAGATAAAGTGAGATTGGTTTGAGAAACATCAAGACCTTTAAAAATTCCCTTTTGGCTAAACAGGTTTGGAGAACTTATGGCAGCAAAAATGAATGGAACTCTATATGGCATAGAAAATATCTTCACAATACTCTGACCTTCAAGGATTTTCTTCTCTTTCATAAGCTCTCAGTGGGTTCATATCTATGGAATAATATCATTAAATCTAGAGAGGTTGGTCTTATGGAGGATTATTAGAAAATCAATAATGGTAGGGATACTCTTTTTTGGGAGGATTGTTGGCTTGGTAGGGAGCCCTTAGCCAATGATAGCTTATTTGGTATTTTCAAGGAAGAATACATTAGTAGATTTGGTAATTTTTTCTTTGATTACTGGGTGAATGGTAAATGGGCCACATTGACCCTTTTTAATCATTTTCTTCTTCTTCTACAAAATTATTTAAATTCCATTTCTCTAGAGCATAGTAATGCTGAAAAATGAGTTGGTTTGGAAAGGTTCTTCTTCTAGTCTTTTTTGTAGCTTCTATTGTTGCTTTATTGTCTCACTCTTCTCTCCCCTCTCCTTTCTAGTCTAGGGATCAAATTAGAAAATTGAATCCTAAATTTAATATCTTTCTCTGGGTAATATGTTTCTCATATTTTCCTTCATTGCTATTTTTCTTCAGATATTTAGAGTTAGGTTTTTTAGTTATGGAACCTAAGTTGGGATTTCCCTGATTTAGTTATGGAATTTTTCTAATAGTGGATATTTCCTTCTAAAAATCATGTTTTGAAGTTTCTTTGGTCGTATATATTTCCACATGTGGCATGGGGGATATGGAAAGAACACAATAACTAAGTTTTTAGAGTAAAGTATCTTCTGCCTAATATTGTCTTCTGGAAAATATTTAGAGCTATAAAGGAAAATATCAATATTCTCAATACTCCTTTTAGGGCCAAGGGGAAGGTGAAGTGTAAATATTATGATCATAGGGTGAATGAAGTTTGGTAGGCTCAGTTGGACATCACTAATCCTTGAACACAATGAATAAGTGTAGAGAGAACATTGTTTAGATTTGATGTCCTCCTGGTTGGGTGAAAATTAACTTTGAATGGAAAGATAAGGGTAATGTTGGTCTATCTAGGTGTGTGAGAGTGACCAGGGATGAAAATGGCATGTTAATTTTGACAGTGGTGCTCCCCTTGGGTAGTCATACTAACCACATGGATGAAGCCATAAGGGTCCTAACTTATCCCAACAATTTTTTTTATAAAAATGTATGGATCAAAGGGGATTCAAAGAATATAATTCAATGCCTAAATGGAACTCAAAAACCCTCTTGGACTATTTAAAATGGATTCAAAATCTAAGGATATAATTGCCTCTTTTGGGAAAAGCATATATCCCAAGTTTACTGAGAGGGGAATGTGGTTGATTATTTTGAAAACAAAGGTGTTTGAAGTAAGGAGTGTTTGGCATGGAGTAGGGAGGACAAGATGAATGCTTACATCACTTCCATTATTCTATATGATAGAACCCATGGGAAAGGTACTTGTGACTTTACCAAATAATGATGACTTTGCATATTATTAAGTGACTTTGTGAGCTTTCCATTTGGAAGGATGTCTTTCCCAATATTTCAATATGTGATGATGGATTTAAGAGAGGATTGAGTCATTATGGCTCACATGTTTTGTGGGCATTTTGGCTCTTCTCCTTGATTTTTATCTATGCTTGGATTTTAAACTATTTTATTTTAAAAAAGTCTTGGTATTTTGAAGAGTGGAATATGGGTGGTGACAAGCATCATGTTGAGCCTATGAACTATGATAAGTGGAAGAAAAAGATAATAATTTGGTAGATTATAAAGAGGTGAGTGTTGGTTCCCTTCTTGAAGAAACTTCATGGGTGGAATAAGAATGTCATAGAGTATCTCACCAATCACTAGAAAGATGGTAGCATTACCTTGCATGGGAGAATGGTCACTATTGATGAAAATATAAGTGTGAAGGTGACTAGATTATCTATAGATGGGATACAATTCTATAGGGAAAAAAAGTATTCTAATCTAGCAATGTAATAATTCCCTAATTTTGAGAAGGAATAAGAGGAGCTTGAGTGTAGATAAAAAAGCTTCTATGAAATTTTAGTTATCAAATCAATTTAGAGGTAGGTATTAAAGGTACTTATGGAATACATAACCCTAGATGGGAATTTTGCAAGGGCCTTTGACCACCATTTTGTTTTGATAAATCATTTTACCCATAATTTTAGGGTGTATTTTCCATACTATTTGATGTCCTCTCTTAGTTCTAGTATTAATGATCATATGAAGAATCCATATAAGTATTTGGTGTTACATGAGGGTCTTCTTGTATTGATCAATAATCACTTTAGGCTTCTCCCTAGCCCTTATTATTTTAATCTAGTCTCTGATGGTGATGATACCAGTATGGGTGGATCTAGTGGAGAGTTTGAGGATGAGGATCATATTGATTTAGAGGGAGAAGAGGTCACTACCTCTAAAAAACCTAAAAAGGATCTTAAAACTAAACCTAATCTCATTACCAAAGGAAAGAGTAATAAGAAGATTATGGCATCTTCTAGTTCAACCTCTACTAACACGTATGGAGTGGATAGATTTGTTTCCCCTCCAAGTATTCATAAAAAGGGAAGGGTAACAAGAAAAATAATCTAAAGGGTTTGGAAGTAGTCACACACTCCCTTCCTAGCACTAGTAAACATACCCTTGTTGTCTCCCCTATTTATAGATCGAGTGGTCATGGTGAGGTTGGTTCCAAGTATCTCTTGAACCTAAAATAGTATTCTCCTAAATTCAAACCTAATTATGAGAATATGTCAGATGTTTTAGGTATGGAAAGATATTAAAAATAAGGTAGCATACAAATCTGAGAGGGAGAGGGGTGACTCAGTTGTATGTAAAATAAGTGTGTCAAAACCAAAAATTATTAATACTCAACTTCCTTACTTGGTGTAACATTGTTACTCTTATGATTGTCAAATAGGTGTGAGCAAGGGAAAATAATGGAGAGGGATAGGGAAGGAGGGGGAGAAAGAGAGAGAGGGGGTTTTTTGAATTTGAACTCAGGTGGGAAGATGGAGGAACTTGGATCAAGAGCAGAATCTACATTAGGGGATGTAGGCAATGCTGCTAGACTGTCATCTGATGAGGAAGAAAAAGTTGGTGGGTCAAGCCTACCTACACCAGGGGATGTAGAAAATGTTGTTACATTTCCATCTGATGAGGAGGAAAAGATAGGTGGGTCAAGTATGGCCTAGCCAAGTAAGGACAACAGTCCTCTCTTGGGACCAGAGGTGGAAAAGATTAAAGATTCCAAGGTAGAAGAAGAGTCAACCAAAACACAAGTAGATTCTTCACATGGCATCCACTTGACTCAAGGTAAGAGGAAATGGTCCGGTCTTTTTGGTATTAAAACTTCTAGAAAATCTTCTTTCCCTAAGGTGAACATCATATCTGATCTTCTAAAGGGGTTATTTGAAATTAATATCCCTAACCCACTCATTGACCACACTGTTTCAATCATGGCATTGTTAGAAATAGGAAATACTGAGAGGGGGGGGTGAATCGGTATTTCACAAACTTTTTCTTTTGCCCACTTATGGATATAATAGATTACTTTAGTGCATACAAAGATTATCAAGCTAATTAACAAACATAGTAGTAAATAGAAAGAACTCATAACACATGATATGTTCTCGAGGAAACCCTGGCCAAGGGAAAACCCCAGTGGGGATGGTACCCACAAAGATCACTAATCAAAAGTATCCTATTAGGGATATTGGACCCTGTTAGGATTCAATTTAAAATATATAGTAGATCTTTCCTGGTTAAAGGACTTTAGGCCTTGTTAGAAGCCTTAACCCTATTAGGAGTTAGATTACAAAACCTGATCACCAGCTGAGCTCACTGCCCAAATAGGTAATACAAAATGTTTCTGACTAAAGTATGGTACTACTTACAACTTCACATCAATAGCCTTTACTGCTATCACAATATACAACTATTGCAAGTTATCCTTTTCTTTCTTTTTACACATCACACACTATTACATTACATTTCAAGTATGCCTAATATATGAGTTATTAGAGCTAATAACTTTACATGGTTAGCTTCCAAAATCTTTATCCAAGAGTAAAAATTTAGGATGTCCTCCCTTCATAATGTTAAGTCATTATTTTGACAAGCCAAAATAATCCCTTAACTCTTTCGCTAATACTGTCTCCAAAACTGTTCTGTCTACAAAAACTGTCTTCAGTAAACTTTGAGTAACTTTGTCTGTATTTCTCCAAACTATATGCGCATTGAGATGGGGTATCCTCATACTCTATAGAAGCTTCAATTAATTGCACAAACAAAAATATTGCTCCAGTGGACGTCGCCAACTAAATCTTCATTGGGTGCTCTGTCAAGATCACTGTATCCATACATAGACAATTTCTTCCTTCAACTTGCCTTACTTACATTCCAAATTTTGTTCTCTCAATAGAGATCATATGTTTCCATAATGACAACATCTATGCATCCACATTAGCCAAATTGCCAACAATCTCCCCCTTTGTCATTGGTGGCAACATATGGGAAAATTGGCTAAGTGTGCAAACAAAACTTCAAACTATTTACACAAAATTGTGGCCAAATGTTATATAACACATATATAATATTGTACTCCATAAAATATCTCCCCCTATGAGTATCTTTCCTCAACATATATTCAATTTTTTTCTATCTCTCCTCCTTTGACAACAATGACAAAGATAGGATGTACAAAAATTTCAAAAAAAAACTTTATACCTTGTTATTAGCTATTGCAAAGCCGGTAGGCTTGCAACACAGTCACCAAACTCTGACTTCCATGATTCAAAATCTTTCTCCCATATCTTCCTAATGGATTCAGCAACATTGAGTAGAGTACTCAATCTGTATGCTGCTGTCTGACAAGCTTGCAGGGAATTGAAGCTAAACTTCTAAAAAAATGTCTTTGCTGAAAGACACTGCTCAATTTGGTCTTCAACAATTGAGGTCTTGATTGAGATATGCTCTCTCAAGATGTTAATCCTAAGCATCTTTCTATTCTTCTCCTCTGCTAACATTATGATTTCATCATTTAACTTCCTTATGTTCTTCTTTACAGAACTTATCTTTACATTTGGGCTTGACAAGGTGTTTGTTTCAGCTGTAATTGCATCTATCTTCTCTTTGATCTTCTTATCTTCTTCAACTGATAGGATTTTTTATTTTGTGCATTATATATACAAACTCTTTCTAGTCTCAAAATGTTTCCTCAAATTCTTTATGCATACATCCAAATTACGAATATCATTTTGAATATTTACACTTAAATTTTGTTGCATTTCTGCTTCAAAGTCTTCCTGAACTTTTATTCTAGCAATATCCTTTAAGTTAGAAAATTCAGAGTCAAAAGATTTTATTACTGTTTTAGCTTTCTCAAGTGGATCCGATTCAAATACCTTAGTGTTGATCACACTCTCAAGTTTCTCTATCAAAACTCTAACTTTGCCTTCAAGGTCCTTCACCTTCTTATTCTTTCCAATAATTTTATTAAGAGATGTGATGAACTCAAGCTGATCATCATCTTCAACTTCTTTTCCAAGGTCTTAAAAAATTGAAAAAATTTGTCTCTTCTTACTGTCAGGTGCACTAGGGGTAGTGACCTCTGTCAAAATTTGTTTACCTTTAACTGTCTGCTCTGTTGGAACTGATTCTAATATGGCTGGTACTTCCACTGCCTCTGTATCCTTTTTTGATTTTGTAATCTTCTCTTGCTCTTCTAAAGCCAAATTGTCAACAATGTTTCCTAGATCATGAAATACTACATCATCTGACTCTAGTGTCACTTTGGTTCCTTCAATGTCCATTGATTCTTTTCCAATATTGATATGTGAAGAAGATGGGACTTCTTCAATACCAACTTCCTCTACATGCGGTTCCTCTAATTGCTTTTGCTGAGGATCTGATTCAACATGCTTTCCTACAACTATATTTGCAAGAACTTGCATTACTGCTTGCTCTATCTCTTTCTGTACTTCCTCCTTTTTGCCTCCCATTATAAGGATTGTTCTTCTCTTAGTTCTCAATAAAGTTCCAAGAGACTTCAAGAATCTCTTCAAATGATCTTCATCCTCAACTTCAGAGAACTATTTGATTACATGTTCTCTCATCTTTATGTCCTCTTCTTGTGCTCTCTATTTTCTATTCACAAGTCTGTTATACAAATCTTCTGGGATCTTACCATGAATAGTGCTAAGTTTCTTATCTATCAAAATCATATGTGTAATCATTACATTTTCAAAATTCAATTTGTCAAATGATCCATATAGATCATAGAATTTATTCAACTTAGTGAAGTCTCCATGCTTCAATATATCTTCATTAACTCTTTCAATTCTTGGTTTCCAAGTTTTCTTCTTGATTGAAACTTCATCATCATCTTTAATTACTGCTACCTTTCTAGGTACAGGTGGTACAATCACTTTCTATTTCTTGGAGGGTCTTGTTGCACTCACTTTTACTCTTTTGCTAGGAATAGGAGAAAAAGATTTATCTCCTTCATCTTTTTAGGTACTTCAACTTTTACCTTTACTGTAATAGGATCAACAAGATCTGCACTAGATGCCTCAGGTGGAATTACAAGATTTTCACTTTGCTTCAAGGCTTTTGTAGTCTTCTTAGCTATGTCAAACTCATGACTTGACATACCTGATTCTTTCAGTATTTTCTTCATAGTAGATTCAACTCTCCTACTAGATTACTTCTTTTCTCTCAAACTTATTACAGAGTTGAAATTCTCTTCATAGGTTCCAAACCTATTTGCATGACCATCCAACTCACACTTTAACAGTCTATTCACATATCCTATTGTTTCTGCTTCAGATACTTCATAGCCAAGAGGGTCTATGAATTCCATTCTAGGCTCAACTACTTCAATGCAGGTGAAATCAGTGTCTACCATAAAACAAATTTCATCTTTATGCTTTTCAACTAAGGATTGAGGAATCCTTGATTTGTTCTTAACAATATTCTGAAAAGTATTCAATACAAGCTTCACACTGTCATTGACTTTATCAAAAAGGTGCTTCATGTAGACTGAGTTTATTCTTTCCATTGTGTTCACATTGTCACTCCAATCAACTGTGTAAGGAAATCTTCTCAAAATATGGAAAAACATATAGGTTATCAGAGATGAAAACCTAAACTGTGTGTACTTAGCCTTCTTAATCTTTTCTAAGTTCTCAAATAACTGTATTTTCAAAATTTCACATAGGTCTACTTGTTTCTTCTCAATACACATAAGATAAGCTACATGAACCATTCCTACAGCCATGTCATCTTCCATTGAACTACCACAGAATTTAGTTGTTAGGATCTTGCAAAGGTACCTAACATCATCTTGCTTAATCTTACTTATCGCAATTCCTCTACCATTATAACTAGATCCAGTGTTGTCTAAAACAATCTTTCTCATGTTCTTTTCATTTAGTGGAATCTCTCCAACTTTTGATAATCCAGTAACATCATGAATTAGGTCGGCAGTTATATCAATAACTCTATCCTCCATCCAGAATTTCCCATTATGGATTCTACTTAAAATGATCTTGGTACATTCCTCATCATTAAATTCATACTTCATGGAATATTTGATAATTTCATTATTCTCTAGGTGCCCATAAGCTAGTTTAACTGACATGTCTTGATTATACAATTTCCTATAATCATCACTAAAAGTTGCATCTCCCAAAGTTTTAAACTTGCAACCTAAATATCCTTTAACATTCTCAATGTGCAATACTCCATCTGGTACGGATGATAGTGCTAGTCTGTTATCAATTTCAGCTGGTTCTACTAGTTCTTTCTTAATCTTAGGTCTATTCTTATCCTTAATATTATGAACCATAGAAATATACATCTTATCAATTGATTAAAGATCAAAAAATACCTCAACTTTGCAAATCTAGGGTTTCGATATGATCGTCGCTGCAAACTACTTCCAAACTTCTTCAAATCATCCTCAACTCACTTTTTCTTCTTTCAAATCTATTTTCAATTGCTTTGTAATTGTGATAACTTTGATTTCAACCTTATAACACTTCACATTAACTCGATCTGACATCGCATTCATTCATTTTGCCGCTAAAACTTCAAAAAGCTGATTCTGCAAACATGCAACCATAAAACTTTTTGCGACCTCGCAAAACATAATATTTTCTTTTGCACACTTAACCATAGCATTAGTACAACATAATAAACCTATATCTAACTGTGAAAAACTTAACTCATTCAAATTCCTAATCTACACTAATCCTAAGTCCTAAACTACAAAAACTTACATAATTTAAGTACTTAAAGAAGGGTCAAGTAAAGATTCATCTTTACCATTAGTTACATTACCTTCCTAACTACTTTCGGTGCTGAATATACCTCCTTGATCTGTGCCTTTATCAAAGTTTACTTCATCTTTATTGCTACAACAACCTTTCTCTTTGTTTCCTGCATTTTCATTCCTTCTTGCATTGTTCCTAGGGTTAGGGTTATGATGATAACCTCCATTGTTCAGTCTGTAAAATCTTGTTGAGTGTCCAAACTTGTTGCATATCTGACAAATGATTCCATTGTTTCCAAATCTCTATCCTTGCCGGTTAATCTGTGACTTGCAATTTCTAGCAATATGTCCTACTTTGTTGCATCTAAAACATACTACCACTTTTCTTTAATTCATTTCTTCAATAGATTTCTTATCTGCATTGTTAGTATTCCCAATCATTCTATCATAATTATTCAAAATTACTTTAGGTCTTCTACATTCATTATCTCTATGTCCAAAACTATGACAATTATAACAATGTCCATTAAGAGGTTTAAATTGCTTACCTGTGCAATCTCTATTCATGTGACTAATAGTATTACAAGCAAAACATCTACCTTTGAATTCTCTTTGCATACCTTTAGATGATTCTTCCTATTTTGATTCTTCTTGCTTTGATTCTTCTTTCTCTCTAGGTGGTTCTTCTTTAGGTGGTTCTTCTTTAGGTGGATCTTCCAATGTGTTCTCATCTAGCTTTATTTCCTCCACACTTTCTGGCTTTTTACTTTCATGGATTGTTCTAAACATACTAAATCCAAATCCAGTCCTATCAAAGAATGGTTCTTCAAAAGAAATTTGTTTTCCAGTCTTATCACTATTTGAATATAGCCTTTCAAGTTGTTTAGATTGAGTTAATTCACCTTTTGCAATTTTATTATATTTCTCAAGTTCCACATACTGCACTTTTACTTTTTCAGATTCGGATGTTTCCTTTTCAAGTCTTGATCTGAGATCTTCATTCTCAATTTTCAATTTTTCATTATCAGATCTCAAATTTCCATCTTTCATACTAAGCTTCAGATTTACTATCTTCAACTCATGCTTAAGGATCTTATTTTCTTTTTCTAATTCATCACAATCTTCAACAAGCATATCAGATTTCTTTTCAGATTTCAGATCTTCAATCTTACCTTTTAATTTGTCAATAGCATTCTTTGCATCTTCATATTTTCTTCTTAAGGAGTTTCTTTCATCAGTAAGCATATCAATCTGTTCAAGAGCTTCTTCAAGATTCTTCTGAAGTTGATCCATATCCATAGAGATCTTACTCAAGCTGCTAAGCTTTCCTTGAATGTTCCTTCTCCGAGTAACTATGCTCTGATACCAATTGTTAGAAATAGGAAATACTGAGAGGGGGGGTGAATCAATATTTCACAAACTTTTTCTTTTGCCCACTTATGGATATAATAGATTACTTTAGTGCATACAAATATTATCAAGCTGATTAACAAACATAGCAATAAATAGAAAGAACTCATAACACATGATATGTTCTCGAGGAAACCCTAGCCAAGGGAAAACCCTGGTGGGGATGGTACCCACAAAGATCACTTATCAAAAGTATCATGTTAGGGATATTGGACCCTGTTAGGAGTCAATTTACAATATATAGTAGATCTATCCTGGTTAAAGGACTTTAGGCCTTGTTAGAAGCCTTAACCCTATTAGGAGTTAGATTACAAAACCTAATCACCAACTGAGCTCACTGTTGAAATAGGTAATACAAAATGTTTCTAACTAAAGTATGGTACTACTTACAACTTCACATCAATAGCCTTTGCTGCTATCACAATATACAACTATCGCAAGTTATCCTTTTCTTTCTTTTTACACATCACACACTATTACATTACATTTCAAGTATGCCTAATATATGAGTTATTAGAGCTAATAACTTTACATGGTCAGCTTCCAAAATCTTTATCCAAGGTTAAACATCTAGGATGTCATCCCTTCATAATGTTAAGTCATTATTTTGACAAGCACAAATAATCCCTTAACTCTTTCGCTAATACTGTCTCCAAAAATGTTCTGTCTACAAAAACTATCTTCGATAAACTTTGAATAGCTTTGTTTGTATTTCTCCAAACTTTATGCACACTGAGATGGGGTATCCTCATACTTTTTAGAAGCTTTAGTTAACTGTACAAACAAAAATATTGCTCCAGTGGACATCGCCAACTAAATCTTCATTAGGTGCTCTGTCAGGATCACTGTATCCATACATAGATAATTTCTTCCTTCAACTTGCCATACTTGCATTCTAGATTCTATGCTCTCAATAGAGATCATATGTTTCCATAATGACAACATCTATGCATCCACATTAGCCAAATTGCCAACAGGCATCTACTTTGATTGGAAAGTTTATGGGTCCATGACCAAACATAGATCTTGTGAGAAATTGTTCTCACCAAAAATGGAAACTAAAAGGACAGATTGACATAGAGGCTATTCCAAAAGGATTTTTTTCCTTTGAATTCTCTAATGGGGAAGACTTATCTAAAGTTCTGGGTGGGATTCCTTGGATGATGGGAAAATCTTCCCTAGCTCTACAGAAGTGGTCGACTAACCTAGACTATAATGATAGCTTCTTCTCAACTAATCTAGTGTGGGTTCATCTACATGGTCTTCCAATGGAATAATGGCATGAGGACATGTTGGTGGCTATAGTAGGATCCTTTGGGAAGCTTCTAACGATAGATCCAATGACAACAACCCAAACTAGGCAAGTTTTTGCTAGGATATGTGTGAATATCTAGTAGAATGTTGAACTACCCCAAGTTATCACACTCAACTCAAAGGTGGGAAAATGGATTCAAGAAGTTGAATTTGAAATGTGTCCATTTACCTACTTCAACTCTAATAAACCTGGTCATTGGGTGAAACAATTTCCTCTGAAACCTCAAAAGGAAAAAAAGAATGAACAAGAGCTCAAAAGAGCTAAGAGAATGGAGTGGAGGAAAAAACCAAAGGATGATACCCTCCCTTAGAAATCCCAAGAAGATTAGAATATTTTAAGCAATACTAAAGATAACTTAGCTCCTTCAATCCAAGAGGAGAACCCTGCTTCTCCTCAAGAGATTAGCTTAGAAGAAACTCAAGTTGGAATTGAGAGTTTTAATGAACTTAAAGAGATACTCAACAATTTTAAAGATACTTTTGAATCTTGTACCGGAAAAGAAACTCAAATGATCTCAAGGGTGGAAGATAGTTTGGGTTCTTACCAAGGGAATGAATCCCAGTTTGGAGAGGAAACAAAAAAAATTTATCAGGGGAGGGAGGATAAAAGTAGTGGTTCTCCCTCTAAGGACATTAAGGACTCATCAGCATCCCCAATTGGTCAATGGGGAAAGAATGAATTAAAAGAAGATCTAGCAGCTGAGGATAAGGAAAACCCTTGGATTGAAGTTTGGGAATCAAAGAAAAACTAGAGCCAAAATGGTTCTAGTTCTCCCCATTATAATGGTATCCTCAATGAGCAGAAACCTAACTCAGGGGAAAAAAATTCTAATGCCCCTCCTGGAGGTTTGGCTCTTAGATCCACCAAGAAAATAGGGCCTTAGAAATAAGGAGGTGTCCAGACTAGAGGCCAAAAAAAAGCTAACATAGGAACGTCAAGAAGAGAAAGAGGTAGAATGTCTAAAAAAGATCAAAGGGAGCTTGAGGATAAGAAGAACATTGTGGATGGTAGACAACTTACCATTCACTATATTTTTTCCCCAACCTCTAAATGAAGATTTTATATTGGAATATCAGAGGACTAAATGGTCCTCACAAACAAGATGTAGTTAGGAATTTTAGTTGGAGATTCTAAACCTGACATTCTATTGATTCAAGAAACTAAGATGTTGAAAGATAAGGTTGTTAAAACTAATTTGATCAAAAAAGGAGGTAGTCTTGGTAGTAGTTTTGATGGGCTTTGGGTGGTATGGTCATCTTCTAGAACATTCAAAGCTTCACTTTCCAGCTGTTGAGAGAGGAAAAACATATTCTTGCAGTTAAAGTTAGTAGTCTCAAGGATAACTTTTCTTGGATCCTTATTAATGTTTATACCCCAAACATTAAGGTTGGAAGACTCTAGATGCAACTTCATGACTTTATGAAGTCCTCCTCTGAGAATTTTTGGATGATAATGGGAGACTTTAATACTCTTCTAAAGGAGAAGGATAAAATTGGTGGGAATGTAACTCAAGTGGAGAGTAGAGTTAACTTGATGGAGTTTATTAGTAATGAGGGTTTGTTAGATGTTGATTTGGAAGGTATCAATTATATGTGGTCTAATAGAAGAGTTGGGGCTGATCTTATTCAGGCTAAGTTTGACAAGGTGCTTATATCCCCTGATTGGTATACAAAGTATTCCTATTCTCTTTCATCCCTTAACAGAATTGGATCAAACCATTATCCAATCTCTTTCTCTACTAGTCCTTTCAATGGAAAAAGAAATGGTCCCTTCAGATTTGAAAAGATGTGGCTTGCCCATCCTGATCTAGAGAAAAGAGTCAGGGAATAGTGGAATATAAAGGTGGATGGAATAGCCATGTTCAAAGTGGCTAAAAAAATGGCTAATGTCAAAACTAAAGTTAGGCAATGGAATAAGGAAGTCTACGGGGACATTTTTCAATCCAAAAACAAGACTCAACAGGAGTTGAAAGATATTTAGGACAAAATTCAAAGGAGCAGTTTGATAGAAGACCTTAAAATAGAGGAAAATAAGATTCTTGTGAATTACCACAACATTATATCTAAAGAAGAGACCTTTTGGAGACAAAGATCTAGATCTCTATAGCTGAAGTCAGGACATAGAAACACTAGATTCTTTCATCTTACATCCATTAAACATAAGGCCATTAATAAAATTAATACCTTATCTTCCCCCCGGGGAACCATCTTTAAATAAGAGGAGATAAGGGAAGAAATCATGAATCACTTTTCTTCTCTTCTTTCAATGGATTCTAGCCTTAATCTGGAAAATAAGAAAATTCTATTGGATTCTATTCCTAGAATCATGGAACTTGAGGACAATGTCTTACTAAAAGCCATTCCTAAGGATGAGGAAATTAAAAAGGTCATCTTCTCTTTTTAGGGAGAAAAGTCTCCAGGTTCGAACAGGTTTCAGATGTTCTTTTTTCAAGATTTCTGGAATATTACTGGGAATGACGTGTGCTCTACTGTTAAGGATTTTTTTGGAACCAAGACTATTCTTAAAGAACTCAACTCTACATTTATATCTCTCATTCCAAAAAAGCCAGGGGCAAACACTGTTGATGGTTTTAGGCCCATAAGTCTTTGTAATTCTCTTTAAAAGATCATGTCAAATGTTCTCACCTCTAGATTGTTGCTTCTTCTTTCGTCTCTTATATCTCCTCAATAGAATGGCTTTGTGTTGGGAAGACTGATTCTAGATTCTAATATGGTGGTGCACGACAATATTCACTCCCTAGAAAAATCCAAAAAATAAGGTTTCCTTATGAAACTTGACCTGTCGAAGGCCTATGATAGAGTGGATTGGGATTTTTTTGTCTAAAATCCTTCAGGCCTTTGGCTATGATCTGGGGGTGGTCAGACTAATTATGCAGTTGGTCACTACGTTCTCCTTATCTGTCATTGTTAATAGTGAATCTTCTAATTTTTTTGACCTTCTAGAGGATTGAGACAAGGCAACCCCATCTCTCCTATCCTCTTTTCCATCATGGCTGAAAGCCTTGGGAGATACATAAACAACCTAATTTTGACTGGGTGGATAGCAGGTCTCCAATCATCTTCTTCTTGTCTAAAATGCTCACATGATGAATTCATTGATGATACTATTATGATAGGGGAATCCTCTGTCAAAGAAGCTAGGAACCTAAAAAAAGGCATTGAATACCTACTCTAATGCTACTAGTCAACTTATTAACTAGAAAAAAAAATTTCTCTACTTCAATAATACTCTGGAAGAGAGAAGGAATAAGATATCCTCCATCTTAGGTTGCAAGATTGGGAATTTTCCTGCTTCCTAATTGGGGTTGCCTCTTTTTCTGAAACCTGAAGTCTCCTTTTGGAATGACATAATAGAAATATTTCATCACAAGTTGGTTGGTTGGAAGGGGGCTATGTTAAGTCAAGCTGGTAAAGTTCAATTGTTGAAGGATACATTCCAAAATCTCCTAGTCTATGCTTTTAGATTGTTCAAAATTCCCCAGATTTATGCTCACATGATTGAAAAAATACAAAAAATATTTCTTTGGACTAGGCTAGAGGAAAAAAAAAGACTCATCCTTTTTGCACGGGAAAAGGTTTGTAAACCCAAGAAATATGGGGGGCTGGGCATCAAAAGCATTATTAATACCAACAAGGATTTGTTAGAATAACTAAGAGGGGGGTGAATCAGTTGTAACTTGTCTAGCATAAGTTTCACTGTGAAACCCTATTCTCTTAAATAGACAAGTAAACCATTTTCTTTTCATCCATCATATTTTGCTGCTTAATCACCTTCATTGATTTTTCCAATTAAACCTTCCTCGGTAGATGTGTTTCAATTATGTCCTTTAGATCTTCCTAAATTTTTCTAGTCATTGATCTTGTAACAAACTTTATCTTTTTACTCTGATTACAAGGTACTTTCCAGCTCATCAATATTGTTGGCTAAACTCATCATTTAGTTCTTTTGTCCATACTTGATTAACAAAGAGATGCGTCAGTGAACACAAGCTCATTTTATATTGTGCTCGGTATACACTACACTGCTTGGTGTATACTGGAATGCTTCATTAACTGACCACATTGCTTTATAACATTTTGCTTCTCTCTCCATAATAGATTAATGCAACATAATCAAGTCAACCATATGAAGCCATAGACTCATCAATATGTTACCAAGAGTATTTTTTATCCTCATCTGTCATATCATCTTCCTCAATTTAGATATCTCGGTTCTTCATCTTTCTCTTCTCTTCTACAGATGTGTTAGATATTTGCAACTACCATCATAAGTACTGTCAAAACTAGTTGACATCAATGACAACATAAAATTGATTCAATTATCTTACATAACACTTCAGCATTTGGTGATATCTAATCACTTGTAGTTCTCCAATCATGTTCTCAATCAGTTGTAGTTCATCAATCTCTCCCTTTGGCATTGATGGAAACTCAAGCAATGTGAAGTATAGCATACACATACCAAACATGTATTCTAAAACTCTATAAACAAATGTTGTAGCTATGTATAAGCTCTCCCTAGCTTAATATTTTTAATCACTATGTTATATAACAACATTGCAAGTGTAGACTATCTTCTACAGATATGATCTTTAGCATCTATAAGATTCCTTCTACTTATCTCCTTAGATTGTCTCTCCCTTAGATAGATATTCTAGTATTCTCCTTGGTTATCATATTGTTTATCTCTCCCTTTAACATCAATTCCAAAGAAACAAATAAACATATAGCTATGTAGTAGCCATGTAACTCTCTATTGTCCGGTTCATTTACTGTATCTCAGAATACTGATTATGCCACTGGTTTCTCAAATCTTTCACAACCTTAGATAGAATCCAAAGTGTGAACTATGTTGCATCAACATGAATGATCTTCTAATAAGATTAGGCTGATGCAACCTCTAGATCACATTAGTGACTGGTAGACAGGGGATGAATCCCAAGTCTAGTCCTCAAGTATTCAAATGTATCTTTTGGTAGAGGCTTGGTAAATATGTCTACAAGTTAGTCTTCAGATGTAACAAATTCTAGCTTCACTTACTTCTCCTATACTTGTTCTCTTAAGTAGTGATACTTGATAGATATGTTCTTTTTTTTTAATGCATCACTAGATTCTTTGAAATGTTTATAGCTCATGTTATCACAATATATAATCACTGGCTTAGTGATTACCTCATTCATTCCTTCCAACACTTGCTTAATATATGCAATATTTGAACAATTTGTAGCAGTAGCAACATACTCTACTTTAGCTATAGACTGGGAAATACAAGACCACTTCTTACTTATCCAAGTAACAAGTCTTTCACCGAAGAAAAATTCTCCTCGGGTTGTGCTTTTTTTGTCATCCACATTTCCAACCTAATCAACGTTGGTGTAGCCTCTTAGTTCAAATTTTCCATCCTTAGGATACCATAATCTATAGTCATTTATTTTCTGTAGGTATCTTAAGATTTTCTTTGTACCAACCATGTGTGACTCCCTAGGATTTGTAGAAAATCTTACAACAATCCCCACAACATGTGCAATATTTGGTCTACTATGCACTACATACATTAATTTACCAATCATAGATCGGTACAGTGTCTATTTCACCTTTGTAGTTTCATCATCTTTAGTCAATTTTTAGCCTATGACCATCGGTGTTCCAACTAGTTCAACATCTTCCATGCCAATTGTTCTTAGTACTTCTTTGATATACTTGGATTGTGTGATGAATATCCCATCATTCTACTGAATAACCTGTAGTCCTAGAAAGAACTTAATCTCTCCAAACATAGACATTTTGAATTCTTTTCTCATCTCATCATCAAATGATTTTCATATGTGATCTTTTCCTCCAAAGATAATATCATCCACAAATATTTCAGTAATCAGGATAGTATCGTCTGATTCTCCTTTCATATACAAATTGTTGTTCTCACTAGTTATAAAAAATCCAATACTTAACAAATAAGTATGTAGCCTTTCATACCAGGCTCTTGATGCTTTCTTTAAACCATATAAAGCTTTATGTAATATACATCCCATGTCTTTCTTTTCTAGATCTACAAACCCTTCTAGTTGTTCTATGTAGACTTCTACTTCCAGTATCCCATTCAAAAATGTATACTTAATGTCCATTTGATAAACTTTAAATTTCTTATGTGTTGTATAGGCCAGTAACATTCAAACTCCTTCTAGTCTAGAAATAGGTGCAAAGGTCTCACCATAATCAATTCCTTCCTCCTATGCACATCCCTTTGCAAACTAGTCTGGCTATATTCCTTGTAACCTCTCCATTTTCATTCAACTTATTTCTGAAGATCCACTTAGTACCAATAACATTCTTATCCTTAGGTCTAGGTACTAAGGTCCATGTCTTTTTTTTATCTATATGCTCAATCATTCTCTAATGAAACCTTAACATTTTTTAGTTCAAACTCACAAACTAAGCATGTACCTTGTCTTGACTTACTTATCGTTTACATGCCAGCTTGCTTGTCACCAATGATTTGGTTCTCGGGATAATGTATCCTAAAAAATCTTGCCAGTATATGATCTCTTCTTTGTTGCTCATCCTATTCAGGTTTAATTTATTTCTTGGTATCCTCTTCTTGCTCCTCTGTGTTCCTTGCCTTTTCCTCAGCATTGTTTTCCTGATGCCCAGTTGACATAGTTTGTGGCTTCAGTTGGTACTGATGTAGGAGCATCTCAGGTCCTCAAAAATCCTGTGTCACCAAAAAAAATTTGGAGTTTGTTTGTGTTGCTTAGTTTCTTCTTTGATTGATTTGGTCGGTAGTTGGTCAGTTTCCTTTGGTTACTAAGTGTGGTCAGTTATTTCCTGGGCAGTTGGTTGTTTCATTGGTGCTTGGCATTGCCTGTCTGCTGCTCGGTTATCTTTCTTACTGATGGGTTTAGTTTTAGTTCTTTTTGTGGCTGAATTGTGCATTTATATTGGATCACAAATTTAATGTTGGAATCCATCATTGGGAAGTGTGTGGTCCTAGATATGATCATTCCTTCCATTGATTGTGGATTTGAAGGCTGACTCAGTTCGGTAGCTTCTTGTATAAATGTAGTTGTCTGTTTAGAGTTTGGAGTAGTTGATAGGAGATAGTAGGCATTAGATTGGAGATTTTCTATAGATCCTTGCATGTTTGAGGACTTCTATGATTCATTGTAATATCTAGCCCTAATCGGGAAGGCCTTATAGCCTGGCATGTATGGTTCTATTTGATGATAATATATGAAAGATACTACATTCTCTCTCTCACTGTTGTTTTTTGTTGCTTCCGCATGTGTTGGGCTGGCTTGGATCTTTAGGGTGCACCATTTTTTGGCCCCTCTTGCTTCTCATCTTGCATTAGGTGGTATTAGAGCGAGGTGAGATCTTGATCTAGGTTTGTGGATCTAGGTTTATAGGTTCCTCTTGAAACCCTAGTTGATTGTTGTCAGGTAGCAAATTGTGATGTGACTTGCAATTGCAGAGGGTTATCAAGATGGTTTATGGGAGGTGAGATGTAGATCTAGGATTCAAAGATATGTTAAGGAAGATTGCTACTAGGTTAGAAGCTGTTGAAATAGCCCAAAGAAGAGGCAAACATCTTGAAGATGTTAGTGATGATGAAGTTGAGGAAGAATAGGTGAATGTAGAACCTGCACCTATTATGGATCAAGGTGAAGAAATATTTTTGAAGGCTTTGACAAGTTTGAAGTCAACACTACATTTCAATCCTCCTGAGTATGGTGGAAAGCTAGATTCTGATGAATTAGTGGACTAGATCACCGAGATGGAAAAGTACTTTGAATATGAAATATTCCTGAGGATAAGAAGGTGAAGATTGCAAGCACAAAGTTGAAAAGTCATGCATCCTTATGGTGGGAACACCTGTAGATGGATAGAAAAAGGAAAGGAAAAGACAAAATCAAGGTATGGAATAAAATGGTGAACAAGTTGAAAGGAAAGTTCTTACCTTGTGATTCTCAGATTAACCTAGTTTAGCAAATGCAAAGTTTGAGACAAAAAGATAGCTCAGTAAAAGAGTATACTGAGGAATTATATAGATTAGATATCAGATCTAGACATGATGAAGATGATGTGGAAAGAATTAGTAGATACCTACATGGTTTGAGAGTTTCCATCCAAGAGGAAATTAGTATGGTCAAATTAGAGGACATTGAAGAGGCTTATCAATTTGCTTTGAAGGCTGAGGAGAAATGGAACAAAAGACATGAGAAAAGATAGAGAGGTCAAGGTAGTAGATTCCCTAGAGGAAGAGGTAGCTCTCATGGTGAAAATAGTAGATCTGAATCAGAAAAGACAAATTTGGACAAAGGCAAGACCGAGTGGAAAGGTGAAAGTTCATCTAGAGGTAGAGGTAGTAACTACCGAGGTGGTTATGGAAGAGGAAGTTTTCATGGAACTTGTTACAATTATGGAGAAGGACATAGGTCATTTGAATGTACACAAGTAAATAAGAAGGCTGGTAGCAGTATAATGCCTTGGTTCAAGAAGAGTCACTGAATGAACCTAAGAAAGAAAATAACTTGATGGTAAGGAGAGTACTGTGGAATGAAAGCAAAAATGAAGATCAAGTAAGGAAAAGTTTGTTCAAGACCAGATGTAGAGTTTATGATAAATTTTGGAAGGTAATCATTGACAGTGGTAGCTCAGAGAATATGGCATTTGAAGAGATGGTCACAAAATTGCAGTTGGAAAGGTTGGTACACCCAAAGCCCTATCAAATTTCATGGATCAAAGATGAGTATATAGTCCTAGTAAGTGAACAATGTTATGTGAATTTGAAGATTGGAAAATACTATGATAAGGTGTTATGTGATATCATGCCTATTGATTGTTGTCATATTTTGTTGGGTAGACCTTGGCAATATGATAGACATGCTATATATGATGGGAGATTGCATAAGTATACTATTGTGGCTGATGGAAACAAGAAAATCTTGATACCATTGATGGAAAAACCTGTTAGTAATGTTTTCACATCTATGAAAGTTTGTTTGATGGAGGGAAGAAATTTTTTTAACTCTTTGAAGAAGAATGATGTATGTTTTGTTGTGATCCTTAACAAACTAAGTAAGAAAACAAAGGATAATGTCCCTAAAGAGATTGATAAGTTACTCAATGAGTATAGTGATATCATTTCTGATAATGTACTTGATGGTTTGCCACCAAAAAGAAGCATTGATAATTGTATGGATCTAATCCATGGAGCTAGTTTACCGAATAAGGAACCTCATCAGTTGACACCTACCAAGAATTAGGAATTGAACTGACAGATTCAAGAGTTTCTTGAGAAAGGTTTGATCAGAGAAAGTTTGAGCCCTTATGCAATACCTACTATATTAGCACTAAAGAAGAATGGAGAATGGAGAATGTGTACTGATTCCAAAGCAATCAATAAGATAATAGTGAAGTATAGGTTTCCTATACCAAGAATGGATGACATAATGGACAGTTTGACCAGAGAAAAGCATTTCACAAAGATTAATTTGAAAAGTGGGTATCATCAGATCAGAATTAGAGAAGGTGATGAATGGAAGACTTCTTTCAATACAAAAGAAGGTTTGTATGAGTGGTTGGTTATGCCTTTTGGTTTAACTAATTCACCGAGTACTTTTATGAGGCTGATGAATGAAGCTTTGAAGAAATTCTTGGGTAAGTTTGTGATTTTATATCTTGATGATATTTTGATATTCAGTAAGACCAAAGAATAACATTTGTTGCATGTTAGACAAGATTTGTAGAGATTGAAAGATGAAAAGTTGCTGATAAATCTAAAAAAGTGTTCATTCATGAAAGAAGAGATTGTGTATTTGGGATTTGTTATTTCAGATGATGGTTTGAAGATGGATCCTGATAAGGTTGAAGCTATTTTGAATTGGCCTACACCTGTGAATGTTAGTGAGGTAAGATCATTTCATGGTTTGGCAAGTTTCTACCGAAAGTTCATAAGGAATTTTAGTTCATAAGGAATTTTAGTTCATAACAGTTTTGAGAATCTGAAGTAGAAGGTTGTTGAATTACCTGTTTTGGCATCACCTAATTTCAGTAAAGTATTTCAAGTAGAATGTGATGCAAGTGGAAGTGCAATTGGAGCTGTGTTGAGTCAAGAAGGTAATCTTGTTGCTTTCTTTAGTGAAAAGTTGAATGATGCTAGAAGGAAATATTTTGTGTATGATCAAGAATTCTATGCTATTGTTCAAGCACTGAAGAAATGGAGACATTATTTGATACCGAGTGAATTTGTGTTGTATACGGATCATAAGACTTTACAATATTTGGGTAGTCAGAATAAGTTGAATCAGAGACATATGAAATGGGTTGAGTATTTGGAGAGTTACACATTTGTGATAAAGCATAAGAGTGGAGTCACTAACCAAGTTGTTGATGCATTGAGTAGAAAAAGATCTTTGATGACCGAGATGAAAATTAAAGTTCTTGGTTTTGATGAGATGAGATATTCTGATGAGTTTGACCCTAATTTTTCTGAGCCATGGAGAAAGTGCAGAGCACCTATTCAAGATCAACAAGATACTAAATGGGATGAATATTTTATTTAGGAAGGTATGTTATTTAAAGGTATTCAGTTGTGTATACCAAGAGGAGTAATGAGAACTAATTTGATAAAGGAGAAACATAGTAGTGGTTTGGCTGGACATTTTGGTATTGATAAAACATGGAATTTGCTTAAGGAGAAGTACTACTCGTCGTAGTTGTATAAAGATATTCAAAAATTTGTGAAAAGTTATGGAATTTGTCAAGTTGCAAAAGGAGTAAGTTAGAATACTCGATTGTATACACCGATTGTTGTTCCTGAGAAACTTTGGATTGACATCAATATAGATTTTGTTCTTGGCTTACCAAAGATAGTAAGAGGTAATGATTCAATATTTGTTGTTGTGGATAGATTTTCTAAGATGGCACATTTTATACCCTGTAGTAAGACATCAGATGTAGTACATGTAGTAGATCTATTCTTTAAGGAAATTGTTAGATTGCATGGGTTACCGAGGAGTATTATCTCTGACCGAGACAGTAAATTTGTTGGATATTTTTGGAAAACCCTTTGGAAGAAATTTGGCACTAAATTGAAATATAGTTCTACATTTCACCCAAAAACCAATGGACAGATTGAAGTTGTGAACAAAATTTTGGGAAATCTTTTGAGATGTTTAGTTGGGATTTTGTGTTGGCACAAGTAGATTTTGCATACAATAATTCAATAAATAGGAGTACTAGAAATACACCATTTGAGATTGTGAATGGCACACAACTGAGAGGAATATCTTATTTGAGAGACATTGTTGATGAGAACAAGAAAAGTGTTGAAGGAGTAAAAAATTTTGAGTACATGAGAACATTACATGAAGATGTGAAGCTGAAGCTAGAAGACAGTAATCAAAAATACAAAGACAGAGCTAATCAATCAAGAAGACATAAAAATTTTGATGTTGGTGATGAAGTGATGGTTCATTTGAAGAAAGTTCAATTTCCTCTTGGAACAGATGGGAAATTGAAGATGAAGATGTTTGGACCTTGCAAGATTTTGAAGAAATTTGACAGTGGAAATGCATTTGAGATTGAGTTACCTAATGACATGGACATATTACCAATTTTCAACATTGCTGATTTTTATGAGTATGATAAACCTGATGAAGAAGTAACAGTACTGACAAAATACCCTAAGAAGTAGAATGATGAGGTTAAACAAATTTTGGAGGAAAGAGTTGGCAAGAGCGCAAGAGGAAAATAGTACATGGAATATCTAGAACAATGGAAGAATAGACCGATGGAAGATAGTTCATGGATTTCACAGTCTGAGTTGGATGCAACTTGGATCATACCTACCAAATGATTTATAGAATCATTTCAAAATAACCCTAGGTGTCTGATGGAGGAGCATCTCGGGTCCTTGGCAATCTTTTGTCACCAAAAATAATTTAGAGTTTGTCTATGTTTCTCAATTTCTTCTTTGATCAAGTTGGTCAGTACTTGGTTGGTTTCCTTTGGTTATTGAGTGTGGTCGATTATTTCTTGGGCAGTCAGTTGTTTCACTGGCACTTGACATTTCCTATCTTCTGCTCAGTTATCTTGCTTACTGATGAATTTAGTTTTTGTTCCTGTTGTGGCTGACTTGTGCATTTATATTGGATCAAGGATTTAATGTTGGAATCCATCATTGGGAAGCATGTGGTCCTAGATCTGACCATTCCTTTTGTTGATTGTGGATCTGAAGGCCAACTTAGTTCGGTAGCTTCTTGTAGAAATGTAGTTGTTGGTTTAGAGTTTGGAGTAGTTGATAGGAGATAGTAGGCATTAGATTGGAGATTTTCTATAGATCCTCACATGTTTGAGGACTTCTATGATTCATTGTAATATCTGGCCCTAATCGGGAAGGCCTTACAGCCTAACATGTATGGTTCTATTTGATGATAATATATGAAAGATACTCCATTCTCTCTCTCACTGTTGTTGTTTGTTTCTTCCACATGTGTTGGGCAGGCTTGGATCATTAGGGTGCACCATTTTTTGGCCCCTCTTTCTTCTTGCCTTGCATCAGGTACTCTAGATGGTCAATATAAGTGAATCTAGCGTAATCTTCTGGTTCCTTGATGCTCTCTTCACCATTCTTATTATCAAACTCATCAACCCTAACATTAGTACTTTCAATCATTTTATTAGTAACTCTATTTAGACACTTATATGCTTTGATTTTAGTGGAATATCCAAGAAATATCCCTTCATCACCTTTTGAGTCAAACTTTCCATTTCTTTCATCTTTCAGAATAAAGCATTTACTTCCAAAATTTTTGAAATAACTTACAATAGGTTTGTGACCAAACCATAACTCATAGGGTGTTTTGTTAGTGTCCTTCAACTATACTCGGTTTAGCAGATAAACAATTGTGCTAACTGCTTCTCTCCAGTATGTCTGAGTTACATTCTTCTTTATCATGAGTGTCCTTGCACAATCAAAAATTCATCTATTCCTCCTTTCAGCAATCCCATTCTGCTAAGGTGTTCTTGGTGTAGAAACCTATCTTTTAATACCATGATCATTACAATAGTTAGTAAATTCATTAGAAATAAATTCACCACCTCTGTGAGATCTTAAGTATTTCAGTTCCCTACCAGTTTCTTTCTCTACTTTTTCTTTATACCATTTAAACATTTTAAATGCCTCTGATTTTTCTTTTAAGAACATGACATTCATCAATCTAGTATAATCATCAACAAACAAAATGAAGTATTTATCTCCATAATAGCTCTATGTTCTCATGGGACCACATAGGTTGGTGTGAACTAGCTCCAAAATTTTCTTTGTTGAGTAATCTTTTCTCTTAAAACTAGATTTTGTCATCTTACCTTTCTAACATTGATGACACATTACATGATTTGGCTTTGTTAGGCTAGGCATACCTCTAACCTTTTTCTTTTTACTTATTTTGATCATGTCGTCAAAGTTTACATGGCATAACCTTTTATGCCATAGCCATGCATCCTCATATTTCATCATTAAACAAGAAGACTTATCATTATCAAGATAAAACAAGTTACCTTTCATTTGTGCTCTTGTTCCAATAAGTTTTCCTCTTTCATCAAATATCTTCATTGTCTTACTCTCAAAAGATACACGGTGGCCTGAATTGTTAAGCTATGCCACACTTAGCAAATTATAATTTAGTCCTTCTACCCAATAAGCATTATCACATTTAATTTTATCATTTATCAATAAGGATCCCTTTCCTCTAAACATACAAGGTGTATCATTGCCTTTTTTAACAGATCCTCCATTATATTGCTCAAGATGATCAATTTTTTCTTCATTACCAATCATGTTGATGTAGGGGCATCCAAGGTTAAGGCAGGGGCATTTTGTGTCCTTGGTAAACTGCATGGAGTGTTTGTGTTTTGGCCGGTTTTACTCAGTTGTAGCCTTGATCGACAGTCTTGGTCATTGAAGGAAGCTTGGTCATTGAAGGAACTTGGTAGTCCTTGGCACTTGGTAAAAGTGTTTCTCATTCATGCCTGTGGTGCTAAGTTGATACTGGTGCTTGGTGATGCCTGGTGTGCTCAGTAATTTTACTATTGCTTGGTAGTTTTGACTTACCAACTAGAGTTCTGTGTGATTTGTTGAGCTGACTTAGTGAATTAATTGTTGGTAGCCATTGTCTTGGGCCAACATATAGAATTAAATGTTTGTATATATTTGTAAGCTAACTTTTATGGAATTTAATTATTTGTTTTGGGGAGTTAAGGGTTTCATCTAGCCAACTTGTGGCTAATGATTAGTATTTAAGGAGGGCTTGGGTAGATGTTTTAGGGAGAGATTTGTGAGATCAAAACTGGGAGACTTAGCAGATCTGGAATTCAGATGCAAAGCTTGAGAGCGAAGTTGTGGAAAAGTTCTTGATGTTCTTGCAAATCAGGTTGTAATCTGATAGTTGTTTGTAGCAGAGCTAGGGGTTTCATACTTGGGAACAAGGAGATTTCTTGGAGGCTTGTGAGCTCAAATTTAGATCTGCCTTAGGGTTTCAATCAAATTCTAATTGTCTTTAGAGTTGAACTAGCTGAGATTGTATTGGATCTAGTTGTGGATCTTGTTGAATTGTTTCATTTTGTAATTGGCCCTAACCCAGAAGGCCTTATAGTCGGGCATGTTAATGAAAATTACTTGAAACATTTGTGGTGTTGACTATTATGTTAAGCATTCCGCTATTTAATTCTTTTGGCTACAAGGTTTGGACTGTCCTTCATTGGATCCACCATCCTTGACTACATAAGGTGGTATCAGAGCGAAGTTTGGTTGCTATTGGAGCAAAAATTTGATCTTGTTAAAGTAGAAGTTTGAACTAGCAAGGCTGATATTGAAAAGTTGATCTTATTAGAGCAGAGATTGTGTGCAATCTAGATTGCAAATCTGAAGCACTAAACTTGTGAAATTATGCCCTAGTTGTTTACAAGGTTGCAGGTTGAGATCTGACTTGTTGCAACTTGGAAATTGTCACAAGGTGGTCGATGAGGTTTTTTTGCAGAGGGTTTCTCTTATCTTTAAGGATGCCTCTGAGAATATTGGACCCTAGAGTTATTTTAGATCTTTGTGATACTTTTGAATCCTGGATCACAAAGAAGGTGAAATCAGATTTTAAATCTGAGTTGGAATTGATGAAGAATGATATGGTCACCGAGATCATGAGAACTATTGCTGGTATACCTTGGAATGTTGGTACTGAGGATGGCTATGAAGAAGCTACTGAAGAATTTGAAACTATTGGATCTAGTGGTGATGACCAGAGGAATAGATCTGGTGAAGATAGAACTGCTCAGTTTCCTAGATCTGCTGCTCAATTTAGTAATTACTAAATGTAAGTTTCTACTTTCTCTGGTACTTTGAAGCCTGACAATCTAATTGATTGGATTGGTGAAATTGAAGATCCTCTTCGGGTGAGATTAGAACAGACAAAGTTGAAAGGACATGCTACTCTTTGGTGGAAGGAACTATAAAGAGACCAAGAAGATGAAGGTGAAACAAAGATCAATCAGTGGAGATTGATGGTGACTAACTTGAAAGCTAAGTTCATACCAGCTAAATATGAGCTTGACTTGTTTAAGAAGTTGTAAAATCTGAAATAGAAGGAATTTCTTGTTGAAGATTATACTAAGGAATTCTACAAACTTACTATTCGGTCTTGACACCGAGAGCTTGGTAAGGAAAAGGTAGCTCGGTATGTGAATAGTTTGAGATTCAATATTCAGGATGAGCTTGGTATGCTGAAGATTGATTTTGTTGAAGATGCTTATTAGTATGCTCTGAAGGAAGAAGATAAGTTGAAGAGGAAACAACCTAGTAACTCCCGAGGGAAAGAAAAGATTGATCACTTAGTGAAGGAGAAGCTGACTGATGCAAAAGATGAACAAAAACCTATGGAGCCAAAGAAGAAGACAGGTAGAGTTATCTTTAAGGGTACTTTCTATAACTATGGAGAGGAGGGACACCATTCTTTTGAATGTACACAGAAGAAGGTTGACCAAAAAACTACTATGATGAATGAGAACATTCAGAATGAACCTGAATTAGAGAACTTGCTGCTTCAATGAACATTTCTTGGTACAAAGGATGAACCTTGTCAGAGGAGTAACTTATTTAGGACCCAATGCAAGACTAAAGGTAAACTCTATGATGTTATTGTTGATAGTGGTAGCACTGATAACCTTATTGCTAAGGACCTGGTTTAGAAACTTGGTTTGAAGAGAATGAAACATCCTTGTCCTTGTAGGCTTGGCTGGTTGAAAGATGTTCATGCTTTGGAAGTTAGAGAATAATGATTCATTGATGTTCAGATTGGCCAGTAAAAGGATCTTGTGTTATGTGACATTGTGAAGATGAATAGTTGTGATATATTTCTTGGTAGACCTTGGCAATATGATTGCAGAGCCATTTATGACTGTGTCAGAAATACGTTTACTATTGAGAAGAATGACACAAAGTTTTCACTGATGCCTTTGATGGATGCAATGCTCAATAGGAGAAGCCTGAGTATTTGTAGCTGAGTTGAGATTGTGGAACCAAAGAAAATGAATGATTAGTATGAAGAACTGACCTGTACTTTATCAAGAAAAGACTTGAAGAGATAGAGGAAGCTAAAGTGGAAGACTTTGCAAGTAGAAAAGGTGGAGGACTTGTATGTTCAGAACTAGTTCAGGATTTATGTGCTAAATCCTAAAAGATGTTCTTCTCACATATGAACATCTTTTGGAACCTGGGGTGTCTGATGCAAGGGCATCCAAGGTTAAGGTAGGGGCATTCTGTGTCCTCGGTAAACTTCATGGAGTGTTTGTGTTTTGGCCAGCTTTACTTGATTGTAGCCTTGACTGGTAGTCTCGATCACTGAAGGAACTTGGTAGTCCTTGGTGCTTGGTAAAAGTGTTACTCAATCATGCCTGTGGTGCTCAGTCGATACTGGTGCTTGATGATGCCTGGCATGCTCAATAATTTTACTATTGCTTGGTAGTTCTGACTTACCAACTAGAGTTCTGTGTGATTTGTTGAGCCGACTTGGTGAATTAATTATTGGTAGCCATTGTCTTGGGCCGATATGTAGAATTAAATGTTTTTATACATTTGTAAGCTAACTTGTATGGCATTTAATTATTTTTTTGGGGGAGTTAAGGTTTTCATCCAGCTGACTTGTGGCTGATGATTAGTATTTAAGGAGGGCTTGGGTAGATGTTTTGGGTAGAGATTTGAGAGATCAAAACTAGGAGACTTAGCAGATCTGGAATTCAGATGCAAAGCTTGAGAGTGAAGTTGTGGAAAAGTTCTTGCAGATCAGGTTGTAATCTGATAGTTGTTTATAGCAGAGCTAGGGGTTGCATACTTGGGAACAAGAAGATTACTTGGAGGCTTGTGAGCTCAAATTTAGATCTACCTTAGGGTTTCCATCATCTTTTGATTATCTTCAGAGCTGAACTAGCTGAGATTGTATTGGATCTAGCTATGGATCTTACTGAATTGTTTCATTTTGTAATTGGCCCTAACCTGAAAGGCCTTACAGTCGGGCATCTTAATAAAAATTACTTGAAACATTTATTGTGTTGACTATTATGTTGATTATTCTACTGTGTAATTCTTTTGGCTACAAGGTTTGGACTGTCCTTCATTGGATCCACCATCCTTGAATGCATAACATGTGATGGGTACATCCACTATCTATGATCCATGTATCATTTTTATTAACCTTAGAGATAAGGTTTGTCTCTACATACCTTTCTACTTCCTTAGAATCATCCTTCATTGCAACAAACACTATTTCCACATCATCATCTGTGTCGGTCTTGGTATTATTCTCTTCTACAATGTAACATACCTTCTTGCCTTTATCATTTTTGTCCCTATTGTCTCTATTGTAGTGTTGGTAACTCCTATTGTTTCTTCTCCCATAGCTTCCTTCACCAGATCGATCCTTGTTTCTATCATCTTCTTTCCTTTTTGGACATCTAGCAGCAATATGACCAACTTCTTTACAGTTAAAACATGCTAAAGGTAATTTGCCTCTATATCTACCTTTTCCTTTAGGTAACCTCCTGGCCATAAGAGCTTCAAGTTCATCAAGTTCATCATCACTATCACTGTCATTATCATCATTATCGCTTCTACTACTAGATTTACCAATCTTCAAAGAAGTCATGAAAGAAGACTCAACAGATGGTACAACACTATTATCAAAGTTATCAAGTTCAAAAGTTGTAAGCTTACTAATCAGACTATCAAGAGTGAGAGTACTACCAAGTACAGATCTCATTTCATGTATTCTAGATATTCTGATAGCATAAATAGGCAATAGGGTTCTTAGAATTTTTCTTACCACTATTTCTTTAGAAATGACACCACCAAATCCTCTGATAGCATTAACTACTTCCTTTATTCAATTTGTGTACTGTACTATATTATCTCCTTTCATTTTCATATCATCAAATCTTCCTCTTAAAATTTTAGCTCTGGCTCTTCTAACATTTGCATCACCACTGTAAACTAGAGTAAGTTTATCTCACATGTCCTTTAAGGTAGCACAATCCTTGACATCTTCAAATTCAACATCTATAAGAGAAGCAACAATCTCCATCATGCTAACATTGTGCTCATGTCTATCTCTTAACTGGTCAAGAGTCAAAGGTCCTATAGGCAGTGCTAAGTAGCTATTCTCCAATAGAGTGAGGGCATAATTCCCAATTCCAAATATATGTAGTTTCATTTGGCTTTGCCATATTGTGAAATTATCCTTGTTCAACTTTGGCAGTTCCCTCTTATACATTTTGTGATCTTTCTTTGTTCCAAGAAACCAACGCTCTGATACGAATTGTTAGAATAACTGAGAGGGGGGTGAATTGGTTATCCACAGTCCCAAATACAAAATGTAAAAATTTTAAACAAATTCAGCTTAATCTATAGATCGGTAAATAATAATACTAAACTATCTGTGCATTTTACTGATTACCAGTTAATTGTTCATAGTGATTACTGACCAAATCAGATATGCAATATGTAAAGTATGACAATCAAACAATCACCACAATAAACACATAACACAAGAGATTTAACATGGAAACCCTACAAAGGGAAAAACCACCTGGGACCAGTTACCCAAAAATTGTTCACTCTTCTGAAGTGAGCTTGATGAAGAGCCAACTCTGTTAAAGGTTACAAAACACACTGTAACGTGTGACCTTGTTAGAGGATTTAACACTAACCATTATTGTAAAACCAACATTCACTATGGGGTTGATAGGATAACAAATGTACATTCTATGAATGACATTACAAGACTTTCAAGTCTACTTAGTTAAGAAATTTTGTCTGATTACAATGGTTAAACTGTAATAGAAGGTGATTTGAATACAATACAACTTGATTTTTAGATGTTCAAATATATTCTTAAGCTCATAAAATCCTCTAATCAATATTTCTATTCAATTCATCAACATTCAGTAACTTACTGTCCCTCGGTAAAAGCTCTCTGACACTTGGTTAACTCTGCAGTTCAGTTCTCCTTTAACTATTATGATCAAGCATGCATGAAGCTTGTTCATATGATATCTCTATAGTTATCTTCCTCTGGCATAAGTTTCACTATGAAACCCTAGTCTCTTAAATAGACAAGTAAACTAGTTTCTTTTCATCCATCAAATTTTTCCGCTTAATCACCTTCATTGATTTTTTTGCTTAAACCTTCCTCGGTAGATGTGTTTCAATTCCATCCTTTAGATCTTCCTAAATTTTTCTAGTCATTGATCTTGTAACAAACTTTATCTTTTTACTCTGATTACGAGGTACTTTCCAGCTCATCAATATTGTCAGCTAAACTCATCATTTAGTTCTTTTGTCCATACTCATTTAACAAAGAGATGTGGGTGAACACAAGCTTAGTTTATACTATGATCGATATACACTACACTACTCGGTGTATACTAGAATGCTTCATCAACCAACCACACTGCTTTGTAACATTTTCCTTCTATCTCCATAACAGATTAATGTAACATAATCAAGTCAACCATATGAAGTCATAGACTCATCAATAAGTTACCAAGAGTATTCCTTATCCTCATCTGTCATATCCATCTTCCTCAATGTAGATATCTCGGTTCTTCATCTTTCTCTTCTCTTTTATAGATGTGTTAGATATTTGCAACTACCATCATAAGTACTATCAAAACTAGTTGACATCAATGACAACATAAAACTAATTCAATTATCTTACATAACACTTCAGTGTTCAGTGATCTTTAATCACTTGTAGTTCTTCAATCATGTTCTCAGTCAGTTGTAGTTCATCAAGCTCTACTATAAAAACAATGCTGGAGGATCTTTGAACAAGAAAAAGAATGGAATTCCATTATAAAAATTAAATACCATCTTACTTCTTTAGATAATACTTTAAACTTCTAGTTGGACATTCAAGGATCTTTTATATGGAACAATATCAGTAAGCGAAAGAACCTAGTCAGAAAAAGTGCAAGATGGAAGCTAGGAAATGGTAGGAAGATTTTGATGCAAGGGCACCCAAGGTTAAGGTAGGGGCATTCTTTGTCCTTGATAAATTGCATGGGGTGTTTGTGTTTTGGCTAGTTTTTACTCGATTGCAGCCTTGACCGATAGTCTCGGTCATTGAAGGAACTTGGTAGTCCCTGGTGCTTAGTGAAATGGTTGCTCAGTCATGCTTGCGGTGCTCAGTCGATACTGGTGGTTGGCGATGCCTGGCATAATTGGTAATTTTACTGTTGCTCAGTAGTTTAGGTTTACTGACTGGAGTTCTATGTGATTTGTGAGCCGACTTGGTGAATTAATTGTCGGTAGCCTTTGTCTTGGGCTGACATGCAAAATTAAATGTTTGTATACATTTGTAAGCTGACTTTTATGGCATTTAATTGTTTGTTTTGGGGAGTTAAGGGTTTTATCAAAGCTGACTTGTGGCTAATGATTAGTATTTAAGGAGGGCTTGGGTAGATGTTTAGGGGTAGAATAGAGGGAAGACAAGAAGAGACTAAAGAGAACTTGGAGTGAAGAAAGGTTCATGACTTGGAAAACTTAGTGAGTCAAACCTGAGGTTCTAAAAGCTAGAGTTGGTGAAGTTGTGGAAAAGTTCTTGATGTTCCTACAAATCAAATTGTAATCTGATGGTCCTTTGTAGTAGAGCTAGGGGTTTGCATACTTGGAGCCAAGGAGATTTCTTAGAGGCTTGTGAGTTCAAGTGTAGATCTACCTTAGGTTTTCCATCAGCTTTTGATTGTCTTCAGAGCTGAACTAGATGAGATTGTATTGGATCTATTTTTGGATCTTGCAGAATTGTTTCATTTTGTATTTGGCCCTAACCTAGAAGGCCTTACAGCCAGGCATGTTAATGCAAATTGATTGAAACATTTGTGGTGTTTTCTATTTTTTAAAGTATTCTATTGTGTAATTCTTTTGGCTACAAGGTTTGGACTGTCCTTCATTGGATCCACCATCCTTGATTGCATAAGGTGGTATTAGAGTGAAGTTTTGTTCCCGCTAGAGAGAAAGTTGATCTTGTTGAAGAAGAAGTTTGACCTAGCAGGGCCGATCTTGTGAAGTTAATCTTATTGGAGTAGAGACTATGTGCAATCTAGATTGTAGATCTGAAGCACTAAACTTGTGAAATTGTGCCCTAGTTGTTTACAAGGTTACAGGTCGAGATCTAAATTGTTGCAACTTGGAAATTGTCACAAGGTGGTCGGTGAGGGTTTGTTGCAGAGGGTTTCTTTTATCTTTAAGGATGCCTCTAAGAAGATTGGACCCTAGAGTTATTTCTGATCTTTGTGATACTGTTGAATCTCAGATCACAGAGAAGGTGAAATCAGATTTCAAATCTGAGTTGGAATTGATGAAAAATGATATGGTCATTGAGATCATGAGAACTATTGCTGGTATACCTTAGAATGTTGGTACTGAGGATGGCTATGAAGAAGCTATCAAAGAATTCAAAACTACTAGATCTAGTGGTGATGACCAGAGGAACAAATATGGTGAAGATAGAACTACTCAGTTACCTAGACCTGCTGCTTAGTTTAGTAATTACCAAATGGAAGTTTCTACTTTCTCTGGTACTTTGAAACTTGACAATCTGATTGATTGGATTGGTGAACTTTGAGATTTCTTTGAGTTGGAAGAAATTGAAGATCCTCTTCGGGTGAGATTAGCACAGACAAAGTTGAAAGGACATGCTGCTCTTTGGTGGAAGGAACTATAGAGAGACTGATAAGATGAAGGTGAAACAAAGATCAATCAGTGGAGGTTGATGGTGACTAAGTTGAAATCTAAGTTAATACTGGTGGACTATGAGCTTGACTTGTTTAAGAAGTTGTAGAATCTGAAGTAGAAGGAATTGTCTGTTGAAGATTATACTGAGGAGTTCTAAAAACTTACTATCCAGTCTGGACATCGAGAGCTTGGTAAGGAAAGGGTAGCTCAGTATGTGAATGGTTTGAAATTCAATATTCAAGATGAGCTTGGTATGTTGAAGATTGATTATGTTGAAGATGCTTATTAGTATGCTCTGAAGGTAGAAGATAAGTTGAAGAGGAAACAACCTAGTAACTCCTGAGGAAAAGAAAAGATTTATCACTCGGTAAAGGAGAAAATGACTGATGTAGAAGATGAATAGAATCCTATGGAACCAAAGAAGAAGATAGATAGAGTTATCTTTAAGGGTACTTACTATAACTATGGAGAGGAAGGACACCATTCTTTTGAGTGTACACAGAAGAAATTTGACTGATGAACTACTATGGTAAATGAGAACATTCAGAATGAACCTAAAACAGAGAACTTGATGCTTCAGTGAACATTACTCGGTACAAAGGATGAACCTTGTCAAAGGAGTAACTTGATTAGGACCCGATACAAGACTGAAGGTAGACTTTGTGATGTTATTGTTGATAGTGGTAGCACTGATAACCTTGTTGTTGAGGACCTAGTTTAGAAACTTGGTTTGAGTAGAATGAAACATCCTTGTCCTTATAGGCTTGGCTAGTTGCAAGATGTTAATTCTTTGGAAGTTAGAGAAAAATGCTTCATTGATGTTCAGATTGGCCAGTACAAGGATCTTGTGTTATGTGACATTGTGAAGATGAATAGTTGTGATATATTGCTCGGTAGACCTTGGCTATATGATTGTAGAGCTATTTATGACTGTGTAAGAAATGTGTTTACTATTGAGAAGAATGATAGGAAATTTTCACTGATGCCTTTGATGGATGCAACACTCGGTAGGAGAAGCTTGAGTATTGGTAGCCGAGTAGAGATTGTGGATCCTGAGAAAATGAATGATCAGTATGAAGTATCAACCTGTACATTGTCTAGAAAAGACTTGAAGAGGTAGAGGAAATTGGAGTGGAAGACTTTGCAAGAAGAAAAGGTGGAGGACTTGTATGTGAAGAACCAGTTGAGGATTTATGTGTTGAACCCTGAAAGATGTTCTTTTCACTTATGAACATCTTGTGGAACCTGGGGTGTCTGATGTAGGGGCATCCAAGGTTAAGGCAGGGGCATTCTGTGTCCTTAGTAAATTGCATGGGGTGTTTGTGTTTTGGCTGGTTTTTACTCGGTTGCAGCCTTGACCGACAGTCTTGATCATTGAAGGAAGATTGGTCATTGAAGGAACTCTGTAGTCCCTGGTGCTTAGTGAAATGGTTTCTTGGTAATGCCTGTGGTGCTCGGTCGATACTGGTGGTCGGCGCTACCTGCCATGCTCGGTAATTTTACTATTGCTTGGTAGTTCATGTTTACCGACTGGAGTTCTATGTGATTTTTGAGCAGACTTGGTGAATTAATTGTTGGTAGCCTTTGTCTTTGGCTGACATGTAGAATTAAATGTTTGTATACATTTGTAAGCTGACTTGTATGGCATTTAATTATTTGTTTTGGGGAGTTAAGGGTTTTATCAGAGCTGACTTGTGGGTGATGATTAGTATTTAAGGAGGGCTTGGATAAATGTTTAGGGGTAGAATAGAGGGAAGAAAAGAAGATACTGAAGAGAACTTGGAGCAAAAAATGGTTCATGACTTGGAAAACTTAGTGAGTCAAACCTGAGGTTCTGAAAGCTGGAGTTGGCAAATTTGTGAAAAATTTCTTGATGTTCTTGTAGATCAGATTGTAATCTGATAGTCCTTTGTAGTAGAGCTAGGGGTTTGCATACTTGGAGCCAAGGAGATTTCTTAGAGGCTTGCAAGCTCAAGTTCAGATCTACCTTAGGGTTTCCATTTGCTTCTGATTATCTTCAGAGCTGAACTAGCTAAGATTGTATTGGATATGTTTGTGGATCTTGTAGAATTGTTTCATTTTGTATTTGGCCCTAACCTGGAAGGCCTTACAACTAGGTATGTTAATGAAAATTGATTGAAACATTTGTGGTGTTATCTATTTTGTTGATTATTCTTCTGTGTAATTCTTTTGGTTGCAAGGTTTGGACTATCCTTCATTGGATCCACCATCCTTGACTACATAAGACTCAATTTTGGAATGACAAATAGCTGATGGAAAATCCTTTAAATGAAAATCAAGAATGGCTAAATGCCATCTAGGAATGCAAAGAGACTAGAGGGGAAATGATGTCAGACTATTGGATTAATGAAAATTGGATAGATCTTAGCATAAAGGATGAAAAACTCAAAGATGTGAGAAAACAACTTAGGAATTGGTTCATAAGAGAAAATGTGCAAGATGAATGTATTTGGGGCCTAGAAAATAATGGAAAATTCTCTATCTCCTCAGCTTCAGCCCTTCTAATAGCTTATGAAGACCAACATCTCTACTCCCAGGTATGCAACAAAAATCCTATACCTAAAATTAACATGTTTTTCAGGTTGCTTGTCTAGAATAAAATCCTTACCTTGGATATGATGAACTACAACTGATTGAATATTTGAATGAATTGAAGAAATAGTGATTAGAGATCACCAAGTACTAAAAGGATTAAATCAGTCAATATGTTGCCATTGATGTCAACTAGTCTTGACAGTTTTTATCATGTTAGTTACAAACATCTAAACATCTGTTGAAGGAAGAAAAGATGAAGAACTGAGATATCTACATGAGGAAAAGATGGATATGATAGATAAAGATAAGGAAAACATTGGGTAACTTATTGATGAGTCTATGGATTTATATTATTGACTTAAGCATGTTACATTAATCTATTATGAATAAGAGATTCGAAATTGAAGATTTATGTATACACCGAGCCAGTGCAATGTATACCGACTGACAGTATTAATCGATCTAGTTCAACTAGTTATCGTCGATGCATTTCTATATCAACCAAGTATGGATGAAAATATTAAATGCTAAGAACAGTTGACTAAAATTGATGAGATGGATGTTGGTATGTTTTCAAGATTAAGGGTGAATTTTTTTATGAGATCCATGGCTGACAAAATTTAGAGAAGATCTAAAGGATGAGATTGAAATGTGATATGGACACATCTGTTGAGGAAAGTTTAAGAGGAAAAATGGATGAAGGAGATTAAGCTAATGGCTGATATGAAAATGGTTTACTTGTCTATATAAGAGATATGAGTTTCATTTTTGAAACATGTCATAAGAAGGAAACTGTAGATAATTCACGTGAAGACTATTCATGCATGCCTGATTAGACTGGTTAGTGAAAGAACCGAGACTGCAGAGTTTATCGAGCGTCAGAGAACCATTTACTGAGTAAAAGTAAGTTGAAGAATATTGAGGAAATGAATTAATTAATGGTTAGAGAATTTTTACAGTCTTAGCATAGATCTAAATATCTTCAATTGAGTTGTATTTGAATCAGATCATTACTGTATCAGTTTAACCATTGATTCAGAAAATATCATAACCGAGTGGACTTAACCATCTTATATTCTACCCTATATCATTTAGGGAATGTACATTATTATCTTGTTGACCCCATAGTGAATGTTGGTCAAAATTTAACTATTAGTGATAAATCCTCTAACTAGGTCACACCTAACAGTGTGTATTGTAACCTTTAATAGGGTTGGCTCTTCACCAAGCTCACTTCAGAAGAGTGAATTATTTTGGGTTCATGTTCCTAGGTGGTTTTTCCCTTAATAGAGTTTCCAAATTAAATCATTGTGTTATGTGTTATTTGTTATGATTCTTTTGCTATCATACTTTACATACTGTATAGTTGATTTAGTCAGTAATCACATTTGGATAATTACTGGTAATCAGTAAAGTGAACAGACATTGATATTTTATGTTACCAAGCCGTATAATTTGTTGTAATTGTTTTATAAGGTACATATTTGTATTTAGAACTATAGGATAATTGATCTAACTAATCCACCCCCCTCTCAGTTAGTCTAATAATTGGTATTAGAGCTTATTGGTTGCTTGGAAGAAATTTTTAAGGACTGGAGTAGAAAGATTACAAGATGTATAAGAGGGAAGTGTCAAAGATGAACAAAGACAACTTTATTACATGGAAAAGCTGAATGAGACTTCACATATCTGGAATTGGAGAATCTACTATACACTTACTGGAAAATGGCTACTTACAATTGGAAGTTGGTCCTTTGACTCTTGATCAGTGTAGAGACCGTCATGAACACAATATTACTATGATAGAGATTGATGCTGCTCTATCTGATGCTGAATTTGAGGATGTCAAGGATTGCACTACAATGAAGGAAATGTGGGATAAACTTGCTCTAGTTTATGGTGGTGATGTGAATGTGATGAGAGCCAAAGTTGAAATCTTGAGAGGCAGGTTTGATGACATGAAGATGAAGGAGAGAATATTACATAGTACAAAAACCAAATCAAAGAGGTAGTTAATGCTATCTGAGGAGTTGGTGGTATCATTTCTGAGGACAGAGTGGTAAGTAAGATACTGAGAACCTTATTGCCTACCTATGTAATCAGAATATCTTCTATTCATGAAATGAGGTCTGCACCTAATAACACTCTTGCTCTTGATAGTCTGATTGGAAAGTTAACAAATTTTGAGCTGAATAATTTTGACAATAGTGTTGTACCGAGTGTTGAATCTTCTTTTATGTCTTCTCTAAAGATTGGTAAATTGAGCAGTAAGCATAATATAAGGAATGAATTTGATAGTAATAATGATGATGATCTTGATGATCTTGAAGCACTTATGGCTTGAAAATGGCATAAAGGTAAAGGTAGATATAAGGGAAAGTTACCTTTAGCTTGTTTTAATTGTAAAGAAGTTGGCCATATTGCTGCAAGATCTCCTAATAGGAAAGAGGATGATAAAGATAGAGACCAATCTAGTGATGGTAAGTATGGAAGAAGAAACAATAGAGGCTACTGACACTACAATAGAGACAACTAAGATCACAAAGATAAGGGGAAAAAAGGCATGTTACCTTGCTGAGGAAGATGACTCTGACACTGACATTGATGATGATATTGAGGTGGTGTTTTTTGCAATGAAAGATGATTCAAGAGAGGAGGAAAGGTATGTAGAAACAACACTTATTTCTAAAGTCAGTAAGAATGATACTTGGATCATTGATAGTGCCTTTACACATCACATGATTGGTGATGAAGATAAGTTTGATCATCTTGAGCATTATAATGGAGGTTTAGTGAAAATGGGAAATGACACACCTCGCATGGTTAAAGGAAAAGGATATATTCTATTGAATGATAAAATTAGATGTGATAATGCATACTGGGTAAAAGAACTTAATTACAATTTGGTAAGTGTAGCATAGCTGAATAACTCAGGTCACCGAACTGGATTTGAGAGAAAGAAGATGAAAATCTATGATGAAAATGGAAAGCTTGTCGGAATAGGTGGACAATCAAAAGGTAATTTATTTTATCTTGACAATGCTGAGACTTCTTGTTTACTGGTGAAAAATGAAGATGCATGGTTATGGCATAAGAGGTTATATCATGTAGATTTTGGTAACATGATTAAGATCAATAGAAAGAGAAAAGTAAAAGGATTTCCTAGTCTAACCAAACCTAATCATGTTATGTGTCATCAATGTCAGAAAGGAAAGATGACAAAATCTAGTTTTAAATGTAAGGACTACTCATCTAAAGGAATTTTGGAGTTGGTTCACACCAACTTATGTGGTCCCATGAGAACTCAAAACTACTATGGTGATAGATACTTTATTTTGTTTGTTGATGACTATACTAGATTGATGACTGTTATGTTCTTGAAAGAAAAATCTGAGGCATTCAAATTGTTTAAATGGTATAAGGCTAAAGTTGAAAAAGAAACCAAAAAGGAATTGAAATGCTTAAGGTCTGATAGAGAAGGTGTGAGTTTGTTTTTGATGAATTCACTAACTTTTGTAATGAGCATGGTATAAAAAGGTGGGTTTCTGCACCTAGATCACCACAGTAGAATGTAATTTCTAAAAGGAGAAACCAATCTATTATTGATTGTGCTAGAACATTAATTATTGAGAAAAATGTTGCACATATGTACTATAGAGAGGTATTGAGCACTATAGTATATGTCCTGAACTGAGTTCAACTGAAGAAAGACACAAATAAGACACCTTACGAGTTATGGTTTGGATACACACCGAGTGTAAGTTATTTCAGAATCTTTGGTAGCAAGTGTTATATTCTAAAAGATGATAGGAATGGAAAATTTGACTCTAAAGGTGATGAAGGTTTATTCTTAGGTTATTCTACTAAGAGTAAAGATTACAAATGTTTGAATAAGGTTACTAATAAGATGATAGAGAGTAGTAATGTTAGAGTTGATGAGTTTTATTAAAAGAATAAAGAATAAAGCATGAAGGACCCAGAAGATTATGGTAGTTTTACTTATGTTGAAGATCTAGACTATCTACTGAAGTCACAGGCTGAGTCTACCAAGCATTAGGCAAATACTACCAAGAATCAACAAGTGGAACTTGAGAATCAAGAAGAAGCTACTGAGTAGGAAAATGTACCAGAACAAAATGATGAGCAGAGGAGAGATCAAGTGCTAACAAGATTTTTTAGAAGACATCATCCTAAGAACCAAAGCATTGGAGATAAGCAAGTTGGCATGATGAACCAAAGTAGGTTAAGACAAAACACATGCTTATTTTGTGAGTTTGAACCTAAGAATGTTAGGGATGCACCTGAAAATGAGGAATGGATAAATTCTATGAATGAGGAAATTGAACAAATTGAGAAGAATAAGACATGGACATTGGTACCTAGACCAAAGGATAAAAATGTTATTGGTACCAAGTGGATTTTTAGGAATAAGTTGAATGAGAATGGAGAAGTTATAAGGAATAAGACAAGACTTATTTGCAAAGGATATGCACAAGAAGAAGGAATTGATTATGGTGCAACCTTTGCACCGGTTTCTAGACGGGAAGGAGTTCACATATTACTTGCTTATGCTGCGCATAAGAGATTTAAGGTATATCAAATGGATGTGAAATCAACATTTCTGAATGGAATTCTTGAGGAGGAGGTCTACATAGAACAATCAGATTGCAGAAAGCCTTGTATGGATTGCACAATGCCATGGTATGAAAGATTACATGTTTATCTTATAAGTATTGGTTTTGTAAGAACTAGTGAAAATAGTAATTTGTACATGAAAGGAGGTTCTGATGATAACATTTTGATTATTGAGATATTTTTTGATGATATAATCTTTAGAGGACATGATCTAATTTGCAAATCTTTTGTTGATGACATGAGAAAGGAATTTGAGATGTGTATGTTTGGAGAGATTAAATTATTTCTAGGTTTGCAGGTTATACAACAAAAAGATGGGATTATCATCACTCAATCAAAATACATTAAAGAAGTATTGAAATTTTTTGGCATGGAAGATGCTAAACCAATGGGAACACCGATGGTAAGTGGTTGTAAATTGACAAAAGATGATGAATCTGGAGAAGTAAATTAGACTCTATATTGATCTATGATTGGTAAATTGATGTATGTTGTACATAGTAGGCCTGATAGTGCACATGCAGTAGGGATTGTGGCTAGATTTTTTGCCAATCCTAAAGATTCACATATGGTTGTAGTGAAAAGAATCTTGAGATACTTGAAGAAAAAAAAAGACTATGGATTATGGTATACATTTGAAGGAAAATTTGAACTTAGATTTTACACCGATGCAGATTGGGTTGGAAACATAGATGACCAAAAAAGAACAACCAATGGGGCATTCTTTTTGGGGGAAAGGCTTGTGACTTGGATTAGCAAGAAATAAGCATGCATTTCTCAATCCATTGCTAAAGCAGAGTATGTTGCCACTGCTGCAAATTGTTCAAATATAGCTTGGATCAGACAAGTGTTGGAAGGAATGAATGAGGTAATCACTAACCCAGTGATTATATATTGTGACAACACTAGTGCTATAAATATTTCCAAGAATCCTATGATGCATTCGAAGAATAAGAACATATCCATTAAGTATCACTACTTGAGAGAACAAGTTCAAGAGAAGCAAGTGAAACTAGAATTTGTAACATCTAAGGAAGAACTTTCTGATATCTTTACTAAACCATTACCAAAGGACACATTTAAGTATTTGAGGACTAGACTTGGGGTTTGTCCCCTGTCTAACAGTCACTAAGGTGATCTAGAGGTTGCATCAACCTATATTTATTAGAAGATCATTCATGATGATGCACATAGCTCACACTTTTTATTTTGTCTAAGGTTGTGAAAGATTGTAGAAGCTGGAACAAAAATTTGTTTATCTGTACACTAAAGGTACATGATATGAACCGAACAAAAGAGAATTACTTGGTTGTTGCAAATATTTTTATATATTTTCTTTGGCATTGTTGTCAAAGGGAGAGAGACATAATATGAAAAGGAAAATCAGTTATTAAGAACACAGAGAAAGGGAGAGTCATATTTGTTGCTAAGGACAAAGGGAATTTGAGAACTAAAAAGATAAAATCCACAGGGAGAGTTTGTACTTGTAATTTTTTTATGTTTTGTAGTGATTAAACATATTAAAATTGAGCTTACCAAGCTACAACATTTTATTACATAGTTTTAGAATACATGTTTGGTATGTGTATGACATATTTTCATATTGCTTGTGTTTCCATCAATACCAAAGGGAGAGATTGATGAACTAAAACTGATTGAATATCTGAATGAACTAAAGAAATAGTTATTAGAGATCACCGAGTACTAAAATGATATGTAAGATGATTAAATCAGTCAATATGTTGTCATTGATGTCAACTAGTCTTGACAGTACTTATCATGTTAGTTACAAACATCTGAACATTTGTTGAAGGAAGAAAAGATGAAGAATTAATATATCTACATGAGGAAAAAGATGGATATGACAGATAAGGATAAGGAAAACATCGGGTAACTTATTGATGAGTCTATGGCTTTACATTATTGACTTAAGCATGTTACATTAATCTATTATGAAGAAGAGATTTGAAATTGAACATGTTAATGTGGTCGGTAATTTAAGATTTATGTATACACAGAGCCAGTGCAGTGTATACCGGCTGACAGTATTAACCGAGCTAGTTCAACTAGTTATCGCTGACACATTTCTATATCAACCGAGTATGGATGTAAACATTAAATGCTAAGAATAGTGGACTGAAATTGATGAGATGGATATTGGTATGATTCCATGATTAAGGATGAATTTTTTTATGAGATCCATAGCTGACAAAATTTAGAGATCTAAAGGATGAGATTGAAATGTGATATTGACAAATCTTCCAAGGAAGGTTTAAGAGGCAAAATGGATGAAGGAGATTAAGTGGCAAAATCTAATGGCTGATATGAAAATAGTTTACTTGTCTATATAAGAGATATGAGTTTCATTGTTGAAACATGCTGGAAGAAGGAAACTATAGAGAATTCACATGAAGACTATTCATGCATGCCTGATCAGACTGGTTAGTGAAAGAACCAAGACTATAGAGTTTACCAAGCATCAGAGAACCATTTATCGAGTAAAAGTAAGTTGAAGAATATTGAGGAAATGAATTGATTAATGATCAGAGGATTTTTATGGGCTTAGCATAGATCTTAATATCTATAATTAAGTTGTATTTCAATTAGATAATTATTGTATCAGTTTAACAATTGATTCAAAAAATCTCTTAAACGAGTGGGCATAACCGTCTTATATTATGCCCTATGTCATTTAGAGAATGTACATTGTTATCTTGTTGACCCCATAGAAAATGTTGGTCAAAAGTTAACTATTAGTGATAAATCCTCTAACTAGATCACACCTAACACTGTGTATTGTAACCTTTAACAGGGTTGGCTCTTCACCGAGCTCATTTTAGAAGAGTGAATTATTTTTGGTTACTGGTCCCAAGTGGTTTTTCCCTCAACAGGGTTTCCACATTAAGTCATTGTGTTATGTGTTATTTGTTATGATTATTTTTCTATCATACTTTACATACTGCATAGTTGATTTAGTCGGTAATCACATTTGGATAATTACTCATAATCATTAAAGTGAATAGATGGATTGATATTTTATGTTACTGAGCTGTATAATTTGTTGGAATTATTTTATAAGGTACATCTTTGTATTTGGGACTATAGGATAACTGAACTAATTGATTCACCCCCCTCTCATTTATTCTAATAGGATAACCTTACAAGAAGGGGCTATTACCTGCCTAATAGATGCTTCTTATGTTGTGAAGTGGTCAAATCCTATAATCACATGATGATACACTTCTCCTATACTAGAAATGTGTGGGATTATTTTATCAAAAAAAATCCATTTAGAGTGGGTGAAACCTTAGAGCCTATAGGAACTTGTTCTTCAGTGGCAATGTCCTCTTCCTGGCAAAGAAGAGAAAATTCTTTGGGATCTCATTCTTTCTCATTTCACTTGGAGAATCTGGAAAGAGAGAAATAATAGTCTTTAGAGACAAATAGACTTCTTATGATAAGACTACTATTCTTGTTGGTCTTTGGAGAATTTAAAAAACTCCATCCCCAAAAATTCTCAGCTATGGAACAAGTCAAAAAATATTGAAGATATTCTCTCTTGGGATAGTTATAAAAGAAATAAAGATCCCAACCCCAGAGATAATATTATGTGGACTCCTCCCCCACTGGGTTGGCTCAAAGGCAACTTTGATGGAGCTGCAAAGGGGAATCTTGGAAGGGCAAGGGTGGGAGGTTTAATAAGAGACTAGACTGGTAATTGCCTGGGAGTTGTGGCAGCTCTGCTAGGAATCCAAACCAATCATGTCATTGAAGCTGAGCCGGCTTTACATGTTGTGTTGCTGGTAAAAGAGCTAGGTTATGTGAAGTTTTGGTTGGAAGGAGATTCTCTCAATATCATCAATTGCATAAAAGGAAAAAGTGAGACCTCCTGGACTATAGCCCACATAATTGAAAAAATTAAAAATACTTTACAAAATTTTGAGGAAAGTTTCATAACCCATGTTTATCAGGAAGAAAATAAGCATACGGATAGCATAGCTAATGTGGGGGCCCATAGTGACATCATCAAATATTGGAACAAGGAAGTGAATCTCAATGTGGAGATCTTAATTCTTATCAATTATGATAAACTTAATCACAAAGAGGGAAACATAATTAAATTTAATGATGACAAGGACAATTAAATTACCGAGGAAAGCTAAATTCCAGGTAAGGTGCGAGAAAATTATTACGAAGTTAATGACACATGATTGTGGGTGAAGTTAAACAAAGTGATTTGTAAGAACTAGAAGAACACTATTTTATTTTTCCTTGATACTTTGAGAAACCAGTTTAATCTCAGCTTAGAGAAAATGGGAGGTAGTCTAAGAAGGGAGGAGCCCCTGGATTGCAAAAAATAGAGGTAGGAGAATTTTTTTTGGAAAAAATTGAAAAGAGGTGGTGTTACCTCATACATGGAAAAGCTTCATGGATTTGACAAAAAGGTAACTAAAATTTTTTTTGAGGGATGGGTTAATGGTAAACTAAATTTGTGGGGAAAATCCTTTCCACTTACTCTGAGTTTTGTCTCTGAGATTACTGGTTTGTCCCTTGAAGGAATGAATTTCTACAGGGATAATAAACTTATAGGGTCTAAATCTTTTAAAATTTTCCCTAAAAATGTTGATGAAGAAGCTTTGTTGACTAAAGGGCCAAGGGATTATGTAGAAATTGTGAAGATTAAGAAGATTTGGGTGAAAGTTCTTAGGGTGATGATAGAGTATTTTACTTTAGATGGCCACTACTCCAAGATTTATAACCTCCATTTCATTCTAGTTAATTATTTTAGACACAATAAAAAGGTATCTTTTTCTTACTTCCTCTTAAGCTCCTTGAATAATAGCATAACTGAGAACAAGAAGAAAGCTCGCAACCTTATGCTTCATGAGGGTTTAATTTTGCTGATTGCAGACTATGCTAGGGATATGATTCTGGAACCTATTCCTAAAAGGGTTATGGGAAAGAGAAAGATTGATAGAGAAGAAGAGATAAAGAAGGATACCCAAAAGAAAGGTGGGAAGAATAAAAAGAGCCCCCATGTTAGTGCAGAAAAATCTAAAGAACCTCACCATTCTCTTTAGGAAAGGAATGAGGTTACTATCCTGGAAAAAGAAATAGAGGAGGAGCCTAAGAATGAGGAGGGAGCCATGGAATCCAAGGACCTTACCTCAAAAGATAGTTAGAAGAATGAAGAAAATGAGGAGACTGAGGTTGTTGGAGGTGAAGAAGAGGAGACTAAGATTGTTGGAGGTGAAGAAGAAGAGGAAGAAAAGGACAACAAAGAAGAAGAAGATAATAAAGAAGAAAAGGGGGAACAAGAGGAAGAGAAAATGGAAGAAGAAAAACAAGAGGAAATCAAAGAGGAAGCTAGTAATAAGGAGGAGTTGAAGGGTCAATCTAGCCATGGGGGTGGGGAAAGTCTTGATGAGGCTACTGCTGGTCTTGACTTGGATGATAGAGTTCCAGAGGAGGCTAAAAGTAAGGAAGGTCATGGCATTAACCAGGAGCTGCAAGAAATGCAGTATCACCTAAAGGCTATGGAGAATACTATGGAACCCCTTATTGCTAAGCTGGAAAACTTGGAAATAGATTTTTTGATGAAGGTAAAAAGTAATAAAGAATATGAGGAAAAGATAGCAGAAATTCAAGCTATGGTGGATGACAAGCTAAAGGACTTGACAGAGAAAATCAGCCACAATGAGAATATTGTCAATGAAGCTCTTAAGCATAGCAATGAGGGTCTTAATTCCTCTGTGATGAATCTTAAGGCCCTATACAACTATCTGGAGAATAATATGTTGGAGAACACTATCATAACACTGGATGCTAATGCTAGGAGCTCTGGGCTAGGATCTAGAACTAGAAGCGGCATCAGAAGGAAATTGCCTGATACCCCTAAGGAGTTGAAAGGTCTCAAAGACTCCATTTAGAAGATGGAGGATTTGTAGAAACAGACAGAGAAGGAAATGAAAAATATTAAGTAGTTTCTGTTGGTTGGTTATTGGGTGGTCACTGGTTTTCATGCCAAAATTTGTCTTTTTGTTCACTACTTGTTTATTTTTCATTATCTTTTTGGGTGGGTTAGGGTCCTACTGTCAATTGTAAAGAAGGCATTTGAATTTTGTATGGGCTGATTTGAAAATTTTAAGATCTTTATTGTAAATGGTTTCAAGTTCCATTCAAAACCTATTTTTACCTTTATCAAAAACTTCCTTACTTGGTGTGAGCATTAAAGAACTGAACCACAATCACAAGAACACATAACACTAGAATTTTTGCATGGAAACCCAATTAAGAGAAAAACCAAAATTAGGATCAAACCCACTAGATGATGTACTAGCACATATAACCATGTTAAAGCTACAATAGGAGAATGTGCATGCATTCATGTTCACTATCTATAGCTCACTACTCAAATGCAATTGAGGGAAACAACCCTAAGATTACAACAAGTGTTGGGATTATGGAAAGGTGAGTTATTGAGAGGGGAGGGGTGTGTTGACACTGAAAATTTTAGGTCCTAAAGGAACATAACGTCAAGGAAGTATAATATATTTTTTCATATTTTGTAATTTTCCTATGATAAAAAACTAAAATGGATAAAAGGCGTGTGCATTTGTTATTTTTATTTTCATGTATTAGGTTCTAAATTGCTTTATTCTAATGTATATTTGTTTTTGAATAAATAATAGTTCTAAAAAATGATGATAAATAAAATAAATTAATTGAAAAAGGTGGCGAGTGGGAGTTGAACCCTCAACCTCTCAAGCTGACCTTTTTCCTACCTATCTACCCTCTTACCCCCTAACCAGTTAATCTATTCATTTTCTTCGAGAGGGTTAGGAGAAGATACTTATTTATCTTTGTTTTTATGTGCAGGTGAGAAGTAAAGTACAACCTCTTACACAAGGAGTAATTTCTTCCCTAATTAACTTTCAAATTAAATATGAATTTCTCTATGTATTTATTTATTTTTATGATTTTAGGAAAAAGAATGGGGAGAGGGAGTTGAAAACTCGACCTCTCAACCTAGTCCTTTTCCTACCTAACTACCCAACTCTACCCCCTACCGATTACTTTGTGTTTTTCCTTGAGAACACATGTATAAATAAAAGTATTAATATTAAATTGTTGATTTCTTTTTTAATAATTTAGAAAAGAACTATTGGGATCATGAAAGTAATTGGTTTCTTTTATGCAATGTTATTCATAAAGCGTGGTTTTATTTCTAATTTTATTTTTTCACCTCAATTTACCCTAAAAACCTAAAGTTAAAATATGATAAGGTGAATAATTAGATAAGTATTATAACATTTTGGGTTTTGAGATATGTGGGTGTAAATTTTAAATGCTCATATCCCTAAATACAATTTGGCATTTTCACCTAATGTAGTTTTAACAGTAATATATTTATCAAATAAGGTGAAAAGGTTTTAGCATTATTGCATTATTATTAAATTTTAATGTTGTATAATGTAAATTGATTTTTTAGAACTATTTAGGGTTAGCCATTTACTCTTTAGTTGCAAATCCCTAAAAGTAACTTTTTCCTCACTCTTTTATTTTAATTTTAGGGTAAAGTGGGTTTACCCTACTTTAATTTGTTTATGAATTAGTTGATTTATTAATATGTATGATTTAGAGTTTCTTTTTAGAATATGAGATTTTTAGATTCCCAAAATTATGTGTATTTTTATGATTGTAATATTATTTTACATTTGAAATATTTTGTAGCATTAGGGTAATTGTTTTGTAAGCTTAATATGTGGATTGTGAAACCTTTTTACTCTAATGTTTTAAAAATGTTTTTATGTGGTATTTTTGTATTAGTGTTTGAAGTGAATGTGTTATTATGTTAAAATGAGTTTAAGTTCAATCATTATGTTCATATGTATTAATTTTCATTATGTATTAATAAATAAAGTAATTATCTATGATTAAATATTTATTTATTTATTTAACCATTGGCATTATTTTTATTTATTTATCAAAAGGCATTTATACGAATTATATAATGATTTTATTAATTTTTATTTGTTATATTATAAATTAATAAATAAATATTTTTAAAGATCATATTTATATAGTATGAATGTAATGATTTTTATTTTTATTTTTAATATTATCTAATGATAGGTGTTTTGTGCAGGAACTTAAATATTGGATCATTAATGCACATAAATACCTAAAGGAGAATAAAGTGCAGTAATCAATGTAATTTTACGGGAAATATTTCCCTAACAACCATTGTTATGGTTTGTTTTGTATATTTTGGGGGTAGTTGTATAATTCGGTCCTATGAAAGGGCATGTCCTTTCACAGGGAACCATTGGGATATATATATATATATATATATATATATATATATATATATATATATATATATATATATATATATATATATATATATCACTCAATTGTAAGCAAAAAACAAGACAATCAATCATGGTAAAAAATCTACCAACTCACAGATTGGAATTTAATGCCCAAAATCTTATGTAAGAATATTAGATAAGTGTTTGTACCCTACTGTTAATATAGTTTTTTACATTCAATTGGTTTCTCGGATTACTCTCTAGCCAAGGTATCTTACTGTGTTTTCTATTTACATGCATTCATTTATGATTAATTTGTACAATTTGAATAATGGTAGCATGGTCTGAGAACCTATTACTATTTCCTTTTGGGCTCTTAAGTTAGGTTAAAAACCATAGGACCTATTGTATAAATTGTTGTAAATTTTGTTTCAATAGAAGCTTGTAGGGTGATGGTCTCATTTTATATAAGCGAGTTATCTTAAAACTGTATTCAGTTATATGTAGCATTGAATGTATCTGACTCTATTCCCAATTTGGTATCAGGCACTAGTCTATTCATTCATTTGAAATTGTCATTTTATTTCTTCTATGATTTACATATCTTATCTTTTATCCTATTTACAAAGCATTAAATTAGGTTTAGCATTACTTTCTAGCCTTAGTTTATATTTCAATCTATCCGACAATTAGGATTTTAGGTTGTTTTTTCCTCCAAGGATCATTAACCCCTTTGGAAGGATTTTTTATTTTTTATGCACATGTTTGTGCAATTAGACAACATATTTGATTTAGGCTGACCAGCCTTGGTTCGATCGAGCCAAAATTGCATAGGCATTTATTGTGCCTGTAAATTGGCCTCAAAATGGTCCAACATTTTTGAGCACCAATAGGGTGAATCAGTAACCTCAAAAAAAATTCAACTTAATCCTCAAAATAATGTAATTCATTAACCGACTGACATGTTATCTTTTCATCCATTCATAAAATTACTGAAAATAAGAAATGCTTTCTAATCTAACATGTAAACATCCATGAAACTTCATACAAAATACACAAATATTTTTGTATCATAGAAACCCTTGTTAGAAGGTAAAAATTGTGGTGGGGATGATAGCCACAAAGCTTCACTAACTATAGCATTAAATTTTTTCAGTTAAGGCTACAATGTTTGATCACTTCTAATGATCTTACCCTGTTAGGAGTAACAATAAAGATTTGTGAGGATCTACCTAGTTAGAGGATTTAAGCAACATTGTTTTGATTATGTAAAAGCAGGTTTTGAAAGGACCCGAAACCTTTTACATCCAAATTACAAGATAGGCATTAAAGTTCCAACAAAAACCATGCAACAGAACTAAAAAGAGACACACAAACAAGTCCTTAAACAAAAAGACATAGAAATAAACAAAGGACAGCAAGAAGATAGTGGGACAACAACCTGTTGGCTAAAATACATTTGATAAGATCTACCACCTATTCAGCCAACATCTGCATGTTAGTAGAGGACACTTTGATTTCCTTAATGTCATTTTTCTTTTTATCCTCCTACTTCTTGAACCTTGATCTAGTTCTCTTACTAGGACCATGATCCTCCTTGACCTCGGTGATCACCTGCTCCCCTTTCCCCTGGTCTATTTTGTCCACCAGAATCTTAACATGCTCTACCGAAGCCTTAAGAATAGAAAAAATCTACTTCGCAATATTACCAACCATTTTCTCCATCTTGTCGACTTTATTTTCCATAATTTCAATTATTTTTTTCATCACCTCTCCATTTTCAATTTTCTCTTCCATAGCAATGATTCTATCATTAAAGGCAAAGAGCCCCTCAGCCCTACTTACTATCTCCTTTAGCTCATTAATACATTGACCCATGGTCTTCTCCCATAGATTCATCCTTCCAAGAATCCTAGTCTCTTTTTGGAGCTGATGAATATTGGATTTCATAGCTGCAATGTCACTTTTCATGTTACTAAGATTGATAAGGAAAGCAAGACACCCTAGATTCTCAAAATCCTTATTCTCTCCCACCGTCTCCTCCTTGGAGCTCTCCACCTTATCCTTCTTAGTGTTGGTCGTTTCCTTCTCCTAATGATCCTTCTCAATATTGGTGACATCTTGCATAATATTTTCATCGACTAGAACATTTTGGTCCAATCCTACACTCTCCTCCACAATAGGGTCATTCTCCACCCACTCTTCCTATTTATCCTAGCTTTTCTCCTGAGAAGAAGAGCCCTCATCAGAGGAAATGAAAATTCTCTTATCTCTTTTCTTATTCCCTTTTTTATCTCTGGTACACTTTCCAATGGGCTCCATTTTGTTTTTACCCTTCTTCTTGATACTGTCCTCCCTACTATCCTCTTCCTCCATTTCCATATCAGTGACCGAATCCGCCACCTTGATTTTCTTCTTATTTCTTTTTGGAAAAGACTCCTGATACTCCTCAAAGTCACCCTCATCATATTCAGTTTCCTCCATGAAGGGTTCCTTCGAATCTTTTTCATTTGTATTATAGTCTTTGAGGGCCTTCCGATTTAGGCGAGGCCTCTTAACCTTCTTAGATTCCATAACCTCATAAATGAGGACCATCAGCCCATCATGACAGGTGTGGTCACCATCAAGATCCCTCTACTAGCTAATAATAGTGGTGTTTAAAGAGATCAAAAGATACAAGGGGAAATTTATTTTAACCCCATGCCTAAAATGATTCAGTAAAATTAGATGATGGTTGTAAATTTTGGTATATCTACCATCCAAAGTAATGTAGCTTATAATCACAAAGAGAACCAGTCTCCACGACCTAGAAATACTTTTAGGATTAAAGTAGGAATTATCCACCTTTACCATATGCTTCCTCTCCTACTCCATTAGCACAAAAGCCTCTAGAGCTTTATCTGAGACCTTCATGTCCCTATAGAAGTTAATTCCTTCTATCTTTAGACCCATCACCTATATGATGATCTCCTTAGTCACCTCCATGCTTTGCATTCCCACCATGACTTTCCCTTTGTTCCAAGTCTTAATGAAGTGCCTTGTAACTATAACTTTCCCTCCATGCAACTTCTCCATATAAACAACTAGACCCCCATCTTTGACAATGTTCCACACCTTCTAGTTTTGGTTCCATTCATTGCAGTTCCCCAATTCACACCTTTTCTTTCTACCTCCCATAGCTCTCCAACAGTCAGGAAAACCCTTCTCAAAATTTCTCACAACACTCTGCAAATTTGGCTTAAAGTTGTAATAATGCCCTCTAACACCTTGAAAGACCCATAAATCATGCCAAATGAAAGCAGTAATCATCTTGGAATCACCCCAATGTCCTTCATCATCTTCGCAAAAACTTTTTCATTGATTACTCATTAAAGAAACATTGTTAAGTGTGTACTTGGTTAAGATATTTTACAAAAAGACTTGTTAGGTCTACTCTGTTAAGAGATTTAAGTCTGTCACAATTTTTAGAAAGCAATAGTGGATTTGATCTATATGTATAAACTTACTTTGCCTGATTTTAGATCTGATAAGTACTTAACTATTATCACCTTGTTGTGATATATTTATTCTTTGAATTATGCTCAGTAGCCTTCTGTTTTGATACAGATTCAATCCTTGAATGCTCTGTCAAAAAGTCTAACTTCACAACCCTGTCTGATCTTTAGATGTCTGTATAGGTGGCAACTTCATGTGTGTTACTTTTCAAAATGACATCTTGATAGTTCTTATATCAAAATATTTTCACCTAATTAGGGTTATGGCATCATCTAGAAAACCTAAGATTTACGATCCAAATGAATAATGTAAAACATCATTACATAGGGATCATCAATCATTTAATGATTACATCTACATTTAATCTTCACCTTGATCTATGTAAACATTTTTCTAGCTTGGTGTAAACCATTTGCCTTGTAAACCAAGCTAGAAACTATACTCAGTGCTTGGTAATCAAGATGCCTTTTTCTAGATAACTATACTCAGTTCTTGGTAATCATCTGGCTCAGTATGAGTGCTCTGCTCGGTTACTATACTTAGATTGTTGAATGACTAGCCTATTTTCTTCCTTTACCAACTGTATGTGTGACACTAATGACAACATATAAACTAACATTCTCCCCCTTTGGCATTACTGACAAAAACTCATATGTATTTCTCAATCAAAATTTCAAAACCTCAAAACTGTATACACTTCAAAATTGTAGACTCTACATGTCTATATACATTGGTAAGTATAAAAACTATATACATAAGTTTCTCCTTTGGTAAGTAGACATACATTCCCCCTTTTTTGGTAATAATGCCAAAACTTGTATATACTTACATCTTATTAAAAAAAAATTGATGGGTTTTCTTCATGTTGGCTAAGAGGTTTTCCCATTCCTCTTTCAAAATTTCTAATGCAATTTTTTCTAGACCAACTTGTGCATGCATGCCGAATATGTGATCTACTATTGATAGCTCAGGAGTAGCTACTAGATCCTTGGTTTTCTTCACATACCTCTGCAACACCTCAATGTGTTGTAACAACTATGCTTGTATCTCAATTGTCTAATCCTTTAGCTTTTCTTCTTCCCTTCTTAGCTCCTTTCTTAGCCCATGAATGTACTTGAATTTTGCATAGTGTGATTTATATGCATGGGGGTCTATTATCAAGCTTTCTGCATTCTTCTACAGATCATCATCTATCTTCTTGAGCTTCTCTTTTATTTATACAGTAAATAAATCTTATTTGAAAAGATTCTTTAAAGTTGTGTGTATTTGTTGAATGAGAGTTTCTATTTTAGTTATAGTTCCAGATAACTTCACCTTATGAATGGTCATGGCTTGGATGATTTTCTCTACTATTTTAAATTAAATTTTGGATTCTTCTCTCTCTTCAATTTTATTTTCAGCATCAACATTGGGAGAATTAATGTTCCTAGTAAGTGTTGCAAGCTATTCAATAATGAGAGTTGCCTCATCAACATTGAAATCAGGTACAACCTGCATTAGGATCTCTCTCACATCTTCAAGCACCTATTTATATTTACTCTTCTACCTTATCTTCTTCTAGGATTCTTTCCTAGGGCATAATTATCCATATCTCCTAAGATCTTCAAGGTTTAAGGTTCTCATTTCACATGAAGGTATCTTGATGACTTCATCCAGGGTGACCAAACCTTTTCCATGTTTCTTCTTCTTTTTCTTGTCCTGCTTACTGGATGTAGGGGATTTCCCATATGGAACTAGAGCCTTCAGCTCTAGATTAGACTTTAGTGGCTCAGTGGAGACACTTTCCTAATTATCTTTCCCTTTTTCTATTACTTCAGTCTAAGGTCCTTGGGCTTCTGGCCTCGTACTTGTAGTAGAATCATCTACATTTTTATTTTTTTTGGCCCTTTATCTTCTACCTCTTTTATTTTTGGCTCAGTGGTATCCCTTTTTCCTTCTTCACCCTTATCTTTTGTGGTATCCATCTTTTGTTTGGGTGTGTTTTCCTCGAGTTTCTCTTATGTAGCAATATCTCTGGCTTGTACCAAAATCAGTAAGTTACTTGATATTTGTACTGTAGCTACCTCGGTAGTATTGTCTTCCTTTGTGTTCTCAACAGTAGCAGTAAAATCTTCATATTTTTTTTCTTCATCATCTAGATCACCTTCAGTGATATGTTCAATTAAAACTTCTTCATTCCCGGTAATCACTAACTTGTTGGGTGTATCCTCTTTCTCTGTGTAGCTAGCATGATAAAAGTCTTCTAGATATGTGTCATCTTTTAGATGCTTAGTGTCTGATATATGTATTGGATCTTCAATTGGCATCTATGTAGTAAGACCAACATCATCAGAATGTACACCTTTGCCTTGTCCTTTGACACCTTTCTTGGGGATAACTACTAGTGCAGTTTGTTCTGCTTCTACTTTGGACTTCAAAATTTTAGTCCATTTTTCTTTACTCTCCTCACCTAATTCTTCAATTTTTCCATGTAGAATGTTGATTTCTCTTCCTTTCATCAAAAACTTATTATCATATTGTGTCATCATTTCATCAATCCTTGTTACTTATAAATTTGGCATTGCCAAAATCAATGATCTTTCCCTCATCTTTTTCTCAGTATGAAAGGCATAAGTCCATCTTTTTGATATCTTATCATATAACTCTTTTGGAATATAATTAAAAAATTCAACTGGTAATATTTTAAATTTAATGATCATCATGATGATTTCTTCTTCCAGTTTATCATGATCCTCGGTAAACATATTTACATACTGATTTATTTTAGGGTGAGAAAGTCTTCCCATTTCTTTTATATTCTATACCATCTCATCAATTGATTGTGCCTTGTTTACAACTACCATAAATTGAATTTTATCCTCATCATCAAAATCTATGTCATCCTTACCTCTTATTAATTTTCTCCTCTTCTTAGGTACCTCAGTGGATTCTTGAGTGTCTCTCTTCTTCTGATATATCTTTGTCAGTGTTGACCTTGTAATTTTTACAACTCCACATTTCAAAGGTGGGGAAACACCTCTAGAGGATCTTGTCCTTGCTCATGTGGGGGTCTTGGCCTATTTCCTTTTATCTTTTGTTTCCTTCAAAAATTATGCTTGTCTTTATTTGTTTGACTTGGTCTCTTCATCATGTTCACTGTTACCAATCAACAATGGTTCCTTAGTTGCCTCTTCAACTGACTTATCTACTTCTTCATCATCACCAAAAAAAATTTCCGAAGTGTCCATCATTTTATTTGATTTTCTACCCACTTTTACTCTGACCAAATCCATTTTTATTCTTAGTTTTTCTTCCTCATAGGTTCCATAGCTTGTTTCTTTCTTGTCTTTAGGCCTAGCCAAAAGTGCCTTTATTAACCTAGATGCTCAGTCAATATCAAGTTCATATCCATAGGTGGTAACCATGCAGTTCTTGATTCAATTTCCTTAATAAGATTGGAGTCGGTGTCCAGTAGAAAACATATATCATCTTTATATTTTTCTACCAATTGTGTAGGTATCATGCTTCTCTTATGCATTCTTTCCTTGAATTTCTTGAAATAATCATCCATAACTGCTTCAAAGTTATGACCTAAACTCTTTATGAAATCATTGATTTGTATGATGTCCAGTTTGTTAACATCCCATTGAATATTTCCAATTGAGAGGAATGAATTTTGTAAGTAGAAAAATATACATACTAATAATGATCCAAACTTGCAAGTGTTGGTCTTTATAAATCAGATTGTCCTGATGTTTTCTTCAAGTTTCCTCAACATTAGCTCGGAAAGGTCTAGCTATAGACCTTTCTTCACTATCTTGTATGCTATGTCAACAACTCTGAAAGGAACACTATTTGTTCTGGTGGATTGGAATACCTTATAGGTAATTACATATGCTCCAAATCTAATTTTAGGATTGTTAATTGTGTTCATATGCATACCTCTACCATCCCGTTCAGCTCCTGTGAATTTATCAATCTCACTCCTCGGTGGGTGCCTAAGTGATTTTTCTTTATCACACACAAGATAATTGGTGACCATATGAATAACATCCTTTTTTATTTTAACCAGTTCATCCAACCATATTTTTCCCTTATGTACTCAGTTGAGTACTACCCTAATCTACTCAGCCTTAAATACCTTTGGAAAGTAAAGAGAATTAGTTAAACCTTTGATCTCCATATGAGTATGCTCATCCTTCAATTTCCCATCCACGTATAATTCCTGGTAAGTGGATTATAACTCAAAATTGCCAATTTCACTTATCTTGTAGTGAATATAAGACCGAATGTCCTATACCAACAAAACCCTAGGCGGTATGCTAGAGAAAACACCTTTCTCATCAACTTGTGATGTGAACTTGGGGAGTAGCTTATATTTAGGTTCTTTATATATCACAAACTTGGTCAATGTAACCTTTTTCTCACTATCATCTTTAGATTGAATGGTCTTTGATGAGGATTCCATTGCTTATAAAAAATTTAGGACTTCATGAAAACTCTATTTAAATAGCTTACTTTGCTTCAAACTTACTTGAATCACTTCCAAACTATTCATGAAATTCTCAAATCATTTTGATGGCTTGGACCGTCTTTGCACAAATCTTTCTCTTTTTGCTCTATTTTCGTGGTGGTTCATTGTGTGAAAAAATAAGTTGGCTTGATATGTATTTTTACCCAAAAATATTTCCCACTTAAAATTTTTTCCTTAAACGCTTCCCCAACCACAACTCAGTTAAGAATAAATCATTCAATTATCCCATTTTGAAACTTCAGCTTAGTGAACATTAACAATACTTAGTTGACTATGCAACTTAGTTAACCTTAACACTTTCATCGACTAACAAACTTTCACTCGGTCATGCTTTTACTGACTATAAACATTTCTAGTTCAAAGCATATAATAACCTAGTGCATCTTATTTCATGCTGATTTTTTATTCATGCAATAGTTATAAGGAACAGTTGTAAGAGATAACTGATTAAAATTCAGTTCCCATACTTACTTGATTTTCTTAGGCGGAGGTGGTGAAATCACCTAACCCAAAGGATGAGGTGTCATCGACTATTGTGATTATTCCTGCATTATCTTCAGTTAATCTTCTCCACATTTGACTCATTATCCTTCTCATTCCATCAATGATATTTTCATTCATATCACAATTCAGTTCTAGTGCTCAGTCTCTACAATCTTTACTAAAATGACCGACCTTGTGATAGTCCAGACATGCCATTCTAGAATTTTTCCAATTTCTATATTTTCCTCTCCAGTTTAATCTCATACAATTTATTGCAATATGACCATACCTACTAGATGTTGTACAACTAACCCAAGTGTTTTAATCCCAAGTATAATAATTACCTTGCCTTCTCAATTGATATGTGTTTTTTTGTCTTTTTCAGTTTCCAAACTTGTTTCATCTTTGTCTTGCATTTCTGTGATATATGCCCATTTTTGTTACAATTATAATAGTACCATCAAATTTAGGAGTAAAGTTAGGAATACCTTTAGCTTTACTTCTATAGACATTTGATGTCCGACCTATTTTTCCACAATGATACCATGAGAGATTCTTTGGCCTTGTATTTTCATAGACATTCTTTTGTTTATCTTGTTTTGATGACTTTCTCTACTCGGTATAACCTAAACCAATTGTAATGTCAAGTCTTCTTTGACTATTTAGAATTTCATCCATCCTTTTGGTACTTCCTTTAGTTTTATTTATCATCTCATTATGTTGTTGCTGCATTTTTAATTCATTCTTTATTCTTCCATTATCTTCCCTTAATTCACCAATATCTTCTAGTTTTCTAGCAAGTTCATTATTTACTCGTTTGACTTCTCGACTCTTGACAACCATCTTGTTGGAAATTTCAAAGTGATGCTCAATAAGCCTTAGTATTTCAAATTCTTTCTCTTCCAAATTTTTAGTCATTTGTCATCTATCTTCAATAGCCATATTCCTTTCTTGTTCATCTTGTCTTTTGTTTTTCATGACTTCAATCATTCTTACCATTTGAGTCTTATCCAATTTGTAGTGCTTTCACTTGTTCGATAAGGTGTTGATTCTTTTCAGACATATCTGATATAGTTCCTTTAGATGCATCAGATATTCTTCCAAATCCTTTAGATAATTCCACTATCTCTTATTCCTAATAATCATTCTCATTATGTCGAAATGAAAATTCCTTCCTTTCAATCAGTGATTCTCTCAATTATTCTTTGATGTCCTTAAGTTGTTTCATGAGAATCTACATCTCTAATTTCTGATTTTCAATAGTCTTATCGAGCTTATACTTTTCCATATTTAAGATCTTTTCCTCTTCAGTGATTAAACTTCTTCAACAAGATAACTAGCTTTGATACCAGTTGTTGGGATTATGGAAAGGTGAGTTACTAAGAGGGGAGGGGTGAACTAATAACCTCAAAAAAAAATTCAACTTAATCCTCAAAACAATGTAATTCATTAACTGACTAACATGTTATCTTTTTATCCATTCATAACATTACTGAAAATAAGAAATTATTTCTAATCTAACATGTAAAAATACATGAAACTTCATACACAATACACAAGTATTTTGGTATCACAAAAACCCTTATTAGAAGGTAAAAACTATGGTGGGGATGACATCCATAAAGCTTCACTAACTACAATAATAAATTTTTTGAGTTAAGGCTACAATGTTTGATCACTTTTGATGATCTTACCATGTTAGGAGTAACAATAAAGATCTGTGAGAACTTACCTAGTTAGAGGATTTAAGCAACACTCTTAAGTGTGCACTCGGTTAAGAGATTTTTTAAAAAGACTTGTTAGATCTACTCTATTAGGAGATTTAAGTTTGTCACAATTGTTAGAAATTAATAGTATATTTGATTTGTATGTAATAACTTACTTTACCTAATTTCAGATCTGATAAGTGCTTAACTGTTATCAACTTATTGTTGTAGATTTATTCTTTGAATTATGCTCAATAGCCTTCTGTTGTGATACTGATTCAATCCTTGAATGCTCTGACAAAAATTCTAACTTCACAACCTTGTTTGATCTTTATATGTCTGTATAGATGCCTACTTCATGTGTGGTACTTTTCAAAATGACATCTTGATAGTTCTTATATCAAAATATTTGGACCTAATTAGGGTTATGGCATCATCTAGAAAACCTAAGATCTATGATCCAAATGAATAACCTAAAATAACATTACATAGGGATCATCAATCATTTAATGATTACATTTGCATTTAATATTCACCTTGATCTATGTAAACCATTTTCTAGATCGGTGTTAACCATTTACCTTATATTTTGTGCCATTAAAATTTTTTACGTCTTTCCTATTTTGATCAGTATACACTGCATTCATCACTTGGTAAATTATTGACACTTTGTATATATGAATGTTGATTTATACTATACTTGGTGCTCGGTAATCATTTGGCTCGGTATGAGTTCTCTTCTCAGTTACTATACTTAGAGTGTTGATCGACTAGCCTGTTTACATCCTTTACCGACTATATGTGAGACACTAATGACAACAAATAAACTAACAACAAGGATAGAAACCAAAGGTGGAATACAATCCACTGTAGACAACAATCAACTAATTTATGAATTGACTAATATCATCTCTGATATGGAAATAAAACTCCAATAAAGTATAAATTTTTTTTGACTTAATTTAAGATTCCACTCATACCTATTCACACATTCACTGATATCTATGATTCCTCTCATCCTCTCTCTCTTTTGTAATATAAAATATTACATATTTAAATATATTGCATTAACATATTACAACAAGGTTGACCAATGATCTAATTAAAAAATATTATGAAGAGTAATAAACAATCCTTGATGCAATCCAAGACATGTTAGAAAAGACATCTAAGACCCATACCTTCATTCATGAACATGGTTCAATCCATAGATCATTTCACAAATATTAACAACACGCTATCTATCAAGTTATCCAAGAACATCAAAATTCAATATGAAAATCACTAAATCCAATCACATAACCAAATGCAATCCACCAACATGAATAGGAAATGATCTAGAAACATCAACAAAAAAAGTGGATTTCCACAATAAGAACACAAACAACTATGTCTCAAGATTCATAACTGTCTCTGTATTGTTCATCAAGAACACTAAACATCAACCTCCATAATTCAAGAAAAATATCTTGCCAAAATCCAAATCATGAACCATATGATTTGAGAGCACACATCCATGTCCTTAACTTGCCACCAAGTTAGAAACAAAAAATATTCCATAACTGATCCTCACCGAATAAAAAACTACAACATTATTATCTCTAGAATAAATAGAAAACTGTTATCTGATAAATCACTCATAACATCCTCAATTCTCAATGTGAACCTCTGGAAGTCAAACAAGATCAATTATATACATTCCATAACACTTCTATAGTTTTGCAACAAGTGATCTTCAATATACTTTCCATACCATTCACAACTTCTCACTGAAAAACCTAGGGAATAAAGAAATATGTTGACATCAATGAAAAAATATCACTGTCAAAACATATATGCATGAAATCTCAAACAATCTCCCCCTTTGGAATTTATGTAAACATAAGAATGTGAAAAACTAGATCAATGCACAAAGAAACAATCAACTATAATATATCAACCACTCCCCCCAAGTCTGATACTTGATTTTCTCATAGCAATATCTCCCTTGAATTCTTCCTTTTTTTCACATGGATATATTTCCCTCTTTGGCATCAATGACAAAGTAACATATAAGAACTAAGTCATAGAAGTCAAAAATCAAAATCTAAACAACATACTTCTCAAGACCAACTAATCCCTCTAATGAGCATTCCAAAAAGTACCAATCCAAAATTAATATAATCTTTGTATAAGCATTGGACCAATGCAAATACATTCATCTCTATCTCTGATCAAGAGGGGATATCACCCCAAGCTTACCTTGGAGATACTAAAAATTATCCTTTGGAAAGGGATTCATGAAGATATTTTGTAGTACCTCACCCCTGGTCTGATTTTATAAATGATATGATTACTTTAGGATGATAGAATATATCTAAGGAAATCATTAAAACTTATGATTTTATTGACCCCATACTTGCATGTGTATGGTTGATGTGTTTGTTTTATATCTCTGTTTGACATGCCTGATGTGGTTGAGGGACGGAGTCATAGTTACTTGCTTGTGAGATCCACATGATTGGTTGATCCCCACCATTGTCTGTTATATCTCTATATATATGCACATGCTTGTCTCTTATGCAGGTTTGCAGGTACCAGGCATCGACTTCCCTGAATTGTTAGGATGAGCGTGCCCTATCGCTAATCTCAATGGTAAAAGAGGGGAGATAATATTTAGTTTCAAATCCTAACCTAAGCCAATTATTGTCCTAAAGTAGGGGATAAGATTAGGTGTTTCCACCTTTCTAAACTCGTCCAATTGGCAAGAGTTATACCTAAGTGTTGAGCATGAATGTGGGTTCTTAGGTCTTTTGATTCTTTGATTTGTGGCATTTGGGTGTTTTCTATTTTTAGATCATTCTATTTTTAGCTATGGCATAGTATTTAAATGGTAATTAAATAAATGTATTTATTTAGTTTAATTATTATTTGTATTGTATAGTTGATGCATAAATTAATTGGGAATTAATTTTATGCTAATTTTGATTGTGGTTGGAATATTTAATTAATGTGAATTAATTAAATATCCTCACTTTTGAAATTTTTAAATCATGAAATTTAATCTTTGTTTAATTAAAATATACTTTTTAAATTAAAGGTTATTTTGGCATGTGGTATTTATGTTAACTAAATGTTTTAATTATTAATTAATTGAATGCATTATGTTGCACATTCATAATTGCATGAAATTGAATTAGTAATTCAAGTTGAAGTTTGGTTAAGTGCTTTTCAACGAAGGTCAAAGTGAAGAGGAGACTTCAATTCAACTGAGACTAAACTGTGAACTGAAGTTCGTCTTCATGCAAGCCCTTTTTGATGTTGAGTTTATATTTTTGCATGTGAAAGGGGAATTCTTTTAAATATTAGGGGTTTTGGCCATTTTTCGGATACACAAGTTTTGGAGGAGGAATTTTGGAGACAGATTTGGGAGAATTCTTTGAAAAGCTTGGATTCTATTTTCTTCATTCTGGACATCATCGAATCTGTATAATTTTGATTTGAGGTAGGTTTTGATTTTATCATGGTTATTCTGTTTCAGATCTTTGTAGGAAATTGTAGAAAGTGTCTTCCTCATGCTTGTTGGTATTGATATTTTGAGTAGCATAGCGTTGTGGTTATCAGTTGCATGCTATTTATGAAAGATATATTCAGTTGCATGTTATTTATGAAAGATATATTAAGTTGCATGTTATTTAGAAAAGATATTTTTAGTTTCATGTTATTTAATGAAGATATATTTAGTTGCATGTTATTTATGAAAGATATATTCAGTTGCATGTTATTTAGAAAAGATATTTTCAGTTGCATGTTATTTAAGGAAGATATATTCAGTTGCATGTTATTTAATGAAGATATATTCAGTTGCATGTTATTTGTGAAAGATATATTCAGTTGCATGTTATTTATGAAAGATATATTCAGTTGCATGTTATTTAGAAAAGATATTTTTAGTTGCATGTTATTTAATGAAGATATATTTAGTTGCATGTTATTTAATGAAGATATATTCAGTTGCATGTTATTTATGAAAGATATATTCAATTGCATGTTATTTAGGAAAGATATATTTAGTGCATGTTATTTAAGGAAGATATATTCAGTTGCATGTAGTGGTATTCTATTTTTAGAAAATTTTATTTTTAGAAATTCTATTTTTAGAAATAAATAAAATTCATACATGAGAATTCTTTTAGAATAAGAAAAATAAGAAGAAGAATAATGCTATATAATTAAATATTATTTTTATGAGATTTTCATAATGATGTGTTTATTATTGGAGTGTTTGGTTTCTTTTCATGATTAGTAGTATGGGTAGCATTAATTTAGCTTTTAGGAGATGTAATCCCAGAGGTGGGGTTTTAGATGTTTAATCTATCTTGTTTGGTTGCCGTGCATATTCTGTTGTGTCAGTGAACTTGTTTTATTATGTATCTAGTTTTGCATGTTTAGGGTTTTGCATGTGGAATCTAGTTGTAGAGATTCATGAGTTGTGATAACTCAGAGTTCTTAATATTCATGTGAAACCCTAGAGTAGGTCATCTAAGTGTATATCAGAAAGTGGCTTGTGAATTGGTGTCAGAGCTCAGAAGTGGCTACCAAGAGATCCCATTACAAGTAGTTTAATAAGTGATAATTAATAAACATTGGGAATCTAAAATGAGCCTAATAAGATATTTGTGCCTCGCCCATGCTTGAGATCCCTGATTGAGTTTGGCTAGGATGGGAGTTGAGATGATGCTTGCCACCTATATGGACTGGAGATGGCATAGGTAGTACCTTGTCTAGACAATAGGTTACTATAACCACATAGAGTCACTACGGCACCAGGGTCTAAAGGGACTACTAGGATAACCCTAGAGTTGACTTATGTGATGACACTTCTTGTATGCATCTTAGGTTTCCTACATGTTCTTTTTTCCTCTGGTAGAGTATGATATCCCTTGTACTTTTGGTCTCCTTGAGTTAGAAGCTTTCAGGACCTCTTCCTTGGATTGTTGTTGTTTGTTATCCGAGTGGGTTCTGATGTTATCTCCTCAACATGGTGGGAGTGGACCATTTAGGTTCATGAGGTCAGGTGGTAGTGATTCTTTTACCATTTGAGATTCTGACATTCATGCACTGAGGCTGGATGATCCATGTTGCAATTGTTCTTTCTTGTTCTTCTTTCTCTTATGATCTTGTATCATTGTTTCAGATATTCAGAGTTATCATGTTGTATTTCTTTTCAGTTATTGTATTCACATACCCTGCGACATGTGTAGCGGATGCTTATCTTATGGACCTTAAGGTATCAATTGTATTTATTTAATCATGCATTTGATGTTGTATTTATCTTTCAGATGTAATCTTGGGATTTATATCTTTATCTTATATTAATTAATTAACTATTGCATAATCTTCGTCAAGGAACCCTTTGGAGTTGTAACCTATGTTAGTTGTTTATGATATGCTTTGCTTCCACATTGTAGACTTTGATGTTATTGATTGTTAACCTTAAAAAAAATTATTCTGCAAACTTAGTCGCATGTTTAGGTTAAGTTCTTTTGGGTTCCCTGACGGGGCATTACATATTTGCAATAAGTTTTTTTGTAGACACATTTTCCAATCTGGCCTCCCTTTCATTCACCTTATCCTTCATGAAATGATATATTATAGATATATGTTTTTTTTTAATGCAACACAAAGTTCTTTGAAATATTGATAGCACTTGAATTGTCATAGTAAATAACAATAGGCTCACTAAAACTTATTCTGATGTCTTCTAGAATTTGTTTCAAACTACTTGATTATAGTTAAAAGAAATAACAACATACGGTGAACAAGAAAGAGAAAGGTAAAAGGAATAATAGCATTGTTGACAATACTCAGGAGGATGAGGATAGGACTGATACCTATGATAGCCATAAAGAGAAGGAGAAAGAAAAAGTCTCTGGTAAGGCTCCTGACTAGGCTGGGACTAGTAACCCCCTAAGGAAGAATGTTGATAACATCGACCCTTACCACAAGGAAAGTATCATCTCCTTTGGGCATTTTCTGGGCTCTTTTGCGTTTGATATTAAAACTATCAAAGAGGACCTCCAAGATCAGAAAAAGACTATAAATATGATAAAAAGGGCTAATTTTGGGGATAAGCCACTGGCTGATTACCTTGAAGACTGGATGGAAGCTATCAGAAAAGGGGAAACCTTTGGAGAAATGGGTGGAAAAGTGATGGACTTAGAACAAGCCCTTGAGAAGCTCAAAACTGACAATAAGAGGTATGGGGAAAGAATCACTTTTTTGGAAGAGAAAACCCACACCCTAGATAATCCCAAGAATAGTGAGCATAGTACCCAAATCATTGAGATCCCTGATGACACTAAGACTGCTATGGAGAAGTCGAAGCTCAACAAAGGTGAGGATATCAAGGACTTCAAGGAAACTGGTATTGGTAATCACACTAGAGCTAGAATGAAGAAAAAAGAAATGGATCTGGTGGATCAAAATGCTAACATGGACCTCCTTGTTGGTCATGCCTCTAAAATGATGGAGATCAATTAGCTTCTGATTTCTTTTGTATGTGTTGTGTTTCTCTATTTCTGACTACTTGGTAGTCTTTTTCTATTGTCTTTTGTAGGGCCATGTGCCTATGTTTTTGTTGTTTCTTTTGTTGTCTGGCTGATCAATAATGAATATCTTCTGATCTTTTATACAAGATTTTGGGACCTTTCAAATCCCTTTTTTACTTAATCAGAACAACAACATACTCAACTTTAGTAGTAGATTGAGATATACAAGTTTGTTTCTTACTGTACAAAGATACTAATTTATTCCCCAAGAAGAATGCTTCACTTGTAATTTTCCTATCATCCAAATTACCTTCCCAATCTGAATTAGTATAAACACATAATGTAAGATCATCAAACTTAAGATACCATATGCCATAGTCCATTGTCCCTTTCAAATATGAGAAAATCCTCTTAATAGAAGAAACATGTGATTCCTTCAGTTCTTCTTGAAATATCACAACAATGCAAACAACATTCATTATATCTGGTCTACTTTGAGTCAATTATAGAAATATACGGATCATTAACCTATACTATTTCTAATTATCAAGAGGTGAATCATCATTATTTGTTAATTGCAACTAGTAACCATAGGGGTTCCAATGGGTTTAGAATCATCTATTCCAAATATCTTTAACAATTCCTTCACATACTTAGACTGTGATATGAAAATACCTTTTTCTAGTTGAGTAATTTGAAGACCAAGAAATAATTTCAGCAAACCTATCATTGACATCTCAAATTTATTTTGCATCTCATCAGAAAAATCCTATCTCAACTTGTCATTTCCACAAAAAATGGTATCATCCACAAATACTTCAACAATCAAGATATTGTCATGATCAATTTTGAACTACAAATTATTGTTAGTAAATCCTTTTATCTAACTTGCATACCAAGCTCTTGGTGCTTGTTTCAATCCATACAATGTTTTCTTCAATCAAAAAACCATGTCAACTTGATCATTCAAAGGAAAATCATTAGGTTGTTCAATGTAGACTTCCTCTTCCAACCCCCCATTCAAGAATGTATACTTAACATTCATCTAATATAACTTGAAATCTTTGTAAGTAGCATATGTAAGAAATATTCTAACAACTTCAATTATGGAAATATGAGAAAAATTATCCTAAAAGTAAATACCTTCCATCTATGAATATCCTTTGCAAACCAATCTGGCTTTGTTCCTTACCACTTCACCATATTCATTTAGTTTGTTTCTTAAAACCCATTTTGTTCCAATCATATTCTTTTCCTTTGGTCTGAGAGCTAAGATCAATGTTTTTTTATTTTCAATTTGTTCTAACTCTTCTTTCATTTCCATGACCCAAATTTCATTTTTTCAAGCTTCATCAACATCTTTAGGTTCAACTTTAGAAGTCAAATAATTTCATCTCTAATTCTAGCATGTTTTTCTCTAGTCAAGATACCCTAATTTCTATCACCAATAATCTAATTTTTAGAATTATTCATTCTTACGTACCTTAGAGTCTTTGGATTTTATTTTGTAGTAGATTCTTGAGCTTCCACTTCTTCCTCATTTATAACTTCTTCATCCTATTTTTTGATCCATTTTGATTTTTATTTTGTTCTGATTAAGAGGAAAACAAGATTTAAAAGGTCCTCCACCTTTTACAAAAGACCAGAGATTAAGTATTAAGCACCAATTCTAGCAAATAGATGAAAAACCAAAAAGAATAGCCAAAGGACCACAAAAAGGCCAAATGGATAGGGGCAAAGACTAGCTCCCAAGGAACACAAACAAATAAAAAGGGACAAAAAACAAGAAAAATAGGATCATCGAATACTATCGAGAATTTTCACCACTTCAATAGCTAGGAGGTCCATGTTAATGACATAAGCCTTAATATTATCAATCTCTTTACTAGAACACCTATGGCTAATACCATGTTCTTCCACACCATGCCTAATTGATTCCTTCTCATTATCTTTTCTCTTCTCTAGACTATTGATGAGAAAATTGACCTAGTTAGTTGAAGCTCGAAGGATGTTACAACTTTGATCACCAATCAACCTAAGAGTAGTCTCTATGTTCAAAAGTATATGAGCAAGACCACAACCTTATACTCTAAGGATGCCAGCACCATGTCACATTTAGAAAAAATTTCATTCTCCACAACAAATTTGGAGTTATAGGCCTCGACAATACCATTAGCTTTATTTATAGTCCTTGTAATCTCATTTAGAAAAAAATGGAAAGGGTTTACCCCCCAGACCCATTGTTTTGAGAATGTTTATTCTGGAAGTAAGTCTAGCATTCCCATTTTTCAAGTTTATCATTTCATTGAAGACCCAATTAAGGGCTTCCTTTGCTTGGTCCATCCCACTAGCACTAATCTCTAAGATTCCTTTCAAACTAGGGCTAGGCTTAGGAGTTTCTTTAGTGGGGGAATACATACAAGAAATCCTAAGAGTGCAAGCCTCAGCTTCCTTAAAAGGAATAGGGGAAGGGGGATCCATAGGGATATTTCCATGAAGATTCTTCCCCTTCTTGCAAGTATACACCAACATCTCATCAATAGCTTCTCTTTCCTTAGTTGTGTCATCATGAGTACCAGAAGTAGAATCATTAAGAATAAAGGACATTCTTTTCTTCCCCACATGGTTTTTGGATAAAGCAACAATGCCATTTGTAGCACATTTTCCCTTGTTACTAGGGTTCCTGACATTATCCTATGAAGAGTCAATTTTTTAATCCACCTCCATATCAGAGTCTTCCCCATCATCTTTTTCATCCTCAAAATCATCATCTCCAGAGTCCGTAGGCTTTATAGTTTGAGGTTAAGGATAATTGGGCATGAAGTGCTCATAAATGAGGAGCATAAGGCCCTCATACATCATATAATTCTATTGAGGGTTCTCCTAGGCATCTTTGATGCTGGCATTAAGGGAGTTCAAGAGGTAGTACATGAGTGAAATCTTGTCTCCATAGAGAAAATGATTGAGGAGCACAAAATGATAGCTGTAAACTCTAGAAAACCTTCCATCCAAAGTAATGTACTACATCATAGAAAAGATAACTCTATGCCATACCTTTTTAATAAATTTTAGAGAATAGTATGACTTCTTCTTTCTCTTGACCAGACAGATCTTCTCATCTTTCTCTTTTGAAAATCTCTTGATTGCTACATAATTAAGGTGTCTATCTTTGTAGAAGTTTCTACCACCTCTAGGGAGGCTAGTAACCACCACAATTATATCTTTAGTAATTTTAATAGTGGTACCACCCAGCATAATTTTCCCATTTCACCAATACTTGATGAAATATTTGGTGACCACAGTGATAGGGAGGTTGGATGAGCCAATCACAAGCTCAGGCCTAGGTCTCTCAAGTGACCTTGAGATGCTCCTTCTTTACACCTATTGACCTATAGGATCTCCTTTTATAGTTTGATCTCTTGGTCTACTGACTAACCCATCTATCATGCAACAACTACCAAGACTAGCTAAGTCCTTGGTGCTCTTCTTCTTTCCCACACACTAACCCTTAATGCCATCTAAGGGCTTTCCACCTCCAATACTAACATGAAATCTTGCAGAGATGAGGAGGTTCTCAATTATGTTTTACTTTTCCTTTTTCATGCATATCCTTTACTGATCTCATAGATCATTCACAAAATAGGGTTGCAAGGAAGAGCCCCTATTAGGTCTCTTATTTTGGGAAAATATGACTTTACCCCCAATTCATAAAAAAGGACCCTACAACTTAATTATGGATTTTTGTTTCAATATCTAACCTCTCAAGGATTTTAGAGGTTTTAGGGTTCCACCCTTCCGTACAATGCCCTAACAAAAAATGAATTTTTTGGGAGGGCATTAGGACTTTTATGACTATATGGTTTGTCTAAAAGCATTGGGAAACCAAATTGATTGGTTAGACCCTCTCCTATTGACCATTTATTAGTAATATAATTTTCTTTGATCTCCAATCACCAATTTGTGGCTTCATGCACACCTCTGCAAGTTATCACCGCTATAGCTTAGTCTTTCCTAGTCGGTCTCATCATAGGCTCGCCTAGGGAAAGAAATTAAAAATACTTCCCATAATTTCTAGGACCCATGGTTCTATACATAATATGTACATGGAGTCTAATAACTATCCCTAAAAGGTCATATAGATTGAATGATGGGATAGTGAGCTAGGTCTCAATTTCACACAGTCTCCTGGTTTGAACCAGTGAATAGAGAAAACATAAAGTATTTAAGAACATAGAAAGAAATGCAAAATCCTAAACTAATGACACAAAATGAAAGGAAATACACTAATCTAAGATCTCCATTGATTTCAATTCATAATACAACCCAAAACATTCTTCTGTAATTAACTGATTACAAAGACACACAAACTCTCATACACTGTTCAACTCTTCAAAATCAAAGCTCCATACATCTAACCATCCAACCTTGGGATTTGGTCCAAATTTGACTTAAATAGGCTGAGGTTTGTCTTAGGTTTCTATTAAAGCACTCCTAGGTCATTTTAGGGTGTTTGGATAGAGTTGTCCAAGAAACTTTGAAAAGTTGCAAAAGTTGCTAAGAAATGTTTTGCAATAATTTTATAGCTTTTACATTTTTCAAACCAAATGACTTTGGCTATGTCCTAGATTGACCTAGATCTATTCTAGGTCCTAACATGACCTCTAACACACCCTAGAGCCAATTAAATCATGAAGACATCATCTAAATACAAATAACTAAGAAATAGACTTTAATACTTAAGCCTCCAAGATGCAATAACCTAAAACTAAGGACCTATATCTAGACCTTTCATCCCTATTGGATTACACATTATGGTCAACATGACCTTATGGAAAACACACACATGCCACTAATGGCTTACAAAATAAAAACAAAATGGATTGGATCAACCAACCCTTGGGTTCCCCTGCACCATTCTCCTCCTATACACAAAGTGTAGCTAAGGTACAGTAGGGGATTCAAAGAAGGATCAATACCCATCTATTTGAAATTGCTCTCCTCCACCCAAGTAGCTTCAGATTTAGGGTGTTCATTCCATTGTACTAGGTGTTCCATGTATACCATGTGTCTATTATTCTTCTTCACCCTAGACTCCAATATCTTCTCTTCTTGAGGCTTGGTCTTAGGAGGTATGGCTACTATACTAACATCTGAAAGAACCTCCTGACTATTTTGGTTGATCTTTGACAATGGTCACTTGTATTTGACCAGGTTTGAAATGTTGAATACTGGTGAGATGACCAAATATGAAGGAAGGTCCTCTTTGTAAGCATTAGCCCCATACTTGGCCAAAATGTGCATGGTCCTACTCTCTTCATTTGAAACTTGGTAGGTACTCCCTTCTGTAATCTAGACTTGTTCAAATGAACCATCACATAGTCACCTACTTGAAATTGGACATCTCTCCTCCTTTCATCCAACTTGGCTTTTAGTTTTTGGGTTGCTTCTGCTAGGGTTTTCTTGAATTTCTTTCATAGTTTGAGAGAAGTCCTCTACATGGCCAATTCTATATTCCATACTCCCTAGATCTCTGAGTTCAGTCACTCCTCTTGGGTGCATCCCATACACTATTTCAAAAGGATTTTTTCTAGTTTTTTGGTTAACACTATCATTATAGGTATACTCTTCTTGAGGGAGGACTAAGTCCTTGGTTAGGCACCTAAGTAAGTTTCACAACACCCTATTGATAACTTCAATTTGACCATCTATTTGAGGATGGTAAGATGAACCAAAAGATAATTTTTTACCCAATCTAATCTATAGGGTCTTCCAAAAATGGCCCATGAACTTATCATCCTTATCTGACATAATGCTAAGAGGAAGTCCATGGATCCTCACAACCTCCTTGAAGAAGAGATGAGCTATGTGGATAGTATCATGAGTTGTTTTGAAAGGGATAAAGTGACTCATTTTGTTAAATATGTCTACCACCACATAGATGATATCTAACCCTATCTTGGTCTTAGAAAGCCCCACTATGAAGTCCATGTTGATACACTCTCATGACCTATTGGGAATGGGTAAAGTCTAGTATAGGCCTTCATTTATTTCCCCTCCTTTAGTTTTCATGCATATAACACATTGTTCCACATATCTTCTCACATTCCTAGGCAGTTTAGGCTAATAATAGAATATTTGGACTAACTCCATGGTCTTGTTGATGCTAAAATGGCCACTAAGACTCTCATTGTGCTTCTCCTGAAAGATATTTTCTCTCATTGATCCCTTAGGAAAACATAACTAATTCCCCTTAAAAAATATACCACTCTACAAGGTGTATTCTCAAAATTGACTATGAAAATGGTTCTAAAAATTAGAGCATACCTTGTAAGCCTCTGAGAAGTCTTCATCACCCTTGTAGAGGTCCTTGAACCTATCTATACCAATGCTTTGGAATTGGACTTCTTTGACTGTCAACAACCTCCTACTCAATGCATCTTCCACCTTGTTCATTTGGCCCTTCTTGTGCTTGATAGTAAATGTGAAGGCCTATAGATACTTCAACCATTTTAGGTGTCTATTACTTAGTTTTTCTTGTGTGTTGATGTAGCTTAAGGATTGGTTGTCTATGAACACCAAAAACTCTTTAGGAAGGAGGTAGTACCTCCATTTCCTAAGTGACTACACTAAGGCATATAAATCCAATTCATAGGATGAGTAATTCTTCTTAGCCTCATTGAGCTTCTCACTAAAGAAGACTATGAGCCTACCTTCTTGACTTAACACTCCAAGTCCTGTCCCACTTGCATCACATTCCAAAGTGAACAACTTATCAAATCTTGGTAGTAGGAGAATAGGTCGGGTGGCTACTTGCTATTTCAACTTCTAAAATTATTTTCTTTCTTCTTAAGTCCATTTTAACTTGGTCTTCAATTCACCTTTAATGGTGTCTAGCACTAGTGCACAAATGCCACTGAAATTCCTTATGAATCTCCTATAAAATTGGGCTAAGCCATAAAAACTTCTAACTTCTCTCCCTATGGTTGGTGTAGGCCAGTTTAGGATGGCTTCCACCTTACTTGGATCCATCTTCAATGTACCCTTAGACACTACAAATCCCAATTAGACAAGTTATTGCTTGAGGAACTCACATTTTTCCAAGTTAATAGCCAACTATTCTTTATGGAGTCATTTTAGCACAACCTCCAAATGTTTTAGATGTTCCTCTTTTGTCTTGTTGAAGATGAGTATATCATCAAGATATACTACCCAAAATATTCCTATATAGTCCTTTAGCACTTAATTCATCAACCTGATAAATGTGCCAGGGGCATAAGTAAGCCCAAATTGTATCACAAGCCACTCATACAACCCTTCAGTGGGTTTTAAGGCTATCTTCCACTCATCCCCATCCTTTATCCTAATTTTTTATGGTATCCACTTTTGAGATCCAACTTAGTGAATTATTGGGCTCCTCTTAGTCAATCCATTAGATCCTCTATCCTAGGTATAGGGAATCTATATCTAATAGTAATCCTATTTATTTCCCTTGAATCAATACAAAGTCTCCACCTACCACCTTTCTTTGATGTTAAGACTACTTGTAGTGCACATGGACTAATGCTCTTCTTTATTAGCCCTTGATCAACTAGCTCTTTCACTTTCCTTTACACTTCTTTGTTCTACTTTGGGGTGAGCTTGTAGGTTTCTTTATTTGGTAATGAGGCCCCTGGTATAAATTCTATTTTATGACTTATAGACCTCTTAGGAGGTAGGGTTGCTGGTGTCCCATCATTGACTATATCCTTATATCTCCCAAGAAAATCTTTGTCTATACTAGTATAGGTGCTTTGCTATGCTTCTCCACTTCCTTGGGCTTCACAACTATAACATACCCCTCACTTTCTTCTTAAAGTGTATGTAGTATTTCCTTTCCACTACTAAGAAACAAACTAGGGTTTTTTGTATGCACTTCATCATCATCCATTAAGGACTAGATTTTGAATGTTCTCCCATCTTTCTTGAATGCAACTGTGTTTCCTCTTCCATCATACATGGCTTCTCTTTCATATTTCCATGGTCTACCCAATAAGAGATGACATGCATCCATGGGTAACACATCACATAGCAATTTGGCTTTGTATCCTCCAATGGATAATTCAACCCATGTCTTCTCATTCACTAGGACACTCTACCCTTTGTTCAAACATGTCACCTTGTAGGGGTTTCTATGGGGTATCTTAATCAAATTGAGCTTCTTAACTACTTCCTTTGCAATGATGTTGTCAGTGGAGACATAATCCACAATCACTTTTCACACCTTACCCATGATCTTGAATCTAATTCTGAGGAGGGCTCTTCTTTTTTTTTGGTTCTTCTTTCACTATTTGCCTTATTAAGACCCTTCTAAACATGAGTTTCTCTCCCATTTCTAACTCTATATGATATAATTTTGGTGATTTGACACTTGATGTTTCCTCTTGAGCATATGTCACTCTCTTCTCTGAATTGGAAGAAGATGCCTTCTATGGACACCTATATGTTGGATGTATCATCTTTCCATAGTTGTAGCACTTCATGATAGAAAAGTAAGAACTACTTCTTCCCGCACCTCTTCCTCTATTAGAACCTCCATAAGTGCCTCTACCTCTTCCATAGTTCCCTCTAGATCTTGTCTCACAACTTTTCTCTACAAGATTAGACTCTCCTTGGCTCCTTTGATCAATTCATCTTCCTTGGTGAACACCTCTATGACCCCTTTGATCTCTTCCTCTACCTCCATTTCTTGAGCTTGAGTCTTTCATCCTGTTACTCTTTTCCTCTATCTTTAGTGCTAATTGATATCATTGATACACTATTTTAGTACTTAGGAGGCTCATCTCCTCTTGAATAGACCACTTCAAACAATTTAAATATTTGGAAACCTTGATGCTTTCTTCTTCTACCACCTTGGACCTTAGGCATAACTTTTGGAACTCCTTGGTGTAGGTGTTAACATCATTCTCCTTTTTCCGTAGACTTTTCCTCCTCTTATGTAGTTGGATCTCATAATCCTCTAGCATATAGGCTTCTCTAACCTTGGCCACCATTCCTCTCCATGTGGCTATGGGGTTTTTCAATTCCTTTTCCCTCTCTATTTGGACAAAATACCACCAAGTAAGAGCAGATCCAACTATTGACTTGGCTACTCTCACCTTTTGAGATTCACTAATTCCATCACATTCAAAGTGATTCTTGATGCCCTCAATCCAATCAATGACTGATTCAGGCTTTATTTTTCCACTAAATATTGGTACACCCTCTAATATTTTGCCACTTAGGGCCTTCAAGGATTGTAGGAAAGGTTCTTGCTCCACCACTAGATCTAGTTCAAGTAATTCATCTTCCACTAACTTATCATTCCCTTCTCATCTATCCTCTCATTTACCTCCTATGTTCTATCTTCTAGTACTTCCAAATTCTTGGCTAGTTGGTCTAATCTTTCCCTCAATTGACTATTTCTTCCTCATGGTCTTCTACCTTCTTAGCCAATTCAGCATTGGTCACCATCCTAGAAGATCCACTAGACTCACACTCTGACATGCACTTACTTTCCCAAATCTTTTGGGGCTCTAATACCAATCTGATAGGGAGGTTGGATGAGCCAATCACAAGCTCATGCCTATGTCTTTCAAGTGATTTTGAGGTGCTCCTTCTTTTCAACTACTAACCTATAGGATCTTCTTTTATGGTTTGATCCTTTGGTCTACTGACCAACCCAACTATCATGCAACAACTACCAAGACTAGCTAAGTTCTTAGTGCTCTTCTTCTTTCCCACACACTAACCCTTAATGCTATCCAAGGGATTTCCACCTCCAATACAAACATGAACTCTTTAAGAGGTGAGGAGGTGCTCAATTATGTTTTACTTTTCCTATTTAGGGGTCTTGGAAGTCTTTCTTCATGCATCTCCTTTACCAATTTCATAGATCCTTCACAAAATAGGGCTACAAGGAAGAGCCCCTATTAGGTCTCCTATTCTGGGAAAATATGACTTTTCCCCCAATTCATAAAAAATGACCCTAAAAATTTATTATGGATTCTTGTTTCAATAGCCAACCTCTCAAGGATTTTAGAGGTTTTAGGGTTCCACCCTTTCATACAATGCCCTAACCAAAAATGAGTATTTTGGGAGGGCTTTAGGACTTTTCTGAATACATGGTTTGTCTTCAAGTATTGGGAAACCAAATGGAATGGTTAGACCCTCTCCTCTTGACTATTTCTTGGAAATATCCTTGTCTTTGACCTCTAATCACCAATTTCTAGCTTCATGCACACCTCTACAAGTTATCACCATTGTAGCTTAGTCTTACCTAGTCGGGCTCACCATAGGCTCGCATAGGAAAAGACATTAAAATTACTTCCCATGCTTTTGAGGACCCATCCTTCTCTATAGAATATATACATGGAATCTAATCACTATCCCCAAAAGGCCATATAGATTGAATGATGGGATAGTGAGCTTGGTCTCCATTTCACACAGTCTCATAGTTTGAACCGATGAACATAGAAAGCACAAAGTATTTAAGCAAAAAAAAGAAAGAAAAAAAAAATCCTAAACTAATGACAAAAAATTCAATGAAATACACTAATCTAAGAGCTCCATTTATTTCAATTCATAATACAATCCAAACATTCTTCTGCAATTAATTGATCACAAAGACACACAAACTCTCATACATTGTTCAACTCTTAAAAATCAAAGCTCTATACATCTGGCCATCCAACCTCAAGATTTGGTCCAAATTTCACTTAAATTGGCAAAGTTTTGTCTTAGGTTTCCATTAGGGCACTCCTAGGTCATTTTAGGGTGTTTGGACAGAGTTGTCTGAGCAACTTTGAAAAGTTTCAAAAGTTGGTAAGCAACTTTTTGCAACAATTTTACAACTTTTACATTTTTCAAACCAAATGACTTTGGCTATGTCCTAGATTGACCTAGACTCTATTATAGGTCCTAAAATGACCTCTAACATACCCTAGACCCAAAGACATCATGATGACATCATCTAAATACAAATAACCAAGCAAGAGACTTTAACACTTAAGCCTCCAAGATGCAATAACCTAAGACTAAGGACCTATATCTAGACCTTTCATCCCTATTAGATTACACACTTTGGTCAACATGACCTTTTAGAAAACACACACATCCCATTGATGGCTTACAAAACAAAAGCAAAATGGATTGGATCAAACAACCCTTGGGTTATCCTTTACTTGGTCCATCCCACTAGCACTACTCTCTAAGATTCCTTTCAAACTAGGGCTAGGCTTAGGAGTGTCTTTAGTGGGGGCATCCATACAAGAAATCCTAAGAGTGCAAGCCTCAAATTCCTTAAAAGGAACATGGGAAGGGGTATCCATAGGGATATTTCCACAAAGCTTCATCCCCTTCTTGCAAGTATCCACAAAAATCTCATCAGTAGCTTCCCTTTCCTTAGTTGTTGTAATACCCCAAAAATGGGCTTCAGAACCATTAACCTCCTACATCGACAAATCAATCAAAATCAACATAAAAGTCCTAACCTAAGGCACATTTGCACATCAAATTATCAAAACCCTAATCGATCCTACCCTAATTCTACATCGGGAAATATTCCTAATTCATTTTAATTATCTTTAATTAAATATTATTTGGTGATAAATGACATTATTTTATTTATCCTAAAGTTAATTAATTGAATATCTTGAATATTTGATTAATTAAATTTAATTATGTCACTTAATTATTTAATTAGATTTAATTGCATTTATTCTTAATTAATATTATTTTTATTTGACAATAAATCAAAATTATTAAAAATAATCAATTGAACATTTATTTAATTAATTAAATCAAATTGTCAAATTTAATGGTATAGTTTTGGGATAAAGTTTGATTAAATAATTGATTAACCCATAAATCTGTTATTTTTATTCAAAAATCAGTTAAGTTGAGATTAAAACACATGAAATGTTAAATAAATTCATAATTATCCATGCACAATCAAAAAAGCATTTAAACTCTAAATCAACAAATCAATTCAATTTGTTAACTTTTTGGACTCAACATGTGATTGTGAGTTAAAAAGTGATCTAGACTTCTGATTGGAGTTAAAAAGATAATTTTGCATGATTTTGTGAGTTAACTCTTTCTGATTTTTTGATAACTCAACAATCAATCTGAGTTCATTAGGGAGAGATTTTTGGCTTTTCATAAGTTCTCACAGAACCTGGATTTCTATATAAACGAGGCTCAGTCCTTCACAAACAATCCTTCACCTGCAAATTTGGAGAATCTGGCTCGTGCAATCTGGCAATTTGTGAGATTGTGCTATTTTGAGATTCTTATTTTCCATTCATTTTCATAGAATTCATATCATTACTAGATTAGATTGCATTCCATTTTCATACAATTTTAGATCATTTCATATATTTTTCATCCATATTGCACAAAAAAATAAAAAATATAGCTTAATCTGCATCTATATTTCATTTGATTTTCATCATCAAATCCTTCATTTAGTTGTTGCATTGTCACTGATCTTAGTCTAATTCTGAGAATATCATAATCGCATCCACTAGAAGGCAGTAAATCACCTGGTTAGCAATATTTATCTTATTTGCAGATTTTTGGATTTTTTAAACTCTAATGTTTTACTGAAGTATTGTGTCCACAACTAGGTACAATTTCACACACACATTTCTGCATGGTATTACAGATCATTAAACAAATTTTTCAAATCAAAATTCCCTCAGCCTCAAGACAACAACCATGTCTAGTTTCTGATTTATCAAAAGTCCTCGTCGCTTGGGGCACATCACTTGGGGCATATCAGATTCATCAAAATCCATATCAATCTGGTATTTTCTCACTTGTAAATTGTATTAGCTCTTTGTAATGATCATTCCAATAGTGTTATTTCCTTGATTCTTCGTAACTGGAGGGTTCAAATTTGGCATCCTTTCGATTCCTTTGGATAATCAAGTCTTGAGTCAGGACAGTCACTTCCTCGTAATCATAGGTTCAAAATTAGACATTTGGATATTTCTTTGTAATCACCAGTTCATTTTTAATATCATTAACATCATCTCGATTCTTTGGTCAATCAAGGCTTGAATCAACATCTTCAAATTAATCAATTGATTTCTTTCTCAAAATTAGTTACTCTTTCAGGATCAGTTTCTCCACCACATAACTGAGTCCAGACATCATCAAAAATAGATTAATCTTTGAACCACTATGCTTCACATAGTAATTCAAAGAGGGGCAAAATGTAATACCCCAAAAATGGGCTTCAGAACCAATATTGACCTCCTACATCAAAAAATCAATCAAAATAGACATAAAAGTCCTAACCTAAGGCACATTTGAACATCGAATTATAAAAACCCTAATCGATCCTACCCTAATTCTACATCAGGGAATATTCCTAATTCATTTTAATTATCTTTAATTAAATATTGTTTAGCGATAAATGACATTATTTTATTTATCCTAAAGTTAATTTATTGAATATGTTAAATATTTGATTAATTAAATTTAATTCTGCCACTCAATTATTTAATTATATTTAATTGCATTTATTCCTAATTAATATTATTTTTATTTGACAATAAATCAAAATTGTTAAAAATAATCAATTGAACATTTATTTAATTGATTAAATCAAATTGTCAAATTTAATGGTATAGTTTTGACATAAAGTTTGATTAAATAATTGATTAACCCATAAATCTATTATTTTTATTAAAAATCAGTTAAGTTGAGAACAAAACACATGAAATATTAAATAAATTCATAATTATCCATGCATAATCAGAAAAGCAGTTAAACTCTAAATCAACAAATCAATTCAATTTGCTAACTTTTTGGACTCAACATGTGATTGTCAGTTAAAAAGTGATCTAGACTTCTGATTGGAGTTAAAAAGCTAATTTTGCATGATTTTGTGAGTTAACTCTTTCTGATTTTCTAATAACTCAACAACCAACATGAGTTGATCGGGGAGAGATTTTTGGCTTTTCATGAGTTCTCACAGAACCTGGATTTCTATATAAACAAGGCTCAGTCCTTCGCAAACGATCCTTCAACTGCAAATTTGGAGAATCTAGCTCATGCAATCTAGCGATTTGTGAGATTGTGTTATTTTGAGATTCTTGTTTTCCATTCATTTTCATAGAATTCATACCATTACTAGATTAGACTACATTCCATTTTCATACAATTTTAGATCATTTCATATAGTTTTTCATCCATATTGCACATAAAAATAAAAAAATAGCTTAATCTGCATCTATATTTCATTTTCTTTTCATCATCAAATCCTTCATTTAGGTGTTGCATTGTCAGTGATCTCAGTCTAATTCTAAGAATATCATACTCGCATATAATAGAAGGTAGTAAATCACTTGGTTAGCAATATTTGTCTTATTTGCAGATTTTTTGATTTGTTAACCTCTAATGTTTTACTGAAGTGTTGTGTCCACAACTAGGTACAATTTCACACACATTTTTGGTGCCCACTATGGGGCCTGACAATGGGTTTCATTTATCAAAATCTCCTTTTTTTTTACATTTTCAATTCAAGCTTTGATTTTTTTTTGTTTCGTACAATCTTGTACGACATTCTATAGACTATCGTATCATAATACTCTATCTATCATACAAAAAATGACAATCTGAATTGTCGTGTCGGTTGTATTGGTATTATCATAGAGGAGCTGAATTGTCATGTGTGTAGGAACCCACTATCGTATCGTATCTGAATTTTCATATGGGAAGAGGTATATTCATGTATAAGTTTTGACTCTAATATTGCATTATTGTTTTAGAATTTTGAGCAGCCTTTGAGATTTGGATTTCAGATTTTGACTGATAGCTAACCCTAACAATTTATGCTTGTTGGTTTCTGGTCATTTTGATAGCTTAACACATTTGTGTAGGATGACAGACAAAGACTGAGCATAAAAACCTATTCTTTAGCCTCTTCTTGTCTTGACTTCTAAGCCCATCTTTTACAGATAACCCCATTTTCAAAAAAAATGCTAGTCAAAGATGCTCATTCAACAAGATTTCTGATAGGCAGTTTTGCAGGTTGCCTAATCTTCTTCAAACAAATATTGTGTTTTCTTACATTTCATTTCATTTTCATAGGCATCTAGATAAATAGGTACATGTGCCTATTTCCATTGAGGAAAACATTGAGGGGATTATGCTCTTCTCCTTCTTAGGAGAATTAGAAGCCTAGAAGGTATCTTCCCTAGAACCACTTTGCGTATTGTCTCTAGATTAATTTGCTTGACATGTTTTGGATAGGAAAAAGGACAAGGTAAGGGGATTCTTCTCTTTTCTTTCAGAGAATTAGAAACCTAGATCTTGTGGTCCCCAACCTCACATTTCAATTAATCCTTTCGAGAGCCTACCAGAAAGGTAAAAAGCTCCCAGGAATGACCCAAGTGGGGAAAATTCTTAAGCCAACTCTTCCACCCCACTATAAAATTTGATGCTTCCTTGAGGAGGTTGAAGCCTTGGAAGACATAGTTGTGTTTGTTCCTTGGACTCATTCCATGAACACGCTTTTATTTTGTGTAGAGAAAAGTCTCTTAAATCTTGCTCATCAGACTACACTTGTTAGAGTGCTCATAGGGTTAATAGCCTCAATCCTCTTGCAGGACTATGGGAGATAGTTGTGAATGAATGCCTTGATTAAAAGCCTAATCTTGTTTTCCACTGATCCACCCCTGAAGGATTTATAGTGCTTGTACGAGGTGAATAGTAATCACCCCAAGAAACTCATCATATCGAGCCCTCTTTGACGTTTGAACTTGGCTAATATGGGCTTCAACATCCATTGCTTGTTGTTGAACCTACATATTCTGAGGAGTTGAAAAGTGTGTTCCTAAGTCAACAAGAAAGTAATACATCTCTTCTCTTAGCTAGGGTAAGATAGGCGTGATTGATTCATTGAGTCAATTCCCTCTCTTTTCTATGATTGTGATCCTACTGCTATGTTAAACAACCTAAAATAATTCAATACACAGATTTTCAAAAACTTGGATAGAGAAATTTGCAAACAGCTTGATACCAAAAAAACCCAACAATTGAAAAACTTACAAAATTTGAAACATAATCTTTTTCTAGTATAAACTATCATCCTAGAATTTTAATTGTCATACGAGTCTTGCTATTATTTTTAATTGTCATATCAAAACCCCCAAAAAGTCATACAGGAAACCATACTATGTCATACGAGTCTTGTCAAGACATCCTAAGAAAAAAAATATCCTGGAGTCATTTGTCATACGAGTCTCTACAATTGTCGTGCCAACCTTGATTCTATGTCGTATGAGCCTGGATAAAGTCATATGAGAGTTGACCCAAAAATTGCCAAAAAATCCTTATTTTGTCATAAATTCAACCATTTACAGTCATCATTCAGATTCTATCATTAAAAAAGTCCCCAGATTTGAGACATAGCAGACTCAACAGAGAATCCAATTCATTTTTCCAAAGTGGTCCTTTTAGCTCAATTTTGCCTTCTGATTCATCAATCTGAATCTCATCTCATCTTGTGTCAAAACCTTGTCAAACCAATCTCAAAATCTATCATCAAAATGGCTAAGTGTTTTGAGCTTGTGTCCATCATCTTTTGGACACCTACCCATACACGTAGGGCACAATATCCTACACTTACATCTAATCAATCTTTTTATCAATCAATAAATTTGATCTTGACAAGGTTGCATCATTCAATTTTTCCTAAATTAGATCATCTATCAGTTATCTTATCTTGATCTTTTGATTCACCCAAGGTTAATGGTGGAAACTAGAGCTTCCTCACACAAAAAATCAAGAGAAGAACAAAAAATCTCTCCATCATCTTCTATTTTGGCTCAGACATTTCATCAACCTTACAATACAAATATTTATGAAGAAGATGCCCTTGGAAATTTTCACTTGAAAGGTCATTACATAACCCCTCTAGTATCAACACTAGATCCAAATCAAAGTGCCACTATGTCTCAAGGAGGAGCAAACCAAGGCTCCCAGGGTCACCAATCTGAACATGGTGTGGATCAAGAACCCACACCCTCTAAAATTGCCCAATATCAAAATGTTGATGTCTTCAAGAAAATGATGAAACACTTCTTTCATGAAGACAAAGAGGCATATTTCCTTGAATTAGCCCAACAAGGGGCTAAAATTCCTCCAAGCTTTAACATTGACAATATTGTCACACATGAGGAAGAAACACCCATCACTGCTATGATGAAACAAATGCATGCAATGCAAGTTAAGATAAACAAACTCGAAAAGGAGAAAGAACCTAAAGAATTCTCCATAGATGCCCTATGTCCTTATACATTCAATCGTAGCTTGTATATGTCACCATTCCCTAAAGGGGTAGAACTCCCAAAATATGACAAATATGATGGAAATTCTGATCCTTAAGATCATGTTAGAGAGTTCTGAACCTTATACATGGAATTCATGCATGAACCTACATTCTTAATGTGTCTCTTCCCCCAATCTTTGGGAGGGGCAGAAATCAATTGGTTCTCTAAGATACCCCCCCACAATCAAAACTTTTGAGGAGTTAATCAGATTTTTCTATCAGCAGTACTCCTACAATATCCAACACTCGATCACCATGATCGACATCTACAATCTAAAACAAAACTCAGGAGAACCCTTCCTGACCTTCCTCAAATGCTAGAGCAAGAAATTTTCACTCTATGCCCAACCATCCCTGGAAAATAAAAAGCTAGAAATCTTTATCAATAATTTGATTCTAAAAATCAATTATCATTTGCAAATGAAAATCATACATCCTTTGATAAAATGGTAGAGAATGCCATAAAGATTGAAAATATGCTTGTTCAAAAGGGAGACATATCACTTCATAAGGAAAAGAAGTACGATTCAGGATCTAGTTCCAACAAAGATAAGGGAAAAAATATGGAACAAGAACAAAAACATTGTCATAGATGGTGTTGTTGATCATATCAGTGCTCCAACTAAAGCACCAAAATTTAATCTCACCATTGGCACCCAAGCCATAAAAGCTTCTGAGATGAAAGTAACTAAACCAGCTAAAAAGTCAACTAACTATAAACCTTGGGTTACAAAACCAAAGAACAAGTTCACTCCTTTGGGTGAGTCCTTGGAATCCATCATGAAAAATCTATTGGCAAATAACATCATCGCGTTACCTGAGATCAAACCATATGATCCCAAAGTCAAACCTAAGTGGTGGAAAGAGACTGATTTATGTGATTTCCACTAAAACAAGGGTCATAAAACTAACAACTACATGCATCTGAAACATCTCATTCAAGTCAAAATTGACATTAGAGAAATTATAATTGACAACCATAAATCCAACAATGATCATACAACATTCAGGGAACCTTTTCCAAAACATAATCAAGGAGATTCATCTTCTAAACTAAACATGGGTGCTAAAGTCAATTACACTTACTCTAGTAGCAATGATATTATCAACATGGTAGAACCATGTCACTAATAAGTTGAGAAAAATGGTAGAATATGGCATCTATAAAGATGGGCTAGAAAAGAAAATTTTGTATATGAATAAACTTGAAGAAGAATGGGAGAAGATTGTTGATCATATCATAGAACATCAGATGTGTGTAAAGAACCTCTTTGACAATAAAACCAGACCAAGAAAGTTCATGGTCGGAGATTCAGTACTATTATGGGATAAATGAAGGGCACCCAAAGGAATGCATGGTAAATTTGAGACACTCTAGAAAGGACCATTCATCATCCATCAGGCCTTTGACATAAATTCTTTAAAATTGGCGTATCTAAGTGGTAAAGTACTACCCCTGACCTATAATGGTCAAGATTTGAAATTGTATCAAGTTACAAATTGAAAATAGGTATCCCCTGTATTGTATGATAATTACATTTAGTTCTTGTTTCTATTTTCCTTAGTTTAGGTTTCCTCACTTTGAATTTCCTTTCCTGTTTCCTTCCTTTGCTTTAGTTTTGTTGTGAGCTACCTTTTCATTTAACTTTATGAAACTAGAGATTTAGATTCCTTTCTTAGATATGCACATATCCAAGTCCCCAGACACAACCAGTTGTTTCCCCAATGTTTTTATTCACACCTTAAAACAAAAGTGAATTCCTTGTGTTTAGATAGAGTTGTGAGTTTTGAGATAATTAATTGGAGTCATAAGTCTAGAATCCCCCTAGGATAGGTGGTCTTTATCAAATAATCCATTCACATCTCTTTCTACTTTAAGTCAAGTTGGCTACTTTAATTTCATCCTAGGAATGGGTAACTTATAGTTTCTAATTTGATAAAGACTTTTATTCTTTTAGTTCTGTTGATGGTATTCATATGTATGAGAAGCTTCAAATTGACATTTTTCCTCTTTGTCAGAAAACTAAAAATCACCTTCTCCTTGGTGGGTTTCAACCCATGAAGGTAATTTTCCATGGGAAGCAAACAAAGGAATCATAAAACACACAAACAAGGCCTGGAGATCAAGATTCTAATGATTAGGAATGAGCTGACTCCAAAAGAAGTAGCTTGGTCAAGAAGATAGAATAAGCTTCTCTGCATGCGAAGTTTCTCTTACAGAGGTAGTTTTTTGAGAGACAGTTAAAATTGTATAAGAGGTTCTTGGGAGCTGAGTATTGAGATTTTGAGGAGATAAGAATGAATCCCCACATTGGATAAAGTGGTCTTAGAATGGGAGAAAATGAGTAAGAGATTTTTCTCAGAGAATCAGTTTTCAGCTTCTCCTTTGTCAGAAAATCACCTAAGAAGGTCAGTTTTTGAGAAGCGATAACTTGTGAATAAATAAGCACAATAAATCATGAGGCTTGAATGATCGGTTATGATCGAGGTAATTTTTTTTTATACCTAAGAGAAGTTGATAGAGAAAAAGACCAGTTGTAGATTTTTGGAAAATCACTTCTCAGCTTCTCTATAGTCGAGTTTTTACCTTCGAAGTGAGTTTTTTGACAAAGGTGCCAATTAAGGGAAGTGGAAAAGTAAAATTCCACTATGTTAATAATGTTACCATTATAGCTACTCCAAATGGGTAAAAGTGATTTCCTAAGGCCGTTAATAAGACACATTTAATTCAAATCTTAACGTTAGAAATTTAATAGATATTTTTGAAAATCTCTCACTCCTGTGGCATGAGATATGGAAAGTAACAGTTGTAAGGAAATAGGCTATTTAGGAAAGACCCAAGTGATCATTCAAAAATTACCATTTGTTCACATCTTTCTCATATGCCTTTTATTCCTCACGATTTCAAAAATTATCTATTGACATTCTCCAAACCTTCTTAGCAGTAAATCAAGAGTAGAAGCAGAAGCTATGGCCACTAGATTCTTGGGTTTTGATGAGATCAATGGGATTACATTTGAATGGCATAATTTGATAGATACATCCCTTAGATTCTATGATCTGGGAAATCTACACAAAAGATTGAGCGAAGAAAATCTCCACCCCATGACACAGAAGCTCAAAGGGAGATATTTGGTTGAAGTCGCAGGATTTCCTATTGTAGTACAAGCCCTCAAACTAATCTAGGAATGTATAACTAGATTCAACCCAGATACAAAATATATTTTTCTCCCAAATGACATAGTACTCATCTCCATCGATAAAGAGTCCGTGTAGAATAGTCTCTATATCCCAGAGCGAGCAGAATTTTCAAGTATTAACTTCTCGATAATAATTTTAGAATATAATGAGAAGAAGATGAGGTATTGAGGCCAGAAGCATAAAGGGAAAAGTACCAAAGACACTTTTTGGGACAGATTTGAAGGTCAAGATCATCGACATCCTGGTGCTCCTTCACAGGATAAAAGGTGAAAGTGACTCATTGAATTTCATAGAACACTACTTCTTCTTGGTCCAGGTAATATGTGCTCAACACCATTATATAGACTGGGCTCAAGTGGTAAGTGAAAATTTTTCCAATGCCTTGAGTCTCACCAAGTACCAGAATAAATTTTATATGTCTTCCTCTTTGATCTATGTTTTAGCTACATTGCAAGTATGGCCAGAACTCCCTAGGCTAGAAGAATATTCACATGATGTGAAAATTTATGATTTCTTCCCTCATTTGAAATTACAAAATAGCTATGTTGAGTTCATTAGAGTTAATGAATCATTTAAAATGAGGTTGTGCAAAGAGTTACAAGGATGCCCAAAATGGAGATTCTCACCAGAGGCCATAAAATTCATCACCCAATTTGGGAGTTTCTTCATTCAATTTGCTAGTTTCTCATACCTTCATCTTGCATGTTTTGATGATTTTTCCATGAAGTTGTCAAGGTACCCCAATGATATGATTGTTCTCATAGAGGTGATCTGATAGATGTTGCAAGTGAACCTGATTAGTGTGGGAATTAAGAAGAAAGGCTATGAATTCTCTTTCAACATTGGAGCGTACAGTTGTGCATCAAGATCAAATGCTAAGAATGTGATGAAGACGTTTGGGAATAGATATAAGCTAGAATGGTATGAAGTATTAAGGCCTCAACTTGATCTAGTAAGTTATGCCAAAAATCATCTACAAATTGGCACTATGGTCAGGCACATCCCCGAAATCAAAGATTATTCAATGAATTGCAAGGATGAGCTATAGAGTCGAGAGAGATTTTACTCTAGGTTGACTATTGAACAAATCAAGTTGTTCAATGTCAACATTAATTTTGAGGGCATTATTGATGACAAAGAAAACATGTATAGCGACACATATAGAGATAAGATCAAGCCCTATCCTATGAGCTCAAAAATAGTTCAAGGTCAAGCTATAGAAGATTTGGAGACCTCAACAGCTAAAGTCATTAAGAAAACTAATAAGTGGGTTCAGTGGATGATGGGAAGGAGAAAGAGATCTGGGAAGCCTACTCCTCAACAAGCTCTTGCAGTCAAGCTGGTTATTCTCCTACATCCTCCTCTTTGCCAACATCATCTATAGTCAAAGGACCAGCTCAACTAGCAAGTGGAGATGATCAACCACTTGAAAAAGAGATCCTAATTGAGAAGACTTGTGGAGTGGGTTCATCTCTAGTCATTAGTTCAAATGAAGAAGCTGAAATTGAGAAATATGACAAGTCAATGAGAGAACCTACCGGAGCCACAGAACCAGAGCATCAAGAACAAGGAGGAACCATTGAGAAACAAGGTGACACTCCTATTCAAGGGGCTCCTACCATTGTTGAAGTTGGTGATGAAAGTAGTAGTTCAAAAACTAAAGAGATAGATGACCACTTGGGGTCTCCTCAAAAGGAAAAGAGCATTTCTTCTCCGCAAGTTAATCCTTTCGCTTCCAAGCCTAAGTCTTCCCCTCCTAATATTAGGAAATTATTTGATGAAGATTTAATTTCTACAAAAGAATTTACAAGTGTAGAATCATGGCTCGAGAATACTCTAGAGTGGAAAAGAAAAAGGGTTGAGCAAGGTGCTCCAAGTGGTGAGATGTTCTCACATGTGATGTAGTTGGGTTCAGCCATAAGCAAGGCTAAGAAGACCAGGACTCTGACCACTCTTGGTCGCAATCTAGACATAGGACACCTAACTATGGAAATAGCCAAGCCACTAAAAGATGGAAGAATTGAAGATCTTACTACCTCAGAGTTTGCACTCCAGCCCTTAGACATGGGGCTCACCCGCCATGAAACAAAAGTAGACTTGTGGAAGTCTAGTAACATCTTGATCGAGGAAGAGCTCGAAGAACTCAAAGTCACTAAGACTCAGCTCAAGGTGGAGATTAAAGAAATGAGTAACTTCATCAAACATTTGGTTGCTCCTGTAGCAAGCTTACCCAGTTCTCCAATAATATTTGATCTTGTTGTAGCCAAGAATCAGGCCATAATTTCCAAATTTCAAGAGGATAGGCATTTCAGGCATATTGGCAGGAGGTGGATCAAACAACTTAAGTCTAAAGGTCTAGTAGCCATCGAGCAGCTCAGAAATGTCCTTTTAAGGTTAGAAGTAGATAAGGATTCTCTCAAAGGACACATGCAGACACTCACAATAGAGAGTTTGAGATGTGAAGAGTGCATGGTCCTACTGCATTGGTTAGTCACGATGAAGACTAAGGATGCAATCAAATCCAACATATTGCAGAAAGGAGATGAACCCCTAATCAAGTGGCTCTAGGGGGTAGAATTCAAAATGGAGATGATAATCAAGGCAGAGACAGAAATGAAGGTGACCAACTAAGAAGTCACCAAATAGAAAAGTAAAATATTTATATATTTGATAGGTCTTCCCTCTGAGTCTCAAACTAATGGAGATGGAAAGAGCCCAATTAGAATAACCAATATGTAGAAGTCATTTTTTGACTACTTGGACCAGCTTGTAGAGTCATCTGGGTCTCATCTTTATAGAATACCTGATCTTCAGCAACTTGGTGGATGCATTTACAAAGCCATGGAGAAGACGCAACCCCAAAAAGATGCTACAAAGTGCATAGAGAAGGATCATGCTCCCTGGCTCTTAAGATTTTAAAAATGTTTAAATTCTTGATTTTGAAAAAATGATTCTGATTCTTGTGGCCGCTAAAGCTCATAAGGCCAAGTTGGAGAAGGGGAAGAAATCAGAAAAGAACAAGTAGTTTCCCTCTTTTTCCTTTTTGATGTATATTGTATAGTTGGTAAATGGCCACTTTTCATTCACTGACCTTTGTAGAATATGAATCAATTTGGCAGATTTTGTAGCAACTTAATTCTTGAAGCCTATATGTAACACTTTGAAAATCAATGAAAAGGCCAGCTAATTTTTGGTGTGAAATAAATCTTGTTGTGGAGTCAATCTGGAATATGTTTTTTTCCATTCATTTACTGTTCCATGCTTTTTTAATTTTGAATGTTTGTTTCCGTTAAGTTGGATTGAAATTAGGAAATAGATAGAGTTCTATTTCTACTCTTTAGTGCAACTAATCGACAATAATCAAAGCATTACTTAGAGGTTGGGAAAATACTCATGTGTCCTGTTCTAGATTAAATTCATCTGTGTTTTTTCATTGCATTTTCATTCATTCAAATAGGATTCATTGTTGCATTCCCATTGCTGCAAATTCATAAGTATTGTGAAATCATGAAGTTGATTAGAGTTACGATCAAAATCTTTGCCTGGATTAGTTTCTCACTGAGGGATGGTTTTAATGCAGAAGCATCTTTGGTTCTTGGCAATCCTGTGTCACCAAAAAGATGTTTGTTGTTTTCTATGTTGTTTTCTTTCATTTGATAACTGAGTTCGGTCAGTAGTCTTTGTGTTGGTCAGTTTCCTTTGATTACTAAGTTTGGTCGGTAGTCTTTACGTTGGTCGGTTTGCTCTTATCCCGAGTTGGTTGGTTGCTTCGGTTGTCGAGTTCAGTTAGTAATTTCCTAGCGCTTGATTTTTCTTTGCTATTGGTCAGTCATCTCTGCTTACCGATAGGTTTTATTTTGTTCCTTGTTGGGCCGACACATGCATTTATCAAGGGTCATAGAATTAATGCTGGTATCCATTATTGGGAAGCAGGTGGTCCTTAATCTGACCATTACTTCCATTGTTTGCGGATCTGAAGGCCAACTCAGTTCAGTAGAATCTTGTATAAATTTAGTGTTTGTGTTTAGAGTTGAAAAAAAAAATGAGTCAGAGATCAAGAAGTTAGAAGTTAGAATTTGATGGATCCTCGCATGTTTGGGGACTTTTGAATTTATTTTAATATCTGGCCTAAACCGAGAAGGCCTTACAGCCCAGCATGTATATTGTTTGTTGATGAAATTTAATAAAGTTCTTGCTTTCTCCCTCTCACTTTCTAGTGTTTTGCTTCCACATTGTGTGTTAAAGGCTTGGAAAATTAGGGTGAGCCATAGCTTTGGCCCCTCATGATCCTTGCCCTTTGTTAGGTGGTATCAGAGCAAGGTTAGATTCTTGATCTAGGTCTATAGATCTAGGTTTGTAGGAACTTCTTGAAACCTTAGTTGATTTGTTGTAGGGTAGCATATTTTGATCTGACCTGCAATTGTAGAAGGTTGTCAAGATGGTTCCTAGGAGGTGAGATGCAGATCCAGGCTTGGTAGAGATGCTAAGGTAGATTGCTGCTACATTAGATGCAGTAGAGACAGCCCAAAGAAGAGGTAGACATCTTGAAGATGTTAGTGATGATGAGGTCAAAGAAGAATACGCTAATGCAGAACCTACACCTGTTATGGATCATGGTGAAGAGAGATTCCTGAAAGCTTTGACAAGTTTGAAATTGACACCACACTTTAATCCTCCTGATTATAGTGGAAAATTAGACTCTGATGAATTGATGGACTGGATCACTGAGATGGAAAAATATTTTAAATATGAAAGTATCCCTAAAGACAAAATGGTGAAGATTGCAAGCACTAAGTTGAAAGGACATGAATCCCTATGGTGGGAACATCTACAATTGGATAGGAAAAGGAAAGGAAAAGATAAGATCACAGTATGGAGTAAGATGGTTAATAAGTTGAAAAGAAAATTCTTACCCTGTGACTATCAGATTAACCTAATTCAGTGAATGCAAAGTCTGAGATAGAAGGATAGCTCGATAAAGGATTATACTAAGGAATTTTACAAATTGGATATTAGATCTGGTCATGATGAAGATAATATTGAAAGGATTGGCAGATACCTGAATAGTCTGAGAAACTCTATCCAAGAAGAAATCAGCATGGTTAAGTTGGAAATTATTGAAGAGGCTTATCAATTTGCTTTGAAAGCTAAGGAGAAACTAAACAAAAGACATGAACAAAGGCAAAGAGGTCGAGGTGGTAGATTCCATAGAGGAAGAGGAAGATCCAATTGTGAAAATAGTAGATCTGAACCTAATAAAACAAACCTGGACAAAGGTAAGACTGAGTGGAAAGGTGAAAGTTCATCCAGAGGCAGAGGTAGTAGCTACTGAGGTGGTTATAGTAGAGGAAATTTTTGAGGAACTTGTTACAATTATGGAGAAGAAGGGCATAGATCCTTTGAATGTAAACATGCAAGCAAGAAGGCTAGTAGCAGAAGAAATGTTGTAGTGCAAGAAGAATGATCGAATGAACCTGAAAAGGAAAGTAACCTAATGGTAAGGAGAGCACTGTGGAATCAAAGAAAGAAGGAAGATCCGGTAAGGAAAATTTTGTTCAAGACAAGATGTAGAGTTGCTGACAAAGTGTGGAAAGTACTCATTGACAGTGGTAGCTCAGAGAATTTGGCATCTAAAGAGATGGTCGGTAAATTGCAATTGGAAAGACTGAAGCATCTAAAACCCTATCAGATTTCATGGATCAAAGATGAGCATACTCTCCTGGTAAGTGAACAATGTTATGTGAATTTGAAAATAGGGGAATACTATGATAAGGTGTTGTGTGATGTAATGCCAATGGATTGTTGTCATATTTTGTTGGGTAGACCTTGGCAATATGATAGACATGCTATATATGATGGAAGATTGCATAAGTATTCTATTTTGGCTAATGGAAAGAAACAAGTCTTGTTGCCATTGATGGAAGAATATGTTAGTAATATCTATACATCTGTGAAATTTTGTTTGATGGAAGGAAGAAAGTTTGTCAGTTCTTTGAAGAAGGATGATGAATGTTTTGTTGTAATCCCTAACAAACTGAGTAAGAAAATGGAAGATAATATTCCTGAGGAGATTGATAAGTTACTCACCAAGTATGGATAAATCATTTTTGATAATGTACCTAATGGTTTTCCACCAAAGAGAAGTATAGATCATTGTATGGATTTAATCCCTGGAGCTAGTTTACCAAATAAGGCACCTCATCGGTTAACACCTACTGAGAATCAGGAATTGAACCGACAGTTTCAAAAAATTTTGGATAAAGGTTTGATTAGAGAAAGTTTAAGTCCTTATGTGGTACCTTTTGTATTCGCACCTAAGAAGAATGGAGAATGGAGAATGTGCACTGATTCCAAAGAAATCAATAAGATAATGGTGAAGTATAGGTTTCCTATACCGAGGATGGATGACATAATGGATAGTTCGACTGGAGCAAAGTATTTCACAAAGATTGATTTGAAAAGTGGATATCATCATATCAGAATTACAGAAGGTGATGAGTGGAAGACTGCTTTCAAGATGAAGGAAGGTTTGTATGAGTGGTTGGTTATGCCTTTTGGTTTAACTAATGCACCGAGTACTTTTATGAGGTTGATGAATGAAGTTTTGAAGAAATTCTTGGGTAAGTTTGTGATTGTATATCTTGATGATATTCTGATATTTAGTAAGACCACAAAAGAACATTTTTTGCATGTTAGACAAGTTTTGCAAAGGTTGAAAGAGGAAAAGTTGCTGATAAATCTGAAAATGTGTTCATTCATGAAACAAGAAATTGTGTATTTGGGATTTTTTATTTTGGTTGATGGATTGAAGAGGATCCTGAAAAGGTTGAAGCCATTTTGAATTGGCCTACACCTATGAATGCTAGTGAGGTAAGATCATTTCATGGATTGGCAACTTTTTACTGAAAGTTCATAAGGAATTTTAGTTCAATTTGTAATGCTATGACTGAGACTATGGGAGGAGACAAAAGAGAATTCAAGTGGACACATGGAGCTGATAAGAGTTTCCAAGAATTGAAGTAGAAGGTTGTCGAATTACCTATTTTGGCATTACCTAATTTTAGTAAAGTATTTCAAGTGGAATGTGATGCAAGTGGAAGTGCAATTGGAGCTATGTTAAGTCAAGAAGGTAAACCTATGGCTTTCTTTAGTGAAAATTTGAATGATGCTAGAAGGAAATATTTTGTGTATGATCAAGAATTCTATGCTATTGTTCAAGCACTAAAGAAATGGAGACATGATTTGATACCAAGTGAATTTGTGTTGTATACTGATCATAAGGCTTTACAATATTTGGGTAGTCAGAATAAGTTGAATCAGAGACATATGAAATGGGTTGAGTATTTGCAAATTTACACATTTGTGATAAAACATAAGAGTGGAGTCACTAACTGAGTTGTTGATGCATTGAGTAGGAGAAGATCTTTGATGACTGAGATGAAAATTCAAGTTCTTGGTTTTGATGAGATGAAAGATTTGTATGAAAATGACCCTAATTTTTCTGAGCCATGGAGAAAGTGCAAAGCACCTTTACAAGATCAACATGATACCAAATGGGATGAATATTTTATTCAGGAAGATATGTTGTTTAAAGGTATTCAACTGTGTATACCAAGAGGAGTAATGAGAACTAATCTGATAAAAGAGAAACATAGTAGTGGTTTGGCTAGACATTTTGGCATTGATAAAACCTGGAATTTGCTGAAGGAAAAGTACTTTTGGCCACAGTTGTATAAGGATGTTTAGAAATTTGTGAGAAGTTGTGGAATTTGTCAAGTTGCAAAAGGAGTAAGTCAGAATACTAGTTTATATACACCAATTGATGTACTTGAGAAACCTTGGACTGATATCAGTATGGATTTTGTTCTTGGCTTACCAAAGATAGTAAGAGGTAATGATTCTATATTTGTGGTTGTGGAAAAATTTTCTAAAATGGCACATTTCATACCTTGTAGAAAAACATTAGATGTAGTGAATGTAGCAGACCTTCTCTTTAAGGAAATTATGAGATTACATGGGTTACCGAGGAGTATTATCTCTGACCGAGATAGCAAGTTTGTTGGATATTTTTGGAAAACACTTTGGAAGAAATTTGGTACCAAGTTGAAATATAGTTCTACATTTCATCCACAAACTAATGGATAGACTGAAGTTGTAAACAGAAGTTTGGGTAATCTTTTGAGATTTTTAGTAGAAGACACACCACGCAATTGGGATTCTATGTTGGCACAAGCTGAGTTTGTGTACAATAATTCAATGAATAGGAGTACAAGAAGAACACCATTTGAGATTGTGAGTGGCATACAACTAAGAGGAATATCTGACTTGACAGACATTGAGGATGAAAACAAGAAAAGTGTTGAAGGAGTGAAATTTGTTGAGTACATGAAGACATTGCATGAAGAAGTGAAGCTGAAGTTGGAAAACAGTAATCAGAAATATAAAGATAGAGCTGATAGATCAAGAAGACATAAGACTTTTGATGTTGGTGATGAAGTGATGGTTCATTTAAAGAAAGGTCAGTTTCCTATTGGAACTTATGGGAAGCTAAAGATGAAGAAGTTTGGACCTTGCAGAATATTGAGGAAATTTGACAGTGGAAATGCATATGAGATTGAATTACCTGATGACATGGACATATCACTAATTTTTAACATTGCTGATTTGTATGAATATTATGAATCTGATGAAGAAATGATAGTGCTAACAGAATATCCTAAGAAACAGAAAGAGGAAGTTGAACAAATTTTGAAAGAAAGAGTTGGCAAAAGCACAAGAGGAAAACAATACATGGAATATATGGTAAAATGAAAGAATAAATCGATGGAAGATAGTTCATGGATTTCTTAGTCTGAGTTGGATGCAGCTCGGATCATATCTGCTGGACGATTCTGTGAATCATTCAAAACAACCCCAGGTGTCTGATGCAGGAGCATCTTGGGTTCTTGGCAATCCTGTGTCACCAAAAAGATGTTTTCTATTTTTTGTGTTGTTCAGTTTCCTTTGATTATCGAGTTCGGTCGGTAGTCTCCGTGTTGGTCAGTTTCCTTTGATTACTGAGTTCAGTTGGTAGTCTCTACATTGGTCAGTTTGCTCTTATCCCAAGTTTGTTGTTTGCTTTGGTTGCCGAGTTCAGTTGGTAATTTCCTGGCACTCAGTTTTGCTTTGCTGTTGGTCAGTCATCTCTACTTACCGATGGGTTTTATTTTGTTCCCTATTGGGCTGACACGTGCATTTATCAAGGGTCACAAAATTAATGCTAGTATCCATTATTGGGAAGTAGGTGGTCCTAAATCTGACTGTTACTTCTGTTGTTTGCGGATTTGAAGGCCGACTCAGTTTGGTAGACTCTTGTATAAATTTAGTGTCTATGTTTAGAGTTGAAAAAAAAAATGAGTCAGAGATCAAGAAGTTAGAAGTTAGAGTTTGATGGATCCTCACATGTTTGGGGACTTCTAAATTTATTGTAATATCTGGCCTAAATCGGGAAAGCCTTACAGCCTGGCATGTATATTGTTTGTTGATGAAATTTAATGAAGGTCTTGCTTTCTCCCTCTCACTTTCTGGTGTTTTGCTTCGATATTGTGTGTTGAAGGCTTAGAAAATTAGGGTGAAGCATAGCTTTGGCCCCTCATGATCCTTGCCCTTTGTCAGGTTTGGTTACCTCTTTTGTTCTCTAGTCAAGAACATACCTTATTAGGATTTAGAGAAAACAAAATTTGTTGCATATCTTTTACAGAAGGGAGTTGTACCTATTAAAATTCAAAGGAAAGTTAGTTGAATAGAAACAACTTTCCAACTATTTGTATTCACATTGTTTCTTAAGAGATTCTGGGCAAATAAAGAGTTAAATCTAAAAAGAACAATTTGTTTACCAAAAAAATTTTGGTGACTCTGCTGGGGAGAGAAATAGTTGCTAGACTAGAATATTTGTCATGAGGAAAAATGGTGTTACCTCATGAGAACGTGTTTCCTGTGGTTCAACCCAATCTTGGTTTTCAAGACAATCAAGAAGATATAGTTTCATCCTTGAATACTTTTGCTTGGAGATACTGAAGAAATGTAGAGCATTACAGGAACGTGAGTCGAGTGCTTGAAAAGGAAGAAATGAGAGCAGAAGTACTTGAAAGAGAAATTCAAAGAAGAAATCAACGTAGTGTAGAGCATGAAGCTAGGCAACAAAACTAATTCAAAGCTTTCGATCAAAGAATATTTCTCAGAAGTGCCAAGGGGCAAGGTGGAAAAGACCCTACATTCAAAAGGCTCACAGAGCTTGGTTTTCCCACAATAGACTTACCTCATCAGAAAGGTGACAAAAGAAGTAGTAGACCACCTTCACCTCCCAAGACACAAAATTCATTTCCTACAACTTGCTAAGTATTAACTTTACATGGAATAGTTGCTCCTCCTATTATTAATTTTCCTCTACATCCTACACCTACTATCATGGTAGCTCCATGGGCCGTTACAACTAGTCGATTGCAGTTCGTAGCATATGACCCACTCCCTTTAGGATCTAGAAAGAACTTTCCTAGGTTCTCAGGAGATGGAAAAGTTACTACAGATGAACACATTAAACCCTTCTTTGCAGCAACTCATATCCTAGGAGTTGGTTATGAAGATGTTGTTGTTAGGCTATTTTTTGAAACTCTAGTTGAAGCAATGACTAACTAGTTTTATCACTTGGATGATGCTTCAATCACAAGTTGGGATACTATGAGGATGACTTTTGAAGTGAAGTTCAAAACAACTGAAGATGAACATGCGTTGTTGAAGTAATTGAACTCTATGAAGAAACAAGCTTTTATAAGTATGAGGGAGTTCATTGCTAAATTTAATAAGATCGCTAATAGAATTCCCACAGCTGATAGATCCACTCCTACAAATCTAAAGATATTATTTATGAGTGCCATGCCACTAGATATAAATTATGATTTGAGAAGAGCATGACCTACAGATTTGGACACTGTTCAGAAAATCGCCATTGAGTTAGAGGATGACATGATTTCTACTGGTAGATGGAAAAGAGAGATACAGATAGGCACTAGTTCAAGTGGCACTACATCAACCAATGAGATGATGCATAAAATGTCCAATGAAATCATCTCTTTAAAAAGGAAACTCCCTAAGTTCAACAATCTATACCAAAAACCATTTCAAGATCAGAATAGTAGAAATACTGATAGTAGGACACTACAATTACTTGCTCTACAATAGAGGCTTGCAATTGAGGCTCCCCCTAAGAAAGGAAATATGTGCATGTTTCATCTAACAATAGACCATAATGGAGAGAGTTGTCCTGAAATAGCTCGCATGATGCAGTTATTATCTACTAATGAGATAGACACTACAACACCAAACAATGAACTAGATTCATGCTCGCATTGCGACTCTGTAAATTTATTTTTGAGTATGAATCTAATTCTGAGAAGCAAGAAGAATGTTATGCTACTATAGATGGCACTACCTGCATAGTTCTAACTCAGAGCCAAAAAGACAAAACTCCTATTGTCATTCCTTCAACAGGAGCCAATGATGCATCTACTTCAGGCACAAAAGAAATCAGTCATGGAATGAAAATATCATAGACAAGTAAGGAAAATGATTCTTTTATTTTCATTCAGTTTTGTAAAAATTCCAGGATCCAAATTTCTCCCATAGATTATTTAAGGTTGAATCCTATCGAATTGTAAAGATTCATGGATTACTTAAAAGGAGATAGTATAAATCTGAATCATAATGTCACCTCTTCCAATGAATATGATTCCTCAATAGAAAAACTATTTGAACAAGGGAAAACCACTATACTGGCTACTTTCTCGAGTCAAAAACTTGAACCATTTTATGTCTCTTTGTACATCAATGGTTGTAAACTTAGCAACTATATCATAGATTCGAGTACTTCTGATAATGTGGTGCCTTCCCCTATAGAAAAATCCTTATGCCTCACCATGACAAAATTCCATGGTAGATGCTATTCTATGGACACTAAGCAAGTTCCTCTGCTTGTCCAAATCAAAGATGCCCAAGTAGCTCTAGCTGCCTATCCTAAAAAGAAGATGTTATTAATGATCTTTGTTGCAGACATACTGAAAAGTTGTGGAATACTACTAAGAAGAAGTTTTTGTAGAGATTTAGGTGGGGAAATTAAATTGGATTGGTCCCAGGCAGTAATTCCTATGGGAAATAAGAAGGTCAAACTCAAACCTAAGGAGAAGTCAAAGTTCATAGTTCTAAAATCAAATGATCCAAAAGCTCAAATCCTATATCAAGAATTGGAGTTTGGTAATTACATGATGTTTACCCAAGGTGTTCTTGATGAACCTAAAAGTGAATGAGAAGAAGTTAAAGCCTCTGAGAAGGAAAAGACTCCAAAAGTCTAGACACTGGAATTTGATGGTAGTTGTTCTTCCTTTGGATCTGGTGTCAGAGTTGTATTAATTCCACTCAAAGGTGAACTTGAGTTAATGGCCTTCAAATTGGAGTTTTCAAATACCAATAATATGGTTGAGTATGAGGCATTGTTACTTGGGATAATTGTTGTGAAAGGAAAGGGTGTGAAAATTCTAAAAACTTGAGGTGATGCTAAGCTGATTGTGCACCAAATCAAAGGTCAATACTCTGTTAAAAATTGGAAATTGAAGAGTTACCAAAATAGGTTATGGGATGAGGTTGAAGGACTAGATGCTTTTGCAATCAAATATGTCCCTAGAGAATTAAATTCCAAAGAAGATTCACTAGCAGTCTCCACTTCCTTACTACTACCTCATCCAAAATTTAAAAACAAGAAGCACTAGGTAGAAGTAAGGTGTAGGCCATCAATACCTAACAACGTAGATGATTGGCAAGTATTCGATGATGAAAAATGCCTACAACTCTTCCTTGAAGTTAATCATAGTTCCCCTAAAGAAAATCCAAATTATCTCTCACAAGATCATCCCATAAAATGGAAGAAAGATGAACCAGGTGTGACTCAATTGCGAGGTAACATCATTCCCCCATATTTTATATCATTAGAGAAATTTTTCAATCATCATGATACTTATATTAATAAGAAAAGGATAGAGAAAGGTCTTATAACTAGAGAATATGAAGGGATGAACATTGGGAATGAGTCAAATCCCAAGATGATAAACATAGGAAAGTGTTGCAAACCTGAAGAGAAAGCAAAAGCTAGAAGGATTTTTCAAGAATATCAAGATGTCTTTGCTTGGAGTTATGAAGATTTAAAAAGCTTTATGTGAGAAAACTTCAAGCATCAAATTCACCTAAAACCTTATGCTACTCCATTCAGATAGAAACAAAGAAACTACAATCCTAAAGTGGCAGACGCCATCTTTAGAGAGTTTGATAAAATGCTCAAAGCCAGGATTATCTACCCTATCCACCACTCTACATTGATAGAAAACATCATCCCTGTGAGGAAAAGGAATGGAGAAATAAGGATATGCATGGATTTCAAAAATTTAAATCAAGCTTCTTTAAAAGACAACTACGCACTCCCCAACATGGATCACTTGTTGCAAATAGTTGCAGGGCCTGAAATGGTGTCTATGCTTGATGGCTTTTCTGGGTACAACCAATTTGAGATAGAAGGGAAAGACCAGCACAAGACTACATTTACCACTCCCTGGGACACATTTTCATACTATGAAATGCCCTTTGGCCTTATCAACGCTAGTGCAACATTTCAACAATGTATGGATTTGTCTTTTGCTGATATGAAAGATAAGATCATTGTCATATATTTGGATGACTTAACTATGTTCTCTAAGAAAAGAAGTGATCATATTAAGGATTTAGAGAGAGTATTGTGAAGGTGTAGAGAACATGGGATTTCTTTAAATCCTAAGAAGTCAGTTTTCTATGTTACTGAAGGAAAAATGTTGAGTCATATTGTATCACAAGAAGGTATCAAGATTGACCTAGAATGAGTCAAAGCCATCCAAAGGCTAAGTTTACATGTGACTAAAACTAGAGTGAAGTCATTCTTTGGTCAAGTAAATTTCCTCAGAAGATTCATCCCTAACTTTTCAGAGATCACCAAGTCTATCGTGGACATGATGAAAGGTAATTAGAATTTCAAATGGAATGACCCTGGTAAAAGAGCCTTCCAAGATATAAAAGATGCTATAGCCAATGCCCCTATCTTATGCCACCTAGATTATAAGAAGGATGTCATGATTTATTGTTACACATCTGAGCATATATTATCAACTATTCTCATGCAAGAAAATAGAGAAGGAGTTTGGGCTCCTATTGCCTTTATGAGTATGCCACTAAAAAATCATGAGCTAAGATATTCTCAGGATGAGAAGCATGCTTTCTTAGTGGTGAAAGCCTTGAAGAACTTTAGATTTTATATCTTACATTCCCACTCCATTGTATTTGTTCTTGACATTATAGTAAAGAGTATGTAAACATAGCAAGATGTAGGATTTAATAACAGAGGGGCTTGGGTAGCCAAAACACAAGAATATGACATAGAGATCAAGCCAAAAAAACTAATATGAGGCAATGCATTGTACAAAGCTATGGCAGAAAGTGAAGGAGATAATTAGCCCAAAACAAAACAATTAGTTTTGGCAGTGAGTTTACAAGACCCATGGTTTGAAGATATTGAATATTTCCTGACTTATGGTCAATGCCCTGAAAGATTGACAGCTAAACAAAAAGAGACCTAAGATTGAAAGCTACTGAGTATGTCATTTGGGAAGGTACTTTATACACTAAGTTTGCACCCTTGTTTCAAGCTCTCTTGGTCTTGATAACTTAGTATAACATGGGAATCATCTCCAGGTTGTGGGACCTATGCTAACTAAGATGAGACCTCCAGGTTCTAGGCTAGTTCCTCTTGGATAATCACCTTAATTTTTTTCTTGATAGAAAAGTAAAACTTGAGGGGAAAAGAAGTAGAAGGAATGCTTGAAAGGGAAATGACTGAAAGAAAACTATCCTACTAGGTGATACACCAAAATGATGGTATGAATTACAGTATAGAGGATGAAATCAGTGCACAAACTTAGGTCTAGGAGATCACAACTCACTAAATAGGCTTGCATCAATATTTCATAGAAGGGTCTACAATAGAAAGAGGGTATTCAAGGAAAGAGAGAATTTCACAAACAATAGCATTCCTAAGAATTTAGACACAATCCATGACCTGCAAACAAACATTCACTTCTGCAACCAGGTATAGGAATGACACAGATTGTCGAGGGGTTGTAGTATACCCACAAGATCACTCAAATCAAATCATTCATAGGAATACACATAAATTGCAGAAAGAAAGAGGGATCAAGAACCCTAAGATATTACTGAAAACATACATATACTCAATTCATTAAGAGAAAATTCAGACAAGAAGGCATAGGGACAGAAAGAATGTCACAAAATACCTTTGCAATATCTAAAAATTAATGAAAGGTTACAAACTATAGAAAGTCAGAGGGCAGAAAGAATGCCATGGATAACTCCTTAGAAAGAAAATCTCTCTTTTACAAAATGTAAACCCTGAGCTTCAAAAGCTCCAAAAAACATTATATACATCTCCTCTTTGCATGTGGGTAGGAGAAAAAACCTAATTAGGGTTACACAGATTTTCATATAATAATCAACCCTAATTTTGTCAAGTCTAATCATAAATGTCCATGAAAATATCTCAACCAATCAGATATCATTTTGCGTGTCCATCCCTATACTGTATCTACTTGCAAACAAGCCATCTTGATCCATCTACTTCTCTGCAACTCGGCCTTGCCATAACTATTCAAATCTGACACTCTTAGATACTTGAATTTTAAAATTAATTAAATGGTCATAGGTGGCACCAAGCCTTATCTATCAATGACTGGTATTCAAATCTGATCTGCCCTTTAAAGCATAGCCACCAAATCCTCTATTTTACCCAGGCACCACTTATATTCTTAACCTTAACTCTTTATTTAACCTCAAGCCTTCCTTTTCTTTTTAGTCCCTAAATCTCCTGATGTTTTATTTAACCCTGGCCTATTCTAGTGATTATGTGACTGAGCCTTTATCCCACTTTAACAGTTGCTAAGTCACTGAAAGATTTTTTGGAGATCTAACGACAATGCTTACAAGCTTGGGCCCATCCTTCCACTTGGCATGAATTTATTACTTGACTACAAACACCTTAGATACATCTAGCATAGGACCCACTCATCCTTCCTTTATGGCCTAATTCCAATTGATGATTGTTGCATGATCTCATGGCCTCAGAAGATTCCTTCAGATCATGCGCCAACTATAGATCTTTCTATTTTACTGCCACCTCACTTAAGAAATACTAAGACCCACTCTAATGCCACCTGTAATACTCAACAACCAATAAGAACTTAACATGTCAGATGGAACCACAAGATAGAGCCTGAACTCTTGGAAGATCGAACGGTCATCTTATAATCGCAAAGGCTCAGAAGATTCTTTTAGATCATAAGAAAACCATCAATCTTCATTTTACTGGCATCTCTGTAGATCTTCTGACAATGGTCCCACTAAAAAATCCCTATCACTACTAGCCGGCCAATCAGAAGTGAGCACATCAGAACATGAGGACCCACCTGATAGAGCCCTGGCCATAAAGTAAAATCAATGGCTGGCATATGATCTCATGGGCTAAGAATATTCCATGTGATCATAAGATAGCTGTAGATCTTCAAGGAAAGACAACCACTGGGCCCACTTTGACAAGCCTCCACATTAGAAGCCTTCGACCAATTAGGAGAAAACACCTTGGACTACATGGTAGTGGACCCATTGACAACGGAAATGCTGCATTGAAAGGAAAGATCAATGGTCATCACATGATCTCATGGGCTAAGAATATTCCATCAAATCATTCACTAGCCGTAGATCTTATTTTACTTTAACTACCTCAGAGCCGAGACTGCTAACCATCTAGAGATTACACGATTGAAGGAAACTAGACCGCCTGCCAGATCACTAGATGCTTAGGACTTGACTGCCAGAATTAAGAGATCTTGTGAACACGCAGTTGCTCAATAGCTAAATAAAACTTAACTATTTCTTCATTCCCTAATCTGGTGACTATAGGAGCTCCTTCAATCTTTTTTTCATCTAGCGACCCAGTGTCTAAAGTCTATTTCAATACCTGAAAAAGCGTATCTAGAGATTCAGCGACCAAAGGAAGTCTCTTAATCACTACAACCTTCTGACCTTTCAACCTTCTTTTTGAGATCTCATGACCAAAGGAAACCCATCTAAAGACCATGCAACTATAGCCTTTCTTATAGAATTTGTTACAGAAGTCGCTAGATCTTGAGAAAACTTACTGAGACCTGGTGACTAAAAGGGGTAATCGCTAAGTCATTGAATGGAAGTGGAATATTCTATCCAATCAGGAGATTAAGAGATATAAGGTAGTCATAGGATCGGGGAACTAAAAGGCATATTCTCTTGAGCTTAAGAGATCTCATGACTAGCCTTGCCAAATATATTGCACACATGGGAAAAGTAGAGACCTAAGTGCCTGAAAAAGTAATGGCAAAATAGAACAAGCCGTAGGGTTTTTAGGGTTTTTTGCCTTCAACAGTCACATTTTCAAATAAAAAACTTGTAGACCAGGGAGTTAAAAGAACTTGCAGAGACCAGAAGACAAGATGCAAGGCCATAAAAATTTTAGAGGTTTGATAGGATTAAAGATACTACATGGATCCTAGCCTGTGGCCAAATTTGTATGGAACAAGAAAAATTGGGTAACATTTTGGCAATTTCTAGTGGATGTCAACCTACTAGACATTAGATCAGTGGTCTTTGAGCAATCCATTGGGCATAGAGTCATCTTTTTTGTAAACAAAACTTATGACAAAGAGAAAGACCTGGAACCAGAGGGACAAAACTGTGCACGGGCACTTCTTGGAAAATAGGGAAAACTAACCTAGAAAGCAAGGACAAAAAATAGAAAACATATTCACAGAGATTTACAAGGAAGGATTGACCTCAAAGAAAGGCTTCAAGTGGAATCCATTAACTAAAATAGGCAAGGCATCACCTCCAAGAGTTGATAGCTAAAAAACATTAGGCCCCTTGCATTCTGTAATAACAAATGGTCCACCCCAAAAGGAATCAAACTTTGTATGTCTGCTAGGTTTTGATCTAAATTCATCCCACTTGAGGACTATATCACCAATCTTGAAGTCTCTGGCCCTAGCTCTTTTATCAAATCTCCTCTTTGTCTAAATCTAATGGAACTCCATATCCTTCATGGATTTATCTTTGAGTTCTTCCAACTCTATGAGCTAAGCATACCTGATTTGTAAGGGATCTCCTTCTTCAAAAAGGACATATTGAGTGGCCAAGTCCAAATCTGGCAATTCAGTTGAAATAGACAACTTAGCCTCTCTGACATATACTAACACATAAGGAGAATTCCCAATAATTTTTTTTGGGGTAATCCTATGTAACCATAAGGCAGACTTCAATTTAGTATGCCAATCTCTCTGGTTATCTTGCAGAGTCTTCTTGATTATCTTAATCAAGTTCTTGTTAGTTGATTCAGCCAAACGATTGCCTTGAGGGTAGTAATTTGAACTTGTATTTAGATAAATGCCATTTTTGATTGCCCATTCTAAGACTTTAAGTCCTGTGAATGCCAATGCATTATCTAATATTATGGATTTTGGAGTTCTGAATCTATGGATTATATCATCATAAAAACTCAAGACAACACTCTCATTTGATTCTCTTAAGGAAACTGCTTCTATCCATCTAGTGAAATAATCTGTTGTAGTAATTATCCACATGTGTCCTACACTAGATGGAGGATTGATCATACCAATAAAGTCTATGCCCCACCTCATGAATGGTTGCTTTGTTATGACTGGCTGAAGGGGCAGAGCTGCAAGCCTTTCTTTTCCTGCAAACATAGCACATTTGATGCATTTTCTCACATAATCATGACTATCCTTAAAGATAGATGGCCAATAGTATTTGACCCTTATGATTTTAAAAGCAGTAGTCCTAGGAGAAAAGTGACCTCCAGAAGGTCCATCATGAAATTCAAATAGGACATTAGCTATCTTTTCTAAATCAATACATCTTAAAAGGACACCATTGTGATCCTTTCTAAAAAGAACCTCATCTATCAACACAAAGGGAATAGATTGTAACCTATAATATCTTCTTTTTTCTGAATCTAGACTTGCAGGACATTGTCCTGTCTTCAAGTAATGAATCATGTTAGACAACCAACCTGTTGCCTTGGCATGCTCCTCTATAGAATGCACAACCAAGGATGCATCTGTTTGCTCTGATTTCTTTGAACTTTCATCCCCTGCCAAATGCTCACAAAGACCTCTTCCTCTAACTAGCTTGGTGGTTTGGATATCAATGTCATACTCCATCACTTTGGTAATCCAACTAGCTCTTTTCTCATTAAGGTCCTTGGAAAGCAAAAATTCTTTGACAGTTGGATGAGTAACCTTCAAGTGTACCTTGCTATGGATCAATAGATATTTGAACTTTTTAAGGCTCTTCACCATAGCAAGTACATGTTTTTCCACAAAAGAGTATCTTTTTTCATACTCTTCTAAACCTTTGCTGAAGAAAGCAATAGGCTGCTCCAACCCATCTAAATTTTCTTGAGTCAACATAGTAGATATAGCATCATGACCTCCATAAGCATAAAGGATAAAATCCTTACTGAAATTTGGGTTTAATAGAGAAGGAGCTTCTGTCAAGGCTTCTTTGATAGCCTAAAATTGGCCTTTCCTTCTTTAGTCCAGCTGAAGGCTGAATTCTTCTTTAACATGGTTGTTAAAGGCTTCAATAAATCTACAATATTAGGCAAGAAACACCTAACAAAATTAATCTTTCCTATGAAAGATTGGAGACTTTTCTTATGATGTGGCAATGGTAGCTCTAGGATGGCTACAATTCTCTTAGGGTCTACTATAATTCCTTTCTTGGATAACATATATCCTTGCAATTTTCCTTCATGGACTGCAAACACACATTTCTTGGGATTAAGAGATATCCCAAACTCTCTACATCTTTCAAAGATCTTCCTCAAATGTTTGATATGATTTGTTGCATGTTTAGACTAGACAGTTATGTCATCTAAGTAGACCAGTACAAATTTGTACATGAGGCTTTTAAAGGCCATATCCATTGCCTTTTGAAAAGTAGCACCTGCATTTGACAAACCCAAGGGCATCTTTTGATAAGCCATGGTTCCCCACTTGGTTGTAAATGCAGTCTTATATTGATCCTCTTCATTAACTAAGATCTGATTGTATCCTGAATAGCCATCCAATAATGAAAATATCTCAGATCCAGAGATACATTGTTAAATTTTCTCCATAGACGGTAATGGATGGTGATCTTTTAGAGAGGCCCTATTAAGATCCCTGAAGTCAACACATAACCTCAACTCCCCATTCTTCTTCCTTACAGGAACAAGGTTGGAGACCCAACTAGTATGCTTGATGGGGTAGATGATACCACTTTCTATTAATTTGAGCACTTCTCTATGCATAAGTGGCTCAAGCTTGGGATTACCAGGCCTTTGCTTTTGTCTCACTAGTTTGGCATTAGGTTATAATTCAATAGTGTGCTGAGCAAGGGCTGGATTAAAACCTTTGAGGTCTTCATATTTCCATGCAAAAACATTACTGAATTCTTTGAATAATTGGGTATAAGCCTACTTTTCTAAATCAGTGTTTACCTTTCCAAATTGTAAACTTTTACCTAGTTTCAACTCTAATTCAACACAGTGCTCTTGTTGAACTACCAGGCTAGCTTTATTCTTCTTAACTTGATCATCTTTATTGAAGAAATTCTCTAAGGTGATAAGACTTCTAGGCATCTTATTAGATTTAAGTTGTATTACTTGGTCACCATAATTTTGCAATAACCAATCTTGGTTATGCTCTGAGAAGACATCTTCCTCAAACAATAATTGTAGAATTTGCTCATCATTGTCAAACACTTGCCAATTAGTATCATTATCAAGGATAGAAGGTCTGACAATCACTTTGATATGTTGTTGGGTCTCCTCCTTTGAAACACTATTAGGAATGTCATACTAAGATCCAACAATAGCTAATCTATCTACATTTTGATTTAGCTTTCTAGGGATGGCAACAATATTGAAAGCACAAAAGTCTTCAATTGCATCCCAAACTCTATGTTTGTATGCTCTCAAGGTGTCATTTTTAGTTGCACTTATCCCTCTCACTTGGTTGACTACTAACTCACTTTCACCATAAAATTTTAGGGCTTTGAGCCCTCTTTTTCTAGCCCATTCCAGTCCATTTACAAGGCTTTCATATTCTACAGTGTTGCTAGTGCAGGAGAAACTAAATCTGAAAGCTGTATAGTATCTTTCTCCTTTTGGGGACACTAGCATAGCACCACCACCGGAGCCATGTCTACTACTAGCACCATCAAAAAATAATTCCCAAACCTAGTTGCTCCGATCCTTTGAATTAGTGTCCTCTTTGAGAAGATTTGGCTCTATGGATCCACTTTCTTGTATCAAATAGCTTCCCAAACCAGCATCCCAAATGACATTTTCTTGGGCTTCAAGGACCTTTTCTGATTCTAATTCATCTAATAAAATATTAGGGATACTTTTTGTCTTAGTGTTTTCTTCTCTGATAATTGGGAAATCACTGTCATCAAATATAGGGCAGTTTGTATTGATGGCATTGGACACATATGGTTCTATATAGTGTGCTGCTAGTGATTCAGATTTAATGGTAACCTTGGTACCATATCTTGTGTGAAAAAGAATGTGGGACCAGTCAGAAGAAAGGTAGCCTCCTATTTTGGCTGTAAACTCCCTTGATAGACATATGGAAAATAAAGCAGGGAGATCTATGATGTATATATCAAGTAGGATGGAGAAATTAGGACTAGCATGAAGGATTAGACTAGTATCCTTAGCCACATCTATAGTGTTAACTGAGGATCCATCAAGTTGTGTAACCTTCTTTTGGAGGGGTTCATATTTAAGTCCTAATTGGTCAGCCACCCTTTTGGACATTATAGTACTAGTAGCCCCACTATCTACCATACAATTATGTACTAAGGATTTTCCAATAATTAAAGATACATAAAAGGGAGGGGGTTTTGAGTTCCTACCATGAATGGTATTGGCTTTGGAGTTACAACTTGGAGCCTCCTTTTCTTGATCAGTGTTGACCAACACTAGCTTTGTAGATTCTTTTGTAGGCTGAGGAGTTGTCATTTCGGTCATAGCTTTCTTCAAAATCTCAGGTTGTCCTGGAATAGCCAAACAATGCCACATAGACATAGTAATGTTCACCTTCTTCATGTTTTCTACAATGTTGAAAGGTGTCACAGTGTGTACTCTTTGTTGTGCTTTTACTATAATGGGCTCCACTTCTTTGGGAGTCTGGCCCTCTTTGCTTGTCATGACAAGAGCCTTCTTAAATATGATGGGAGTAGCCTGTTGTAGTGGCTCTATAGATGTAGTGGCCTTAGTCCTAGAATCTACCTGCTCCATGTCTTGAGCTCTTCTCTTTGATCTTGTGTTGGCAGCAATGGAAGGTTCACCAATGACTCCATTGAAGTCTTGTTGCTCCCAATTGAAAAGAGCAGTCTCATTCTCTTGTGATTCTTGTTGAGGAACTGATCCACTGGAAGAAGCCTCTAATTGAGCCTATGAGGCATTTTGAACCATTAGAGCTTGGTTCATCCATCCATTTGAACATGTAGCCTGGTTATGAGACTAATTACAAGGACAACACTATTCATTGTCCATGACCATATTATTTTGACTAGGGACCATGTCCCTAACTAGATTTATAGAATTGAGGGGTGCAGAGTTGTATGGTTGGAATGGTCTTTGATTAAAATTTTGCCTTTGTCCTTGATAACCTCCTTGGTATGGTGGCCTATTTTGTTGATAAGCTTGTCCTTGATTCTGATATTATTGATTAGGACCTTGGCCTTGTGCCTGAAAGGGTGGTCTGATTCCTTTCCCTTGCCTCTTTAGGTTTGTGACCTCTTTAGTCAAAGTCTGCAACAAATTTGTCATTTCTTGCTGACTAGTTTGTTGACTAGTTTTTATTTCTTGCAACTCTTGAGAAAAACTTGTTTTTAGCTCCTAACTGCTAGTACTAGCCTGAGGTGCTAATATGGTGGGGATAGGGGTAAATGGGGGTACTTGTAGAGGTGCAATGGGCTGAAGACTAGGAAACATGGGCATGGGTGGCCTTCTAGCTATCATGCCTGCTTGAATTAAACAATTTTCAACCCTGACAACTATGTCAAAAGCTTGGGGTAGAGAGGTACCACCCATAGATTGGATCATGATAGAGATCTGACCATTCAAGCTTTGAAAGAAGTATAAGAAAGCATAGTCAGCTGATGGCCTTACCGAGACTAGAATTCTATTCCATGTTTTGAGGAATCTATTATTATAATCTATCATTTGTTCTTGAGGGTCTCCTTTAATGGTTGTCAACTACTCAACCAATGACAAATTGTCTAATTTATCCTCAAAATGCTTACTCAATGCATCCCCTAATGAATCCCATGAATTAATGGAACCAATAGTTAATGTTCTAAACCATTCAAGAGCCTTACCTTTGAGAGAGCTTGCTAATAACTTGGTGGCCACATCTTCTTGAGTTATATTGTGTATGCTACAAATAGTGGTCACATCTCTTATATGATCAAAAGCTATAGTTTTTCCTTCACCTATGAAATCAAGTAGACTTTTTAGTGTCACCAAGGGCACATCATGATGTTGAGAAAAGACTAATGTACTCCCCTAGTTGAAAGGTGCAAAAGAAAACTATCCAACCATTATAGGAGCTGAAATCTACTAAGTAGCAACTATGTGAGTTGTATTTGGTGTTGGATTTGAATCTTCTTCTAGATCTCTGGTTAGAGATCTTCCTCTTCTTCTGAGATGAAAGGGAAAAGGTCTCCTTTCTAAAGTATTAGGTGGTGTAGATTGTACTCTCCTTGTAGGAGATATTCTCTGGGTTGATCTACCTTTGTAGCCTCTTTTTAAGGGCAACTCTGAAAATTTAGTAGGCTTTGAGCTCCTAGTCTCAATCTTTCTCATAAACTTTGAACAAGTTTTGCATGGGTTTGCAAAATCAATAGAGTCACCAGAAATAGTTGATAGAAAAACTTCTGAAAGTCTGTATTATGCAATTAGTATATCAGAGATAGCATAATCTTTCAAAGATAAACCTCTTATGTGTAGTCAAAAATTTTATGCCCAAGGTGAGGTATCTTTGAATCTAAATCCTTGGACTTATATCAGCACCTATGAACATAAATCTGAACTTTAGTCCCACTGAGCATGCCAAAATTGTTATAAACTAAGTTTGCACCCTTGTTTCAAGCTCTCTTGGTCTTCATAACTTAGTATAACATGGGAATCATCTCCAAGTTGTGGGACCTATGCTAACTAAGATGAGACCTTGAGGTTCTAGGCTGGTTCCTCTTGGATAATCACCTTAATTTGCTTCTTGATAAGAAAGTAAAACTTAAGGGGAAAATGGGTAGAAGGAATGCTTGAAAGGGAAATGACTGAAAGAAAACTATCCTACTAGGTGATACACCGAAATGATCGTATGAATTACAGTATAGAGGATGAAATTAGTGCAAAAACTTAGGTCTAGGAGATCACAACTCACTAAATAGGCTTGCATCAATATTTCATAGAAGGGTCTACAATAGAAAGAGGCTATTCAGGGAAAGAGAGAATTTCACAAACAATAGCATTCGTAAGAATTTAGACAAAATCTATGACCTGCAAACAAACATTCACTTCTATAACTAGGTATAGGAATGAGATAGATTATCAGGGGTTTGTAGTATACCCACAAGATCATTCAAATCAAATCATTCATAGGAATACACATAAATTATAGAAAGAAATAGGGATCAAGAACCCTAAGATATTACTGAAAACATACATATACTCAACTCATTAAGAGAAAATTTAAACAAGAAGGCATAGGGATAGAAAGAATGTCACAAACTACAGAAAGGTAGAGGGAAGAAAGAATGCCATGGATAACTCCTTAGAAAGAAAATCTCTCTTTTACAAAATGTAAACTCTGAGCTTCAAAAGCTCCAAAAAACATTATATACATCTCCTCTTTGCACGCAGGCAAGAGCAAAAACCTAATTAGGGTTACACAGATTTTCATATAATAATAATCAACCCTAATTCTATCAAGTCTGATCATAAATGTCCATGAAAATATCTCAACTAATTAGATATCATTTTGTGTGTCCATCCCCATACTGTATCTGCTTACAAACAAGCTGCCTTGATCCATCTACTTCTCTCCAACTCGGCCTTGCCATAACTATTCAAATCTGATACTCTTAGATATTTGAATTTTAAAATTGATTAAATGGTCACAGGTGGTGCCAAGCCTTATCTATCAATGGCTGGTATTCAAATCTGATCTACCCTTTAAAACATAGCCATCAAATCCTCTATTTTACCTAGGCACCACTTATATTCTTAACCTTAACTCTTTATTTAACCTAGTGCCTTCCTTTTCTTTTTAGTCATTGAACCTCCTGATGTTTTATTTAACCCTGGCCTATTCTGGCAATTACGCGACTGAGCCTTTATCCCACTTTAACAGTCGCCAAGTCATTGAAAGATTTTATAGAGATCTAGTGACAATGCTTACAAGCTTGGGCCCATCCTACCACTTTTAATGACTTTATTGCTTGACTATAGACACCTCAGATACATCTGGCATAGGACCCACTCAGCCTTCCTTTATGGCCTAATTCCAATTGATGGCTCTCGGATGATCTCATGGCCTTAGAAGATTCCTTCAGATCATGCGCTAGCCATAGATCTTTCTATTTTACTACCACCTCACTTAAGAAATACTCAGACCCACTCTAATGCCACCTATAATACTCAACAACCAATAAGAACTTAACATGTCAGATAGACCCACAAGACAGATCCTGAATGCTTGGAAGATCGAACGACTGTCTTATAATCACAAAGGCTCAGAAGATTCCTCTAGATCATAAGACAATCATTGATCTTCATTTTACTGGTGTCTCTATAGATCTTTTGACAATGGTCCCACTGACAAATCACTATCACCACTTGCTGGCCAATTAGAAGCAAGAACATTAGAACATGAGGACCCACCTAACAAAGCTCTGGCCATAAAGTAAAATCAATGGCTGGCGTATGATCTCATGGGCTAAGAATATTCCATGTGATCATAAGATAGCCATAGATCTTCAAGGAAAGACAACCACTAGGCCCACTCTGACAAGCCTCCACATTACAAGCCTTTGACCAATCAGGAGTAAACACCTCAGACTACATGGCAATAGACCCACTGACAACTGAAACATTGAATTCAAAGGAAAGATCAATGGTCATCGCATGATCTCATGGGCTAAGAATATTCCATCAGATCATGCGCTAGCCATAGATCTTATTTTACTTTAACTACCTCACAGCCGAGACCACCAACCATCTGGAGATTATGTGACTGAAGGAAACTAGACTACCCACTAGATCGCTAGATGCTTAGGACTTGACTGCCAGAAATAAGAGATCTCGTGAACACATAGTTGTTTAGTCATTGAATAAAACTTAACCATTTCTTCATTCCCCAATCTGGCAACTACAGGAGCTCCTTCAATATTTCTTTCATCTAGTGACCTAGTGACTAAAGTCTATTTCATTACCCGACCAAGCATATCTAGAGATTCAGCGACCAAAGGAAGTCTCTTAATCGCTGCAGCCTTCTAACCTTTCAACCTTCTGAGATTTAGTGACCCATCTAGAGACCATGTGACTATAGCCTTTCTTATAGAATTTTTTACAGAAGTCACCAGATCTTGAGAAAAATTACTAAGACCTGGCGACTAAAAGGGTTAATCACTAAGTTGTTGAATGGAAGTGGAATATTCCATCCGATTAGGAGATTAAGAGATATAAGGTAGTCACAGGATCAAGGAACTAAAAGGCATATTCTCTTGAGCTTAAGAGATCTCATGACTAGCCTTGCTAGATATAAAGCACACATGGGAAAAGAAGAGACTTAAGTGGTTGAAAAAGTAACGGTGAAATAGAATAGGCCGTAGTGTTTTTAGGGTTTTTTGCCTTCAACGGTCACATTTTCAAATAAAAAACTTGCAGACCAAGGAGTTAAAAGAACTTGCAGAGACCAGAAGACAACACACAAGGCCATAAAAATTTTAGAGGTTTGACAAGATTAAAGATACTGCATGGATCCCAGCCTATGGCCAAATTTGTATGGAAAAGGAAAAATTGGGTAACAGGTACATTATACAAAAGATCTATAGATGGAATTTTTCTTAGGTGTGTTGACAAGTAACAGTAGGAGAGATTGTTAAAAATATTCCATGTTGAAGCTTGTGGTGGGCATTTTGCATCTTGTGTAATTGCATTTAAGATTTTGAGGCAATGCTATTATTGGCCAGGAATGTTCAAGGATGCTTATCATTGGGTGGCCAAGTGTGAAAAATGTAAGATGTTCACGGGCCGACCTCAACTAGAAACTCTTCCTCTTAGACCAATAATAATAAAAGGTCCCTTCCAACAATGGGGCCTTGATTTTATCGGGCCTATCAATCCTGCATCAAGTGTTGATCATAATTATATAATCACTGCAACTGACTATTTTATGAAATGGGTGGAAGCAAAGGCCACCAAGAAGACTACCTCTGAAGTAGTGTGTGAATTCATCAAAGAGAACATTATGGTAAGATTTGGTGTGCCTATTAAAATAGTCATGGATAATGCAGCTTACTTTTCTTCAGTTGAAATTACCAAATTCTATCTTGAGTACAGTATAACTGATAGTCATTCATTTGACTATTTTCCACAAGGGAATGGTCAAGCTGAATCAAGTAATAAGAACCTAGTAAATATAGTGAGAAAACTTGTATCAGATAACCAAAGGACTTGGCTCAAGAAAATTCACAAAGCACTCTGGGCTAACAGGGTAACTCCAAAGAGGGCGATTGGTATTTCACCTTTTGAGCTGGTATACGGAGTTGAGGAAAGTCTTCCCCCACCTCTAGAATTGGCCACTAATAAGTTGAGAAAAATGGTAGAAGATGGCGTCTATAAAGATGGGCTGGAAAAGAAAATTTTGTATTTGAATAAACTTGAAGAAGAATGGGAGAAGATTGTTGATCATATCATAGAACATCAGATGCAGGTAAAGAACCTCTTTGATAAGAAAACTAGATCAAGAAAGTTCATGGTCAGAGATTCAGTACTTTTATGGGATAAACAATGGGCACCCAAAGGAATGCATGGTAAATTTGAGACACTCTAGAAAGTACCATTCATCATCCATCAGGCCTTTGACAAAAATTCTTTCCAATTGGTGTATCCAAGTGGTGAAGTACTACCCCTAACCTATAATGGTCAAGATTTGAAATTGTATCAAGTTACAAATTGAAAACAAGTAACCCATGTATTGTATGATAGTTAAATTTAGTTCCTATTTTTGTTTTCCTTAGTTTAGGTTTCCTCGCTTTGTCTTTCCTTTCCTATTTCCTTCCTTTGCTTTAGTTTTGTTGTGAGCCACCTTTTCATTTAACTTTGTGAAACCATAGATTTAGATTCCTTTCTTAGATATTGACATATCCAAGTCCCTAGAAAGAGCCAGTTAATGCCCCACTTTTGTTCTTCACACTTTAAAACAAAAGTGAATTCCTTGTGTTTAGATAGAGTTGTGAGTTTTGAGATAATTAATTGGAGTCATAAGTCTAGAATCCCCCTAGGATAGGTGGTCTTTATCGAATAATCCATTCACATCTCTTTCCACTTTAAGTCAGGTTTGGTTGCTTTAATTTCATCCTAGGAATGGGTAAGTTATAGTTCCTAATTCAATAAAGACTTTTATTCTTCCAGTTCTTTTGATGGTATTCATATGGATGAGAAGCTTCAAATTGACATTTTCCCTCTTTGTTGGAAAATTGAAAATCACCTTCTCCTTGGCAGGTTTCAACCCATGAAGGTAATTTTCTATGGGAAGCAAACATAGGAATCATCAAACATGCAAACAAGGCTTGGAGATCAAGATTCTCATGATTAGGAATGAGCTGAGTCCAGAAGAAGTAGCTTGGTCAAGAAGATAGAATAAGCTTCTCCACCTTCAGAGTTTCTCTTACAGAGGTAGTTTTCTGAGAGGTAGTCGAAAGTGTATCAAAGGTTCTCGGGAGCTAAGTATTGAGATTTTGAGGAGATAAGACTAAATCCCCGCATTGGATAAAGTGGTCTCAGAATGGGAGAAAATGATTAAGAGATTTTTCTCAGAGAATCAGTTTTCAGCTTCTCCTTTGTTAGAAAATCACCTGAGAAGGTCAATTTCTAAGAAGCGATAACTTGTGAAGAAATAAGCATAAGAAATCATAGGGACTAAATGATCAGGTATGATTGAGGTAATATTTTTTGATACCTAAGAGAAAATAATAAAGAAAAAGACTAGTTGTAGATTTTTGGAAAATCACTTCTCAGCTTCTCCACAATCGGGTTTTTACCTTCGAAGTGAGTTTTTTGACAAAGGCACCAATTAAGGGAAGCAAAAAAGTAAAATTCCACTGCATCAATAAAGTTACCATTATAGCTACTTTAAATGGGTAAAAGTGATTTCCTAAGGCCGTTAATAAGATGCATTTAATTCAAATCTTAATGTTAGAACTTTAACAGATATTTTTGAAAATCTCTCACTCGTGTGGCGCAAGATATGGAAAGTAACAGTAAGGAAATAGGTTGTTTATAAAAGACCCAAGTGATTAGTCAAAAATTACCATTTGTTTTCATCATTCTCATATGCCTTTTATTCCTCACGATTTCACAAATCATCTGTCAACATTCTCCAAACCTTCTTAGTAGTAAATCAAGACTAGAATTAGAAGCTATGGCCACCAGATTCTTGGGTTTTGATGGGATGAATGAGATTACATTTGAATGGCATAATTTGATAGATACATCCCTCAAATTCTATAATTTGGGCAATCTACATAGAAGATTGGGTGAAGAAAATCTCCACCCCATGACACAGAAGCTCAAAGGGAGCGGTTTGGTTGAAGCTGTTGGATTTCCTATTGAAGTACAAGCCCCCAAACTAATCTAGGAATGTATAACTAGATTCAACCTAGAGAAAAAATAATTTTTTCTACCAAATGACACAGTACTCATCTCCATCAACAGTGAGTCTATGTAGAATAATCTCTGTATCCCAGAGCGAGCGAAATTTTCAAATATGAACTTCTTGATCAAAATTTTAGAATATAATGAGAAGAAGATGAGGTGGAGGAAAGAGATCATGAACTCATGGTTTTGGAAGGCAAAAAGCATAAAGGGAAAATTGCTCAAGACACTTTTCAGGATAGATCTAAAGGTTGAGATCATCGACATCCCAGTGCTCCTTCATAGGATACAAGGTGAAAGTGATGCATTGAATTTCATAGAACACTACTTATTCTTTGTCTAGGTAATATTTGTTGACCACCATTATATAGACTAGGCTCAAGTGGTAAGTGAAAATATGTCCAATGCCTTGAGTCTCACCAAGTACCAAAACAAATTTTATATGTCTTCTTGTTTGATCTATGTTTTAGCTACATTGCAAGTATGGCGAGGACTCCCTAAGCTAGAAGAATATTCAGATGATGTGAAAATTTATGATTTCTTCCCTCATTTGAAATTAAAAAATAGCTATGCCAAGTTCATTAGAGTTAATGACTCGTTTACAATGAGTTTGTGTAGAGAGTTACAAGGATGCCTAGAATGGAGATTCGCACCAGAGGCCATGGAATTCATCACCCAATTTGGGAGTTTCTTCATTCAATTTGCTAGTTTCTCATACCTTCATCTTGCAGGTTTTGATGATTTTCCCATGAAGCTGCCAAGGTACCCTAATGATATGATTATGCTCTTAGAGGTGATCTGGTAGATGTTGCAAGTGAACCTGATCAGTGTGGGAATTAAGAAGAAAGGCTATGAATTCCATGTCACCATTGGAGCATACAGTTGTGCATCAAGATAAAATGCTAAGAATGTGATAAAGATGTTTAAGAACATATATAAGCTAGAAATGTATGAAGTATTAAGGCCTCAATTTGATTCAGTAAGTTATGCCAAAAATCATCTATAGATTGACACTGTGGTTAGGCACATCCCCAAAATCAAAGATTATTGGGAAAATTGTAAGGATGAGCTAGAGATTTGAGAGAGATTTTACTCCAGGTTGACTATTGAATAAATCAAGTTGTTCAATGTCAACATTAATTTTGAGGGCATTGTCGATGATGGAGAACACATGTATAGGGACACATATAGAGATCAGATCAAGCCCTATCCTGCGACCTCAGAACTAGTTCAAGGTCAAGTTATAGAAGATTTGGAGACCTTGATAGCTAAAGTCATTAAGAGAACTAATAAGTGGGTTCAATGGATGATGGGAAGGAGAAAGAGAACTAGGAAGCCTACTCCTCAACAAGCTCCTGTAGTCAAGCTGGCGAGTGCTCCTGCATCCTCCTCTTTGCCAACGTCGTCTATAGCCAAAGGACCAGCTGAACCAGTAGGTGGAGATAATCAACCACCTGAAAAAAGAGATCCAAATTGAGAAGACTTGTGGAGCAGGTTCATCTCCAGTCATCAGTTCAAATGAAGAAGCCAAAATCAAGAAATCTGACAAGCTGACAAAAGAATCTACCAAAGCCACAGAACCAAAGCAACAAGCACAAGGAAGAACCATTGAGAAACAAGGTGACACTCCTAGTCAAGGGGCTCCTACCATTGTTGAAGTTGGTGATGATAGTAGCAGTTTAGAAACTAAAGAGATAGATGAGCACTTGGGGACTTCTCAAAAGGAAAAGAGCGTTTCTTCTCCACAAGTTAATCCTTTCACTTCCAAGCCTAAATCTTCCCCTCCTGTTATTAGGAATTTATTTGTTGAAGATTTAGTTTCTACAACAAAAGTTAGAAGTGTAGAATCATGGCTCGAGAATACTCTAGAATGGAAAATAAAAAGGGTTGAGCAAGGTGCTCCCAGTGGTGAGATGTTCTCACAAGCGATGTAGTCAAGTTCAGTTGTAAGCAAGGCTAAGAAGACCAAGACTCTGACCACTCTTGGCCAAGATCCAGACACAGGACACCTGACTATGGAAATAGCCAAGCCACTAAAAGATGAAACAATTGAAGATCTTACTACCTTAGACTTTTCACTCTAGTCCTTAGACATGGGGCTCACCCGCCATGATACACAAGTAGACTTGTGGAAATCTAATAATGTCTTGATCGAGGAAAAGCTCAAAGAACTCAAAGTCACTAAGACTCAGCTCAAGGCAGAGATTAAAGAAATGAATAACTTCATCAAATAGTTGGTCACTCCTATAGCAAGCTTACCCAATTCTCTAGCAACATTTGATCCTACTGTAGCTGAGAATTAGGCCATAATTGCCGAATTACAAGAGGATAGGAATTTTGGGCATATTAGCAGGAGGTGGATCAAACAACTTAAGTCTGAAGGTCTGGTAGCCATCAAGCAACTAGGAAATGTCCTTTTAAGGTTAGAAGCAAAGAAGGATTCTCTCAAAGGATACATGAAGACACTGACAACAGAGAGGTTGAGATGTGAAGAGTGCATGGTGCTACTGCATTGGTTAGTCACAATGAAGACTAAGTATGCAATCAAAGCCAACATATTGTAGAAAGGAGATGAACCCCTGATTGAGTGTCTCCAGGGGGTAGAATTCAAAATGGAGATGATAATCAAGGCAAAGACAAAAATGAAGGCGATCAACGAAGAAGTCACCAAAGAGAAAAGTAAAATATTTGTATATCTGACAGGTCTTCACTCCGAGTCCCAAACTAGTGGAGAAGGAAAGAGCCCAATTGGTATAATCAATATGCATAAGTCATTTCCTAACTACTTGGACCAGCTTGCAATGTCATTTGGGTCTCATCTTGATAGAATACCTGATCGTCAACAACTCAGCAGATGCATATACAAAGCCATGGAGAAGATGCAACCCTGAAAAGATGCTACAAAATGCATAGAGAAGGATCATGCTCGTTGGCTCATAAGATTTAAAAACATTTAGATTCCTGATTCTGAAAGAGTGATTTTGATTCTTGCAGCCGCTAAAGCTCATAAGGCCAAGTTGGAGAAGGGGAAGAAATCAGAAAAGAACAAGTAGTTTCCCTCTTTTTCTTTTTTGATATATATTGTATAGTTGGTAAATGACCACTTTTCATTCACCGACCTTTGTAAAATATGAATCGATTCAACGGATTTTGTAACAGCTTGATTCTTGAAGCCTATATGTAACACTTTGAAAATCAATGAAAAGGTTGGCTAATTTTTGGTGTGAAATACATCTTGATGCAAAGTCAATTTGGAATGTGTTTTGTGCCATTCATTTACTATTCCATGCTTTTGTAATTTTAAATGTTTGTTTTCCTTAAGTTGGATTGAAATTAGGAAATAGATGGAGTTTTGTTTTTACTCTTTAGTACAACTAATTGATAGTAATCGAAACATTACTCAGAGGTTGGTAAAATACTCATGTGTCCTATTTTAGATTAAATTCATCTGTGTTGTTTCATTACATTTTCATTCATTCAAATAGGATTCATTGTTGCATTCCCGCTGGTGTGAATTCATAAGTATTATGAAATCATGAAGTTGGTTAGAGTTAGGATCAAAATCTTTGCCTAGATTATTTTCTCACTGAGGGTTGGTTCAATTACCTCTTCTATTCTCTGGTCAAGAACATACCCTATTAGGATTTAGAGAAAACAAAATTCATTGCATATCTTTTACATAAGGGAGCTGTACGTGTTAAAATTTAGAGGAAAGTTAGTTGAATAGAAACAAATTTCCAACTATTTGTATTCACATTGCTTCTTAAAAGATTTTGGGAAAATAAAGAGTTAAATCTAAAAAGAACAATCTATTTACCAACACATCTAAAATGGAAGTGTTAGAGCTCTAAATTTTGGGCAAAATTTGGAGTCCTATATAGTGATAAAACCCTAAAAAATGGCCTCTTAATTTCCATGCCAAATAATTAATGATGGAGTACATGAAATGGGATAAAAAATTATATTAATTTTTAATTAAAAGTTGAGAGATTAAGAAAGGAAGCTCTGTGACAGAAACAATCAAAATTATGTGATCAAAGCCTTCAAAAAATGTTGATATTTCAACCTGCTGCAAAGATGATGCCGACAGAGGCTGAAGATGGTTGAATTCTAAAAATCTAAAAAAGACCCAGCTTGGGAAATCAAATTTCCTATATCCAATAAAAATATTAGCTTTCCATGAGGTGTTTTGGTTTTTAAAGAAAACCCAAATCTGAAAGATAGGTAGTTATTTTTTTGTTAGTTTATCATTTTTCAAAATAATTTGTAATAAGGGTGTGTCTTTTCACCCTAAAGAGGTGTGAAAGCCACTCAAATATGTATATATACATAATGTAAAATTTAAAGAGGGAAGACAATACAAGATAGATTTTCATTGGATATAATTCGATCACAACTACAATATGAACTCTAATGTACTATTTTTTCAACATTAATAAAGATAAGTGCTCTTCTTTTTATTTTTGGTTATAAGTTATATGTTTTCAATTAGTCTTTCAGATATTCTATTAAATAGAGTGTTTCACCATGTTGAATTCCCCGAGTATCATAATTCAAAATTAATATATATAACTCGAGTATCAATTGTATGGTCTGTGAACCTACCATTGTTCTTATCCGTCTCTTAATTTCAGTTAAAACTCGATAAGATTAGTTGTGTAAATTGATTTGAATTGTGAATCAAGTGGAAGCCTATGGAATGATAGTCTTACTTTATAGGAGTAACCTCTCTTAAAACTGTCTCTAATCGTATGTAGGATTGAAGGTTTTCTGACTCTATAGCCCTAATATTTAGAAGGCACTGATCTAATCATTAATTGGAAATTGTTATATTAGTTCATTTATAGTTTGTAGATCTTTTAAATCATTATTTCAAAAGAATTACTTTTCAGTCCTTAGTATAATCCATTTTAGTCAAGTTTTATAGAGTAGAGATTATTAGGAGATTTGTGATTTCTTCAAAGGATCATTCACTACCTTTGGAGGAACTTTGTTTTGTGTATGCAGTTGAGCAGCACAGAGAATTTGATAGTCCTGTAGACACCTAAAAATCCTTTAGAAAATAAAGTATTTTTTATTTTCTGAAAAATCCCTGATGACATCATCATTTGTTAATTAATTATTTATTTAATTTATTTATTTATTTTTTATGTCATTAAATCCCTTTATCTTAATTAAAAACATTTAATTAAGGAATCCCTCCCAAAAATGTTTAAATCTTATTTAAACATTATCTCCTTATTTATTAATTATTTAATTAATAAATTGACCAAAAATCCCAAAATAAATAATTTATTTATTTTTTGCCCAAAACTTGGCCAATTTCCTTAAAACCACTAACCTCTTCCAGAATCTTCTAATCACTTCTTAATCTCGATTAAAAGGCTAATCCCATCTTTTCTAACCCTAATCCCAAGGCTAAATATTTAATTAAGATTAAATATTTATTTTCATATTTATTAAATATATTTTAATAAATATTCCCAAAACTAAAACCTTTGGAATGAATAAACATTTAATCATTCTCCCTAAACCAAGGAAAACTCTAGACTCTTCTAGAAACTTCTCAACCCAACCTCTTCACCCATCCTAATCCTAAGATTATCCTAATCTTAATCCTAATTCCTCCCCTAACCTTGTCACATTCCCTAAACAAGGTTAGCCAACTCTTAAGCTTACCCCAAAGTCAAAAAAGAGGGCTTCCCTTTTTGAAATGCATTGAAGGCATTTAAGGCCTCCTTATCCCTCTTACATGCACTTATGGTGCATTTAAGAAGCCCCTCACCCCTTTCTTACACCCTTTGACCTTAGGCACATTTCCCAAATTGTGCACATTCCTCCCATCTTTCAACCCAATGCCCTTGTGACACTTGTCACAAGGAGGTGATCCCTAAACTAGCACAATCCATGTGCTCCCCTTTGAATGAATCTTGGCCTCTCTTAAGGATTTCAATCCTGGCCACTCATTCTTCCTTCCCAAATCCTATAAATACCCCTCCTTTCAAGAGCAAAATCAATTAGCTTACTTTCATTCTCATGCATTGTTATAATGCCATTTTTATGTTAGATCTTAGCAAATCATTCTAATTTAGTTTACTTTCAAGCATTTTTAGCTCATCATAGCTTAGTAATAATGGATTAACATAGTTTTTATTGTTGTTTTGCATAGCATAGCATCATATCACATCTCTAATTTGGTCTAAAATCAATCCTAGATTACTCATCATGTAGCTCAATCTCCATTAAAGCATTTTTGGATCCTTGAGGCCTTAGGGGAAAATCAGGTGTTCTATACCTATTTTTGTGCCATTTTGGGGTTTCCATGGATTTCAATCCATCTTAGAATGCATTAGAGTATGCTCCAAGTTCTTAGAGAGCACACCCACATCCCTCTTATCAGAGCAAATCAAACAGTGCTTGGGTGCACCTGTTTAGGCTCAATCTGAGGTGGCTTAGCTTAGAGTTTCCTTGTTTTTGTTTTCATTGTATGCTAGATTAAACTCTTAACATTTGATTGATTTGAGCCTTTCAAAAGAGATAACAGGTATCCTCCAAAGCCTTTCTCACATTTTGGCACGTCCGGTGGGACTCAAACCACAATCAGCTTGATCAAATCACACTTTTTCAATCTCCGTGTCGCAGGAAATGAAAAAAATCATGCCTTCAGAAAAAGAAATGTCGCCTACAAAAATGAAATCAGGCCTTTGAGAAATCAAATCACGCCTTGAAGCAATTAAATCATGCGTACAGACTCTATTTTTACGCCTGGTTACTGGTAGATTTCCGCCAGTGATAACTTCTATTCTGCCTCTACTTCTTCTTCTGTCGCCTGCATGTAATTAAATCATGCCTTTGCAGAAAGAAATCATGCCTCTGAAACAAACTTTCATGCCTTCGGGTACAAAAACCTCGCTTCTAGTTTTTCTTTTGTCGCGATTGGTATTTCTTTTATCACTTTTGAGCATTTAGGTGTCACCTGTAAGTTTGTCTCTACCGCCTCTGGTTAATTATTTGTCACCTGTAAGAATGAAATGTCGCCTCTAAACTTTCCAGCGTCGTGTATAAGCTGAACAGTGTCTCCTTTTGGTGTTTTTCTATCTTGAATTGCTTGGGACTAGATTTATTTATTTTTATTCCAAACAAAAGGTCAAACTCAATCTTGAATGAAACTAAAGGAAAGAACTTAGGTCCTAAAGTGTCATTGTCATTTTGAAAATCAAACCCAATCTTGAATGCACTAAAAGGAATGAACACTCTATTCCCTCTCTTGTTTTAGATTTCAAAGCAAGTAAACGAACACAATCTTGAATGATCTAAGGATAAAACAAAGCTCTTTTCAAAGTTCTTAAATCAACTCGCAAATCTCAATCTTGAATGCCCAAAAGGAAAGAACTTGCAACCGCTCAAATCATTTACATTTTGAAGAAAGAACAAATCAAAATCTAAGCACGTGTGTCTTCATTTTCAAAGTTCAAGCATCACTTAATCAATTTGGGAAAAAGAACAACTTGTTTGATGTGCATCTAGGAGCTTTCATTTTCTGTAAATCCTTGTTAGTGTAAGCAACGTAGAACATTTGGACTCGGACAAGTTCACTTGTTCTACTTTTAGCAAGGCCTGTCCAGGGAGAAAAGTGCTTCCTCCTCGGAGAATGACCTCAAACTGGTATCCCCCCCAACCGGTATATAAATAAAGTGAAGGCAAAAAGTACTCACTTATATCTCCTAATCCATGGGCGTCTTGTGCCAAATGCAAATGTCTGGGGAAAGGTAAATATTCCTCCCCCAGCGTTTTTGGCTAGGCTCTTAAGTGAGTCACAGGCGGTCAGCATAACTGGGTATGGAGACTCCACAGAACTATTAAAAACCTGATAAAATAGAGGCTACCCTATCTACATCCAAAAGTATCAAAATCCTTGTGCAAGGACCGATTCCAAGGGGTTTACCAGGTCGCCTCAAGATTACTCACCATTTGTATTCCCTTCTAGGGGATACCAAGCTGTGGGCAAGTGATTTTGATACTCACCTTCCTTAGGTAGATTTGTTTGAAGTGCTTGATAGTCAAAGACTCCGTGAAAACATTGTTGGAACATACACTTTTCAAAGCTTTATCAGAGTCAGTTATCCTGTTTGTATCCCACAAGGTTGCTTTGTCCCTTGTGGAGATTACTTATCTAAAAATCTTTGTTGAAATCTATCCTTTTCCATTGGAAAAACATCAAACTGATCTACAACTTGGTTCAAAGATACTCAGGAAAGCCATGTCAGTCCAAATCCTACCAAAATCTAGAAAATGTCCAAAGCTTTCAGAATCTCAAAACATGGTCTTCCAGTCATATTCAATCCAGTCTTGTCATCCTTTCCTCCTATCCTAGGTTAGCAAAGTCGTCTTGGTCATCCCCCATCCCCTTGTATATCTTCCTCTGGAGTCAGTCTTCTTCCAATTCTTGAGCCAAATCTATTCCTAGTCTGATCCTATCAGTCATCCCAATCTGAGTCTTAGTCTTCCAATCCATCTTCGTCCTCCATCCTTATCCATCTCATTTTCAAGTTAGCATGTCTCAAAACTATTATGATGAGTTTGGTTATTATATCTCTCCCCTCAATCCATCCTATCCCAAAGATGATGAAAGCCTTGTAGATCACGATGCATATTTTGAAAATCTTAGCAAGTTTGCTCCAAACATCCCCCAACATCCAATCATTCCTCCAAAATATCCTATCATGCCTTCATGCTTATCCACTAGCACTCCCTTTCATGTCCTTGGCAAGGCAAATCCATTATCTTATCCATCCACACCTTATCCCTATCTTAAACCTACACATCCTCCATATGCATCCTTCATACTGCCATCTCCTGCTATGGTCATATCCCAATCACCACCATCCCCTCGAAACACTTCACACTACTTCCCTTATCTAAAACCTCCATCCATTCATCTTCCAAATCATTCTCAAAACCAAAAACCAAGTCTTCCAATCCTTTTCCCCAATCATCCATCCTATCTCAATCCACCATCTTCTATTCCAAACCACATTTCTAAAAATCCCCTCCCACAAGCAGAGAGCATCCTTCAAACCACTTCATATCCCATACCTCGATCCATCACCTCTACCTCTTTAGCACCATCATCCCCTCAAGCAAGTTCAAAATCTTCCACCCCACCTTCATTTGAGGACCATCCAAGCTCCCCATCTTCTACACATTCTGATCCCTCACCTCCTCCAAACTGAAAGTCTCCAAGGAGTTTCACAAGGAAGCCAATAACAAATCCCACTACTAAAGTTGAAGATCCAAACCATCTCAAAACTTCATGTGAAGCCATCATTGATGAGGCCCATCCATCGCTCCTATCTATCATCTATCTTTCATACATTGATCCTCTTCCATCTCCTAGCATCATTGAGTCCCTTCCATCTAAAGTTTCCATCCAATCCCCACCAACATCATCTCCTCCTAGCATCATCCAAAGCATATCTGATGAACCTCATGAATTCACCCTTCTTCCTGCCATCACAATTGTAGAATCTCCCAGCCTTCCATCCACCCCCTCTGAAGAGTCCATCCATAAATCCCCCAACACTCTATCCACAAAAATCCTACCATGTAAAGATCTTTTCCAAAAGCATGTTGAAATACTCACAGAAGAAAATCAAGATCCAATCCCTTCACTTCCCCCATCACATGTTCTATTACTTCCATCACCCTCAATCCAAAATCCTACAATCCCAATTCTTCCAATCCAAGATTCTATCATCCCAATTTCTCCAACTGAAGATCTATTACCATCTCCCAATCCTAGTCAAAATCCCACCATCCTATCCTCTCCTCTTGAGGATCTTCCAATCCAAACTATCCCACAACCATCACTCTATCCTCTTGGATCACTTACATTTGTCAAAGGCAGTCCACTTGAAGTAGAAGAAATTATTTTCATATCTTCCATCAGGGAACCAGAAACTGGATGTTTATCATATTCCCCAAGTCAGAAATATCCTTGTTTGGATAAAATTCTCAAGAAATGGAATTATCAAGGCAAAGGCCTAGGCATCCATGAACAAGGAAATCTGGAGCCTATCCAAGACAAGAAACATCCAAAGTTATGTGGAATTGGTCACACATCAAAAGAAGGCACTTCCTCCAAAAATGTTGGTACAACTAAAGCTAAATTCAAGCATCCTTCCAAACCCACCATCACATCTTCCAAAGCATACAATGCTATTCCTCCTCCTCCATCATTATAGCCCTCGACAACCTATCACATTCCTCCTTCATCCTCCAAATCCATTTTGGGTCCCTATGTCCCAAAATCCACCAGCACATATCCTCCACATACCAAATCCATTTTGGGCCCTTACATCCCAAAATATCATCCCCCATCTCATCCTACTCAGTCTTTCATCCAAAATCCAAACATCCCTAGTCAGGATCAACAAAGGCACATGTCCATATCTCCTATCTACCAATCTCCTTCCATCTCTCCATCTATATTTCCTCCATCCCGCACATCTCCTCATATTCACTCCAATGCTCCCCGCAATTTGGATGCCATATCCAATATGAATAAAGGGAAATATCCACACAAATTCAAAGATTGCCATGTCCAGTCTAAATGACATGCTCAAATAAAGAAAAATCCAATCAAGAAATCTAATGCATCCCAATGGCCACAAAGGCCCAGCAAAGCAAAAGCAAAATCTGATGCATACCAATGGCCACAAAGGCCCACCAAAGCTAAAGCAAAAATGATGTGGATCCCAAAGCAAAAAGATGTAATGCATCTAAAAGAAACATCCACAATGGCATCCAAAGTTGCTAATCCCCCAGCTACTCAGTCTTCTCCTCCATCTCCTAAATCTATTTTGGGTCCCAAAGATTTGAAATCTCCTAGTGTAAATCCTCCATCACATCCACCTCTATCTTCCACATCCTATCCGCTTCATCCACCTTCCTTGCAACATGTGCCAATGTTGGTCCTAACAGCATCCCCCTATCATGATCACTTTCCATCTTTCCATCCAAACACTTTCTACCACCATATCTCCCATCTACCCCATCTCATCCATGCCTTTGCATAATTCCTCCATCCTAACAAAGTTGTACCAACATCCAAGCACATCAGAAAGATCAATGAAGAAAGTCAGTGACAAATCAGAGAAATCAACAGGTCAACAAAATTAGAAAGTCAGTGACAAATCAGAGAAATCAGCAGGTCAGTGAAATCAAAAAGTTGGCATCAAATCATAAGGTAGTACCAAATCAGAGAATCAACAACAAGTCAGAAATCAATCAGCATATCAGTGAAAGATTAGCACAAAGTCAGCAGAAAATCAGAAAATCCATAAAAATTGGAAAAAATCAAGAGAAAAGTATCAAAAAAGAAAAGAGAAAAACATTCGTCCCATGGTGAAAACTTGGCAATTCAAGCACCTTGGACAAGTACCATGGTGAAAACCTGGCAAACAGGCGTCATGCGTAGGTCTCCCCCCAATTCCTTTCTGCAGTTGGGGGCCATTCCCTTCTATCACCTCTTATCCAACATCTCCTCCATCCCATTTGTCTCTCACCTCCTTCATCCTCCTTTGGATCTTGATGACAAAACAAAGACTACCAGGTATATATGCTTTTGGGCACCTTCTTGGCATCCATCACACCTTTCAGCTACATATCCTCTATCCAATCCATTCATCCTAGCTTCCATCTACCTTCCTCATCCTCTTGTCGACATATCTTCCATCCAAGCATACCCCATCCTACTAACTCTGAATACATGAACTATCCTAAGTAGGGGGCATCTTATTCCTTGGTAACATATTCCTTGGAGACTATCTTTCATCCAAAATCTTCCATCTTCCAAACCTCAAGAAAGTCCGCCATCCAATCTACCCAAATCTTCCTCTATCCAATCCTCAAGCGTTCTTCCATCCAAATCCAAATCTTCCTCCATCCAAATCTCCTAGCAGTTCCATCATCCTCATCCCTCATCATTTCCTCCATATCTCCATTACCTGGTATCTTCCCTTGTCATTGGTATCTAGCTATAGGCTAACCTCATTGTAATCCAATGCCATTCATCCTTATCCAAACATTCCTAGCAGTCTTCTAGCCATCTTCCAATCCTATCCACATCCTCTAGCTATCCAACATCCAAGATCAAGCCAACCGATCCAATCACATCCTTAGTCTTGTAGCAAGCCTTGATCTCAATCCAATCATCATCATTGGGATATGTCTTTCCCAAATCCATGTCATTTCAGGACACATCATCCATCACCAGTCCATCTTGGCCTTCCAGCCCAACTGGGGCATCATCTTGCATATCTTTGGAGTTTCAGCTTCATCCCCAGGTTCTTTGTACATCCTAAATCTTGAGCTTCTGTACATATCCATTGTAAATATCCTCGCGTCTTGTTGTACATATCCTCGTCAGTCCTGCAGCAGCATTTGATCAGAAATCTTGTCCTACCTAGCCTCGCACTTTAGCAACATCAATTGTTGACTATCCTTGATCATCGTGCCTATCTTTAAACCACATCATTTGCCAATCAGCATCACAACATTCTCCCCATCATCATCGGGTCCGCACAGATGTATGCTTCTATTTTGTCTGACCTAAGCCTAATCACGGGTCCCCTCAGTTGTATCCTTCCTGTCTAACCTAATCTTCCACCAAGCACACCAGGTCTGTGTCGATGTATCCTTCCACACGTTCAGACCAATCTTCCCACCATCAATCAAATCAAATCTCTCTCCTTGGCAAAGGTTGTCTTTTGGAGTTATCATTTTGACCTTGGACTTTTGTCCTTTGGGTCTTGTTAATCTTTTACAGCTTCTCATTGTTCTCTACTCAACGTCACCATGATCCTTTATATCATGGTGTGCTGCGAATGAAGATAATCTCGGGCAAGGTCTTTTGATCTTTTTCTTTTGCCTGTGAGTCAGTCGTGTGTTTGTAGTTTTTTCAGCATCATTTCCACCATGCCTCCTTCGGGTTTCATGTGTGATGCTGGGGCAACCCTGCGTGTCTTTTTTGCATCAGTCCTATGCAACGCTGGTGACAAGGCCTTGTGATCCCAGTATCCTTGGCAGGTCTCTAGCATTGCTATATCAAACTAGGTTGTGCTCTCTAAAAGATCTAAAGCATGGAGCTCCCCCATCCTACATCATATAGATTAATCTTGTATCTTGCATCTCTCATATAGTTGCATCCTGCATTTTGCATTCCATCTCATCTTGCATTCACTCATCTTTGCTCTCAAAAGCTTGGTTATTTATCTCCCCTTCTTCCTAGGTCCTTCCTTCTCTGTTTCCTTTCGAGAAAATTCCACAACATTTACTCCTTGCATTATTTTCTTGAGGGGGCACAACCCCTTATTCCTCCAAATTCTAGCCTTGGGCATCTTATTTTCTTGTCTTTGAAGCCATGCCACTTGCAGCATCGCATCAAAGAGGGGCAAAATGTAGACACCTAAAAATCCTTTAGAAAATTAAAAAAAAATTATTTTCTGAAAAATCCTTGATGACATCATCATTTGTTAATTAATTCTCATGCATTGTTATAATGCCATTTTTATGTTAGATCTTAGCAAATCATTCTAATTTAGTTTACTTTCAAGCATTTTTAGCTCATCATAGCTTAGTAATAATGGATTAACATAGTTTTTATTGTTGTTTTGCATAGCATAGCATCATATCACATCTCTAATTTGGTCTAAAATCAATCCTAGATTACTCATCATGTAGCTCAATCTCCATTAAACCATTTTTGGATCCTTGAGGCCTTAGGGGCAAATCAGGTGTTCTATACCTATTTTTGTGCCATTTTGGGGTTTCCATGGATTTCAATCCATCTTAGAATGCATTAGAGTATGCTCCAAGTGCTTAGAGAGCACACCCACATCCCTCTTATCAGAGCAAATCAAACAGTGCTTGGGTGCACCTGTTTAGGCTCAATCTGAGGTGGCTTAGCTTAGAGTTTCCTTATTTTTGTTTTCATTGTATGCTAGATTAAACTCTTAACGTTTGATTGATTTGAGCCTTTCAAAAGAGATAACAGGTATCCTCCAAAGCCTTGCTCACAAGTCCAAAAGAGAAATTAGGCCTACTAGCCTTGGCTTGATTAAGCCAAAATTACAGAGGTATAAGTGGTGCATTACCATTGTACCTATCAGTTGGCCAAAAGTGAATCCATCATTTTTGGGCACCAACAAATTGGTGACTCTACTAGGGAGAGTTTCTTACAATATATATTGTGAAGTTACCTAGAATTTTAGATTTTGCAGATCAAAATCAGAAAGTAGTTATATTAGTTTTTTTGGAAGCACACTCTACTGGAAGAAAGAACCTAGAAGCAAGACATTCCTCAAATGAGGTGGCAACTCTATTTAACAAAATATTTTAGTTAGTGACTCTACTAAGGGAGAAGACCTAGAAGGAGATAAGTAAAGTTTTCCTCTTTAAAGAGGTGGTGAATCTATTGAAAAGAACCTAATGTATAAAGAAAAAAGTTACCACAAATTTAAATATTCAGTATGTACCAAAATACATACTCACATAAAGTATCAAACTTTTGTGACCCAAGACCAAAATTTTTTATTGAAGTATATAGAACATTGAGTTTTGATAACATGCCTGGTGGTCAAAAAGATTTTCCTCTTAAAATAAAAAAATATGTTCCAAAATTTTGTGGAGATGGATCAGAATCACCAATGGAGCATTTGCAGACATTTTGTAAATTTATTCTATATTTTCATATCTATGCAGAAGATGTGATTATGGAACTATTTGGAAGATCATTGACAGATCATGCAGGTTTACTTTTTAGTATGACACCTGAGCAAAGTATATCATCGTGGAGAGAGTTTGAGCAATGGTTTCTTGATATGTTTCATGATGCAAGTGAAGATGATATGCATTATGAATAGGACAAGATTCAGGATCACAATATGGAAGAGGACTCTTACATGTCTCCAGTTGATGCATTTTTTTGGCTTGGAGAGATTTGAAGGGGATTCTTCTGTACATTTACTGATAGGAACGGTGGACATTCTTTGATAAATACCTTCAAACATTATGCCTTCACAAAAAAAAATCATGAGAAAAGTAAAAAAATTGGGAATTACATGAGATGATCCTTATTTAAAGCTCCTTGTGCATATATTAGAAGAAGATGATGAAGACAAAAAAAGGAAGGCTATTGCTCAGATTGAACAAGGCCTTGTGCTTGATGATTATCTTGGTAAGGAAGATGAATGCACTAGTCATACAGAAGATAAAGAAGCATACATTCATGAGAACCATAATAATACTTGTGATGACATAGAGGATAAAAATTTAGATCAGATTGAAGAAGAATTTATACATGATGAGATGTATATGGAAACATGTATCAATGACCATGATGATGAGGAAGAAAACCTTCTCAATACAAGAGAAATTTTAGCTTTATTAGACATAGAATGCCGAAGACGCACTGAGAAGAATGGCCCAAATTTTTTCTCAATCCACCATGGTAAGGAGGTAGATGGATCAGCCCATATTCAAGAGAAATCAAATTGTGGAGATGAAATAAAAATGCATGAATAGAAGGAAGTTTTAGGAGATAATGTCAATGAAGATGTTAGTCTTATTGATGAAAAACTTGATGATCCAAATAAAAATTCTCATGAATGTATGCTTGAATTCTCTATGTTCCTGAATCCATTGTTTGAAGAGGAAGTAGATGAAGATATGTTTGATTTCTCTTTGTTATCGAATCCATTGTTTGAAGAGGATCCTTTATGCAATGGAATCCATCAGCATCATAATGAAGATAGCAGTCCTAATTTTAAAGTTGATGAAACTCATGAAGTGAATTCAGAGGGTGGGATATCTTTTAGTTTATCCTTTGAGCCAAAGGTATACCAAACATGTGAAGATAAGATGGTATCAGCCAGGCATAATGAGGAGAATGTGTTGAGGAATAGTGCTAAATTTTTTCTGAATATCCTATCTAATCAGATTCTTGATAAAAGTATAGTAATATCTCCTAAATATGAGTTACCTTCAAAATTATTTTATGATGAGAAATAAAATATGGAGTATAAAGACAAAGAAAATTATGAGCAAGAAGTTGTCCAAGTAAAGAAATTTCATTTTGATATAATTGGTCTAATGCATAGAGATCCTCCATACAGAAAGAATTATGATGCACTTAATGATTCATGAAAGACAAAACAAAGGCCAAATACCAAGGACTGCATTGATGAAACAATATGAATTATCCATAAGGAAGATACACCCAATGTAGTGAGGAGGGAGTTATTGCATGATCAAAATCAAGTGTTCAATAGAGAAAAAGATCAATATTCAATTTTGTGGGGCCTGGGGCCACCCAATTTTACTTCACATCAGATTAAGTATGGATACTAGGTCTTCTTCTCTAGAGATAGTTGGAATCTCGCTATACTCACATGGAGCATACGTCCCCAGAAAGAGCATGTTGGAGCTCTAAATTTTGGGCAAAATTTGGAGTCCTATATAGTGATAAAACCCTAAAAAATGGCCTCTTAATTTCCATGCCAAATAATTAATGATGGAGTACATGAAATGGGATGAAAAATTATATTAATTTTCAATTAATAGTTGAGGGATTAAGAAAGGAAGCTCTGTGATAGGAGCAATCAAAATTTTGTGATCAAAGCCTTCAAAAAATGTTGAAATTTTTACCCGCTTCAAAGATGATGCCGACAAAGGCTGAAGATGGTCAAATTTTAAAAATCTAAAAAAGACCCAGTTCGAAAAATCAAATTTCCTATCTCCAATAAAAATCTTAGCTTTTCATGAGGTGTTTTGATTTTTCAACCAGACCCAAATCCAAAAGATAGGTAGTTATTTTTTTAGTTAGTTTATCATTTTTCAAAATATTTTGTAATAAGGGTGTGTCTTTTCACCCTAAAGAGGTGTGAAAGCCACTCAAACATGTATATATACATAATCTAAAATGTAAAGAGGGAAGACAATACAAGATAAATTTTCATAGGATATAATTTGATCACAACTACAATATGAACACTAATGTACTATTTTTTCAACATTAATAAAGATAAGTGCTCTTCTTTTTATTTGTGGTTATAATTTATATGTTTTCAATTAGTCTTTTGGATATTCTATTAAATACAGTGTTTCACCATGTTGAATTCCCTGAGTATCATAATTCAAAATTAATATATACAGCTCGAGTATCAATTGTATGGTCTGTGAACCTACCATTGCTCTTATCTGTCTCTTAATTTGAGTTAAACTCGATAAGATTAGTTGTGTAAATTGATTTGAATTGTGAATCAAGAGGAAGCCTATGGAATGATAGTCTTACTTTATAGGAGTAAGTTCTCTTAAAACTATCTCTGATCGTATGTAGGATTGAAGGTTTTCTGACTCTATAACCCAAATATTTAGAAGGCACTGATCTAATCATTAATTGGAAACCATTACATTAGTTCATTTATAGTTTGTAGATCTTTAAATCATTATTTCAAAAGCATTACTTTCCAGTCCTTAGTATAGTCCATTTTAGTCAAGTTTTATAGAGTAGAGATTATTAGGAGATTTGTGATTTCCTTAAAGGATCATTAACTACCTTTGGAGGAACTTTGTTTTGTTTATGCAGTTGAGAAACACAGTGAATTTGATAGTCCAAATGAGAATCTAGGCCTACTAGCCTTAGCTTGATTAAGCCAAAATTGCAGAGGTATAAGTGGTGCATTACCATTGTACCTGACAGTTGGCCAAAAGAGAATATATCATTTTTGGGCACCAATGGGAAGACATATCAAAAGGAGTCAAGATCAAAGACACCAACATGGGAAAATACACAATGGAACCAGTCCTATCTCTCACTTCTCTCCCACTTTCACCAAGATCTTATGGACAACCTTCTAAGAAAGCAAGACCTTCAACTAAGGAACCCCACATTATATTCAATAGAAGATTTATCACAGAAAAAGTGTCAAAACAAGAATCTAATGAAGAGGAAGTTGTGCTTTCCTGGTTATACAAGGATGAGTCTCAATCACAAAAAATTCAAAAGTGTGACTCTAAAACACCTAAAGTTCCTTCAAAATCATATGGACCAAGTCACAAGCTAATGTCCAAAATGGGATACACAGGAAAAGGACCTCTAGGAACAAGGGGAAAAGGCATCATTAGACCCATGAAACACTGTGGGAGAACAACCAAGGATACTACAGGTCTAGGTTATTACAAGAAACCTTTGCATCTTAGTGGAAACTCTTCTCATGTAATAGAACAGATAGAACTAGGAATGGATAAAAATGACGAAGAGGAAACACACCAAGAAGAAAATGATGAATTTGATGCTAAAGATGTTTTCCCCTATGAATGCATTTTTCAAAACATCTTAGACCTTCTCAGGGAGGAAAATGAACTTAAAAGAATCAATGTAGTAGATACACAAGAACCTACTACTAAACAAGAGACAGTCACCACACAAGAACCATCTGATCCTAAAAACAAATGAGAACAAGGTGAACATATCATAATAGCTGAAAACTTGGGACACAATAGTGATTCTAAGATAGACTCCCATGAATATGAGTTCTACTTGGACTCTGAAGGAAACCCTTCTTGGGGAATCTGTCCTAATTTCACACACACTCTTGATTTCCTAGAGATCCAGATGAAGAATCAAATGATTGTGAATGGGGAATTATTCCAGAAGAAGATGAGCTTATCACATAAAAACACATAGATGTTATTCATTGATACACACCTATGTCCGAAATGAATCTAGAATGAAATGACAGACCTCATGAGTCTGATTCACTTATCACTAATGTAGGATCCAATGATGACGTTGAGACACTTAACAAACTGAACATTCTCAGTAGTAATACCATCCTTAAATTTGAGAGTCAGATCAGAACCAATGATAACAACATTGTATGCATAAACACCATCACTCAATCCTTTCCCACACTTACTATCCAACATCCTGATCTTATTGACCAAACATCCGGTGATCCTAGCTGAGACATCCATACTTTCCAAATAGACTATGCTCTCAGCGGCTACCTCAATGTAGTAGAACCCATGATGACTTCCATTAGTGAAACTAGCATCAGCATGATAGAGTTGGATATCAAATATCTCAATCAAAAGAACAAAAGTAAAAAGAAAAGGAATTCTCAAGGTGAAAACCACTATGTGGTAGTTTAAGAACCTAAAATAGTAAAAACAAAAGACGTATCTGAAGGTGAAAACATTTCTGAGGTGCCTAAGGATGAGATATTTGATGTCCTTCCAAGTCATTTATAGGACAGATCTCTAGTATTGATAGATCCAACTCAATCTATCAATTTGGGCACAGTAGAAGAACCCCAATTGATTCATGTAGCTCAATCAGTGTCAGAAGAAGAAAAACAAGCATTTACAAAATTCTTAATAGAGAAGAAGATCAAATTTGCATGGAAATATTCATATATGCCAGGGTTAGATTCCAATCTCATCATGCATCATCTTTCTATAGCTCCAGGAGTCAAACCTATTAAACAAAAGTTGAAAAAAATGCATCCACATATCACACTCCTAGTAAAAAATGAGCTAGAAAAGTTACTAAAAGACACATTTATCCAAGTCATAGATTATGCAGAGTGGATCTCAAACCTAGTTCTAGTTTCAAAACTAGACAAATCTATAAGAGTATGCATAGACTTCAGAGACATAAATAAATCATGCCCTAAGGATGACTTTCCACTACCAAACATCAATATGATAGTAGACATGACTGAGGGATTTGAAATGTACTCTTTAATGGATGGTTTCTCTGGATACAACCAAATCAAGATTGCTCCAGAAGATCAAGAGAAAATAGCTTTTACTTGTGCATGGGCTACTTTCTACTGGAACATCATGCCATTTGGTCTTAAGAATGATGGTGCTACATATCAATGAGCTATGACATCTATCTTCCACAATATGATGCATCAAACCATGGAGGACTATGTTGATGGCACCTTAGCTAAATCAATGAAAAGATCTAAACATCTAGTTGGCTTAAGAAAAATACTAGATAGAATGGAAAATTTTAGTCTCAGACTGAACCCTAAGAAATGTGCCTTTGGTGTCACTTCAGCAAAACTTCTAGGGTACATTGTTTCAAAGAAAGGAATTGAAGTAGATCTAGCAAAAGTCAAAGAAATCATGGAGATGCAACCTCCTAAAAACATCAGTCAAATGAGAACCTTACAAGGAAGGGTGCTATCAATCAGATGCTTCATATCTCAGCTAGTGGACATATCACAACCTTTCACAAAGACATTGCATAAAGGTGTGACCTTCTCATGGAGTGAGGAATGTGAAAAGAACTTCAATCATATCAAGCAATATTTGGCAAATCCGCCAATTCTCATGCCACCCATTCAAGAGAATCCATTGATATTATATTTCTCTACCATATATACATCATTGGGGGCATTACTAGCACAACATGATGAGAATAAGGAGAGAGCCATCTACTATATCAGTAGAACATTGGTATCTTATGAAAAGAACTATTCCATGATAAAAAATTTGTGTCTAGCTGTCATCTTTGCATCAAAGAAGCTATGACATTACATGTTAGCTCATACTACATAATTAATAGAAAATATTGATCCACTGAAGTACTTATTGAGCAAAGCTTCCCTCACAGGTAGATTAGCAAAATGGGTAATGCTATTGAGCATATTTGACATCGAATATGTTGAAAGAAAAGATATCAAAGGATAATTCATTGCAGATCAGTTAGTTGAAGCACCAATGTTCAATGATCAACCAATGCAAATGGAATTTTTGGATTCCTCTATTAGGCACCTATCTTCTAGAACATGGAAATTATTCTTTGATGGGTCCTACACACAGAATAGATATGGAGCTAGCATATTGTTCATAACACCATAGGGTTACTCCATTCCAAAAGCATTTAGAATCAAATTCCCTTGTACCAACAACATAGCTGAATATGAATCTTTACTGAATGGTATGAAAATAGCACTAGAATGGAGAGTAACAAAACTACACATTCATGGAGACTCACAACTAGTCATACACCAAGTCAATGATGTGTATCAAACAAAGGATGAGAAACTTGTTCCATATAAGCGCATGGTAGATGACTTAAAGAAATAATTCCTACCTATCATGTTTGAATAGATTCCTCGAATGGAGAACAAGGTTGTTGATGCTATGGCAATGCTATCATCTTTACTACAACAGCCCAAACATGAGCTATGCTATGACTTCCTAGTGGAAGCACTATCATTCCCTGCCTATGATTGTCCAGAAACCCACATGATATGCAACGTTGTTGTTCATGATTTCTCCCACTACAAAAACATATACTCCTACCTTCATGACCAAATCATTCCTGATACCTTTAACCATCATGAAAAATGTTACCTTATCCAAAATGCATCATGGTATGTCATCATTGGTAATGATTTATACAATTGAAGTCTGGATGGTACACTTCTTAGGTGTTTAGAATAGGAAGAGTCTCAACATGCATTAGAGGAAGTCCACAAAGGTATTTTTGGATCACATTCCAATGGTTTAATACTAGCTCAAAAAATCATTAGGGCTAGGTACTATTGGCCAGACATGGAAAAAGAGGCCATAGAATATGCTAAAAACTGTAGAAATGTCAAGTCCATGGAAACTTGATTCATTCACCAAGGATAGATTTGATTCCCTTTACAACACAATGGCCTTTTCAACAATGGGCATTTGATCTCATAGGGGCTATCTACCTTCATTCTTCTAATGGTCACACCTATATAATCACAACAATAGATTATTTCATGAAATGGGTTCAAGGAGCTTCTTTAACACAGGCCATGGGCAAACAAATCTCTATGTTCATACTAATTTATATCATTTGAAGATTCAGGATACCACACTCCATCATCACAGACAATAGACACCAATTCAAGAACAAGGACCTAGATTCCTTATGCTCAAAATTCAAGATTACTCAATATTGGTCATCTATTTACTATCCTCAAGGGAATGGACAAGTTGAGGTGTCAAACAAAAAATTATTGAAAATCTTGCATCATATAGTCAACAAGATAGGAAGAGACTAGCATTTGATGATAAATCCAGCTCTTTGGGCCTATAGAAAAAGTATTAGAATGTCAACGGGGGCTACTCCTTTCACTTTAGTATATGGAGCTAAAGCGGTGTTGCCTATCAAGGTTGAAATCCCATCACTGTGAATCAGAATGCATGGTCTAATAACTATTGATGATTATAGAGTGTCTAGGTTACAAGAACTTGAACTACTAGATGAGCGCAAACAAGCTGTGTATGATCATCTTAGAGTATATCAAAAAATAATGTCTAGAGGCTACAACAAGAAAGTTAGACACAGGGAATTTTAGGTTGGCGATCTAGTCTTGAGAGAGAATACTAAAAATCAATCCCATCGAGAACGCAAGGGGAAGTTTGAACCCAAATGGTTGGGTCCCTTTTTTATCACTACTACTTTTGGCTCTAGAGCCTATCAACTCTCAATGACTAAAGGAGAATAGCTCTAAGAACCAATCAACATTCTCCATCCGAAGAAATTCTACGCATAAGGCATTCAGTATATGATCAATGTCCTGAAAAAAGTATAAAAATTAGAAAAGTCCTAAAAAAAAGATCATCCTAGTGAAAACCTAGCAAAAGGAACCTTGGTGATTCACAAAAAAATCAGAAAAATGGAAAATAATAAAAAAATCGAAAAGATGAAAAATACAAAAAAAAATGAAAGAAAAGAAAAAGAAAAAGTGCCTTGGTGAAAACTTGGTAAATAGGCACCTCGGTAGAAAAAATAGAATCTCTACCAAGATGGTGAAAAATTGGCAAATAAGTGCCACTTGTATCAAAATGCTCCATCTATCAGCATAGTCTTGGTATTTCCCAACTTTCAGTACTTCTTTAGTTTGTACATATCTCCTGGTTTGCTTTCGCATCTTGTTTTCAATAAATTATGTATGTGCACCAAAGCCAAAAGTGTTTGTATCCCATCAAAGTTTCAAACTTGGGGGCAACCAAAGTCTTATCTTGTAGTCCTCAACTACCTTAGATGAGTCATATCCAGTCAAGGTCCTTCCAAAGCTATATCTGAGTTAGTATGTCTGTCTCCTTGCCAAGAAAGGATTTTGCACCTTACAACAACACAAACAAACAACACCAACAAATAGAAAACAATCTCTATGACATACTTAAATCTTCTTGTATGCTAACTGATTCACATTGAGATTTCTACATATTTTGTCCCCTCAAGCTCCTCGATGATATCCTTTATAGGATCTAGAGAGTGATGACTGGGGGCATAATCTTTTATTTGTCTTCTGTTTAAAGTGAAATTCTAATAACTTTGGAAATTCTAGATTGAATTGGTGTCCACTATAAGTACCTCCATCATGATTAGATGGCCACATGTACCTCGACCATTGATACCTAGATGCTTTAGGGGAGTTGGATCTAACTTTTTCCTTTTTGAATGATTTCTTACTCCTACTGTGAAATGGGATACTACCCAAGGATGTGAATGATAAAGGGTCACTACAGGTAATTCACATTGGAATCAGAATGATCTCTACAACTACTTGGTGTGCTTGTACGCAAGGTGTATTCTGGTCATCACAACATTTATGTTCTAATGCTTATAAAAATTGCTAAATCAAAATGGACATGATATTCTGGTCATCCTAGCTTTTGTTCCTCGGTGCTTATATATAAATCCAACATATCAAAATAAAAGTCAATATTCATATGTTCATTGTTGCCTAACTAGTGAACATTGTATCGATTATTTGGTGTTACCTAAAAATATTTAGTGATGATAAAAACTGACACATGATTAGTGACTAAGTCTTAGGTCTTGCATTTTATTTGTATTTGCATTCTGCATGGTTGCATCTTTCTCATAATCTAAATGAAGCATGATGTTTGATATTCTCCCAAAATTTGCATTTGAAACACATCACAAGGAGTAAAAGCCACATGAAGGTCCCTCCAATGAATCAACAAGCAGTCTCTGTTTTGGGTTTCACATTCATTTTGACAATGACTAAGCACTTGAACTCTTCATGTACTTGCAAAAATATCATGTGTATCATTGCATTTACATTCCATCTCATATCATAGACATCTCATAATCCATCTGCATACATACATGTGCATCCATAAAACATTAACATAAATCATACATTACATTACATTTCTATCATCTATCATTGCATTACATGTTCATACATTCAAAATAAAAATTCATTACATAATCCATACATTCTATAATAAAAGAAGCATTTCATACATTTGCATCACATGATATTACATCAAAAATTGAAATGACAAGGGCAATGAAGTTAGAACCACTATAATCGATCTCATATATATAAATCTCATAATAGTACAAGGGATGGACTAATGGCACAATATACAAAAGAATGAGCTACAGTGAGCTATCCGATGTGATCAAAATGAGAAAAATGTCAAAACTAAGGAATCTCAAGAATTAACTATCTACCTGGTCCTCTGCATCGAGTGCTCCTCCTCCTCCACCAAGTGCATTTGATGGTGGCTCAGCATGTGGGGCCCTGGCTCCCTCAGAATCTATTATATATTGTGAACAAGAGGTGACCCTCTGTCCAGGAGTTACAATGGAATAATATGTGGATACATAATAAGATGCACACCCATCTAGTGGATCACCTCAGCCTGTAAACATCTAACATCAGCATCTCACTCTCACAAACATTTCTCATGCTCTTAGGGTTGAATCTCTAAAGTTAGAGAGTGTGTCATCTAATCATGAAGCTACTACCAGATCTGCCTGATAACATCACTAGTACATTCTGCACCATTTTTCTACCAAAATTTTTGACCATGAAATAAAAAGGTTTTGGTTGGTCAGATTATAGAATGAAAATTTTCATTTTTTTAAATCCATGCTCGTGTTAGTCAAAATTTTGACCACTACCGTGTACGTCAAAATTTAGATGAACACGGGCATAACTTTTAAAAAAAAGAACTCATTTCTAATTTCATTATCACCACGGTGAATTGTTTGAAGGGGCAGCGTGTGAAACCTCATCAGCCAGGGTGGATTTGGCACTGTGTATAGGGGTTGCAGTAGAATTCATTTCTCATTTGATCATTATCACCATGATGAATTTTTTCAAGGGGCAGCATGTGAAACCTCATCGGCCAAGGTGGATTCGGTACTGTGTATAGGGTTTGTAGTTTTTATCTAGACTTGGGCCTTTGATCTTCGAGCTTGGTTTTGGAAACTTGAATTTTCCTCTCCTTATCAAATGGAAGCTCATTGAGGTAGGGACTGTTTTGTTATCTCCTCTGCATTTTGATAGAATACATTGCATTTGATCATTTGATTGAATACCATCATGTATTTTGAGGACACATCTTACTATGATATTCATTACTCCATGGTCTGTTGCATCCATGGCATTGAGTTCATTTCTTTGGATGATTTGATTATGGTATTTTCTATGTTAGTGAACTAAGGAATCATGTTAATGTGTGTTCATTAGATTATTTGGTTACCCATGAGCTAGGGCATCCATTTATACAAGCTAGGATATCATTGATTATTTCCTATCAATTATATGGCACTGGTAAGTCTTTCCCAGCCCACACAATGGTTATTAATACCAATATGAATAGACATGGTTGGCATCATTTCATTATCTTACACAGTGATACAAATAACCACTAATTAGTGGTTATCATAACACATTAAAAATGTGTTACAATAACCATTAATTACTATTTATTGTGTGATCAAGAAATCGACTAAGTCGATCTTAACAGTGACTACATAATATATTAACAGTGAGTGGGTAATTACCCTATCCCAAAGCTCCCATTTTGGCATGGGCAGGGAGGATGCTGGCAAAGGTTTTTGAATTTAGCTTTACACCTGCCATTTGCATTTTCTTGAAAATTTCTAAAGCCTTTTCAAAAAATCCATTTTGTACATAGCCCGTAATCATGGCATTCTATGATACCACATGTCTTTGATGCATTTTGTCAAAGAGTTCACATGCCTTGTCTATAGTTCCACATTTTGCATACATGTCTACCAAGGCAGTTGCAACTACAACATCAGACAAAATTTCTTTATCTTTTATGCTTTGATAAAAAGGTTTGAGATTTTCACTCCTCCGTGTTACAATGATGTTTATTTATTTGGTTATAGTAAAGGGAGAAAAACTCTTGGCTCCGTCCTCCATCAAGCATGTGGCTTGTCACTCTATGTTATTTCCTTTTAAAGTTTATTACTGTCACTATGTGAAGAGTACAAATATGTATTTGGTAAGATTGGCTTCCACTTATTTCAATAATATCTATTGTTTTCAAATAGGAGCTTGGAAATCCTTCTTATAATCAAAGGATGAGATTGGCTTCAACCTATGTCAATAATATCTATTATTTGTTGCTCATTATTTTCTTCATTGGTGTTTCATTTTTGTAATTAAATGAAGATTGATCTATTACTATGCTTAATGCTTAAGAATTTATGATTTTATAACATTAAATGCATGAAAATACTAGGGACGTATCAATAACCTAATACCTCAAGTACTTATAATGAGTATGTCTGACAAACAAAGACTTAGTAGTAAAAGCATAAGGTAGATATTTGTTGCTAATTTCATGTTTATCTATTACGTATGCTATTTACTATAGAAAAAAAGAATCATTCATGAATTTAGAAAGAAAGAAGAAGATTTGCTAACTAATTCTGAGGATTAATATAAAACAAATTTCTATAATAAGGCTTCAGAATAATATAGACTAATGTAAAATAGATTTCCATAAAAAGACTTTATAATAATAAATTTTATATCAGATGTGGATTTGGATGTGCAACCTATATAATTCATCATCATCTTTATTATTTTATGTAGAAAATACATCTGAAGCACTAGAAGAAGCACCATCAGGTCTATCTGGAAATCAAAATTCAGAACCAAAGCCTCGAGATTATTGTAGTGTTTGTGAAAAGTCTTGATACTTCCAAATATCAGCATCACTGGCACTTCTTTGAGCATATTTCAACTCCTCAAAATTAGAATCCTTTATTTTAGCTACCTCATCACTATCATCCTCATCCACTGCCTCAAATTTCTCACTTCTTTTTCTTTCACTTTCAATATCTTGTAAAAGTGCAGAGGAAAGAGAACATGACAAATTATCTTTAGATGATATTTGAGTTCCTACACCACCACTTTGATGTTGATAGTCATTGTGTTTCTTTATATTAGAGATTACTTATTGTTATCCTTTGTGCTTGTTTTCATGTATTCAAGATGAAAATATAAACCTTGTTAACTTTCAAAACATGAAAACATCAAACCTATTCTTTGAGGGCTCAATGTCAAAGGTGCCTTTTATGTTGTGTTTAATGACAATGCTTGTCATTTGTTGTTTTAGTTTTCCTTATTTTGAAACATTTCATTTGTTTACTTCATGATATTGTAAAATACTATTTTGATCACTGCAGCTATGTATTGAAGCACCTTGCTATCCTGTGCTTTGGAATGCTTTAATACATTGATGACTATTTGGAAAGTATTTAGTGGCACTAAAATACAAATCATTTGTGTCACTATTTCTTTTCTCTATGATTGATTATAAATATCATGGTGTTTTATGGCACTTCCATTAATTGTATCATGGTCGTGCTCTACTATTGTACTTAACCTTTAACATATCTCCAATGATTACAATGACTTGCACATGCTTGTACCTTATGGTTGTTCCATCTTCTTATTGTGATTGGTTCTGATATAAGGCATGATATGTCAATGTCTTCTTATTGTATTTATTCTATTAGGACTTCAAACTGAGTGACATTTCCTTTTCACATGAGCATAGAATTAAATATTGCCTACATAGAAGAAATTGTTCGTTAATAGTAGATAGATGTGTTTTTCTCTATGATGTCATGATAATGGCCATATTCAATAACTCTATAACTTGATGGTTGTTCCTTTTAAGAGAGATGGTTGTTCCATTGTTCTAAAAACTACACTTTGATGTCCTTTTGACATGATAGCATCATGTGTCAGAAACTTTGAGGTTCTCTTACCTTTTGTATGTCATGGCTTCACCTCTGTGTAGCTAAATCTCACCCTGAAAATGATCTTCTTTTAGGAAATAATGAAAATCCTCTATGGGTTCATACTTATTATGACTTCCCATGGTGCACTATCATTGCTTGTACACTATATTTTTCCAATACTTTTAAATTGTCACTGTCTTTGAAAATTAATGCCATATGTTGCTTACATTTTATTCAATTTCCATATCAATTACTCTCTTCAGTTGTATTAGGAACTTTTTCCTTAAGCGTGTGTGATGCAAACCTAGATATAGATGGGAATTAATGCATTAATGCTCAATTGAACACCTTAATGCAACTCCCAGAGAAAGGCCATCTAGAATCTTTAGAGGAAATAATTTGTACTAGGTATGGAATCACCTCCACTACAATACCAAATTCTGATGTGTTATTATCTTCAATTGCAAGTTCCTTTTGCAAAAATATATTGTATATCTTTATAGACTAGACAATGTGACTGTACACTCCAGAATATATTCTCTATAATCTCTAATTCAGTATTCTAGAGAGGAGATTTGTGTAACTCCCAAAATACTTATCCTTTTCAATATTTCATGGTCTAGTGAGCATGATTTGTGTGTGTATTTGTAAATCTTGTATAATCTTATAATATTATTTTTTTTAATTATATACAAGATACTACTAATGTTTGTATGTTTACATTTTGTATATTTATAGCCTGTGAAGAAAGTCCACACCTAACAATATGAACCCAGAACAAAATAATGAGACACTTGCTAGATTGTGGTCTTAGTTCCAAACAAAAGACATTGAAAAATGTTATTGTCCTTGCAAAAAGTGTAAGGGCTTAAAGAATCAAAGAATTATAATCAAAATAGCTCAAAGTCATTGTAGGAAATATGGTCACATTGAAGGGGGGCACGATTTTTGTGAATTGGTGAATGTGGATTTCCAATTGGAGGAACATAAAGGTGTGAATATCCAAGCCAATGATAACACTCCCATGGAAGAAGATGATCCTGTGGCAGAGGACATGATTGAAGATGGTATTGGCATAGCTGATCAAGATGATCATGATGATGGTACTAGTGCATCTGATAATGATGATGAAGATGGTCTTGATATAGCTATAATTGAGAAGGCATACGAGCCCCTATACCGAGGCTCCCAAACAACTCTTCTCTCTGCTATAGTGTTATTGGTGAACTTCAAGGTTATGAATGGTTTATCCAATGTAGCAATGTCACGTATGCTAAGGTATACCATTTTTGTCATCTTCAATGTTAGCATGCCATTATGATTCATTATATTAACAATTCATATTTGTTGTTGTAGGTTGATAGGTGAGTTTTTCTTACCACCATCAAACATTTTGCCTTGTTTATACTGAGAATTATCTACCATTATGAATCAAATTGGAATGCAGTATCAGAGAATACATGCATGTCCCAATGATCACATTTTATATCATAAATAGCATGAATTTGCAACAGAATTCCTTGTTTGGCATACTAGTAGATATCGGTCAGATCAAATAACAAAAAAGGTGCCTCACAAGAGTCTTTGGTACATTCCCCTTATTCCATGTCTTCAACGATTATTCAGGTGCACTAGCTTGGCACAATTTATGGATTAGCATGCATGCAATAGAAGTCAAGATGACATTATGTGAATGCATGTGGATGGTTCTACATTTAAAGACATAGAAACAACATGGCCACACTTTAAAGAATAGCCTCGTAATATCAAGATTTCAGTGGTAGTGGATGGTGTCAATCCATTTGGAGATATAAGATCTACTTACTTTGTGTGTCCTATTTTTGTTATTAACAATAATATTCCTCCTTGGCTATCCATAAAGAGGGAGCACATAATGTTGTCAATGATTGTACCAGGTATTTTTTCATTTAATAGTTATGTAAATTAATTTATAAACACTGCATCAAGATGGTCATAATAATTATGTAATGTTTTTGTTCATTCAACTTGGTAAGTACCAAGTTAAAGATATGAACATGTATATTGAGCCCCTTATTGATGAGTTGTTAATTTTATGGAATGAGATCACTATGTATGACATCTTTAGACCAATAGGACAAAGAAAATTTCAATTCCATGCAATGCTTGTATGGACAATACATGATGCCCCTGGGCTAACTCATTTTTGTGGTATGTTATATATTCATGTTAAGGTCACGTATTTTTGGTATGTTATAGTGCTTACACATTATTGTTGTATATTTAAGTTGCACATGATAATTGTACATGATCCAATTGTATGATATCTTTTAGGTCTTCAGACAAAGGGTAAATTTGCATGTCCAGTTTGTGGTTCAAAGATGAAATCTCATCATTCAAGAAGTTTAGGAAAGTAGGTGTTCAATGAGTTTAGGAACTTTGTCCACAATAATCATAAGTATCAAACTATCGAAAAACATCTTTTTAATGGGAAAGAAGAGATGACATCAAGGCCACAAAGAATGACACCTCATCTATTGAAGTTGGAATATGATAGACTAAATCACCGAGGTAATGTAATTCCATTTGATGATTTTTGTTTGAAATTTAGATTTTGATATTGTCTTTTATTTACTAATGACGTTATTGATGCTTGTAAAGGTCTTCAAGGCGTCAATGACCAACTTCTTATAGGAATAAAAATTTATCCTAGTCAATTTAGTAGGTTGTCATACTACAAGGATCTCCCAATCATGCATTTGTTTGATCCTATGCATATTGGAAAGAATGTAACAGAGACACTATGGAAAATATTGGATGGAATGAGTGATAAATTAAAAAAATTCAAAATTTGTAATGACATTCATGAATCCAATCATGCACTAAAAACTTTCATTGAATCAAATAGCAATGGAGACCGCATAAACATGAGTGCCCTTCCTTGGTTATTAACTGAGTAGCAAAGTGATGCATTAAAAGAAGTATAAAAAAAAAAATTCCAACAGGATTTTCTGCAAATATAAGCAGTCTTGTATCAAAGAAAGGTGATTTTGGGCCAAGGTTGAAAACACATGATTGGCATACCTTCATCAAGGTAAGTCATGTTCTCTATTTACAATTGTAAAATTTTAGGTACTTTTTATTGTATTATTTTACAATATATTGAAAAGATCATTTTTTAATCATTGCAGTACATCCTACCTCTATCCCTTCCAAACCATTTTGACAATAGTGTTAAACAAGTTATATACGATCTTGGAGAATTCATGAGGTTAGAAGTGTTATTATATTTATGACTTGCTTTACTTTTTATGTAATTTATTGTATATTTTTATCTAAAATCTTGTTTATATGTTCTTGCGAGTTGAATCTCTTTCAGGTGGTTATCATCTAAATAAATTGATAAAAAAGAAATAAAATATTGGAAGAGAAAAATTCCCCAGCTTATGTGTGAAATGAAAAAGTGTCTACCTCCAACTTTTTTCAATGCTCAAGAACACTACCTCATACATCTAGTTGAGGAGATTGAATTATGTAGACCTGTACAAACTAGGTCAATGTGGATGGTTGAGAGACACTTGAAATTTATGAAGGGCTTGGTTCAACAAAGAGCACATCCTAAGGGGTTCTATGGTGGAGGGATATATGGTATACCAGACAGTGGTGTATATTAGTGAATATCTTCCCAAGTTTGTAGCAAATATCCATGTAGATTGTATTTGGGATCCCAACTCTATTAACAAATTTGAAGGGGAGTACTTGATGGGGAAAGGTAGATTGAGGAAAGTGAAAGGTAATTATACGATGTTATTGTAGTTAATCAATTCTTATAGATCTTCAATATAAGTTGTTTCTAAGCGGTCTATTTATTTTCTTTACAGTTGGTCATGAGTGGGATGCACTACATTTGTATATTGCAAACAATCTTTATTGGATGATGGTATGGATTCAACAATCTCAAGAAAATCATCACTCATTAACATGGGATGGTGTTGCATCATTGGTTAAAGAAGCTCATTGTAATGGAGATCCCAATGTTACACCAATGGTACTTGATCTAGCATATGATTTAAGAGGTAGAAAGGTATGTATAATTTTACTAACCATGACCCATAATTTTAATATCAACTCATGGATCGATGCAAATAATCTTGACATGTTTGAATAATTGTAGATCAAACACCACAAAGCTATGTACTACCATGGCCATAAATTTTGCATAAAAAAGTTAGACAACACGAAGAAAACTTGTGATTCTGGGATAAGTGTAGTCTTCGAGGTCACTAATATTTCATCTAGAAATGGCATACATCCTCAACAACCTAAAAATAAATACTATGGCATTTTGGATGATATACTTGAGTGCGAATTTAATTTATTCAAATTAGTTCTATTTGTCATCAAATGGTATAGGCTACGATTGAATCAAAATGATCCTGATAGGACTGTTATTGAACATGATAATGAATTTACAATGATTAATACAAAGTCATTTGAGCCAATTGGAGATGAGCCCTATGTTCTTCCAAGCTAATGTGAGCAAGTGTTTTACTTTTTCATTCCACATAAATCAGGTTGGTTATTTGTTGTTAGACATGATCCAAGAGGAAGGCCGGTATAGTATAATGTGATGGAATAAGAAGATACTAAAGAATCAAAAGACAAAGTAAATGATGATCACGGATGACTATTACACAATGAAGAAGAAGAAGAAGAAGAAAATGATGATGATTCCATTGATGTTGATGATGGTCATGAAGATGATGTTCATGATGATGATAGTCATGATGATGGTGATGATGATGATGATAGTAGTCATGATGATGATGATGATGATGATGATGATGATGATGATGATAGTCATGATGATGACATGGATGAGGAGGATGATGAATAACATGATCAATGAAATGTATGTCAAGGTATGATAAATGCCACGTATGAGGTATTGATTTATTCATAGAAATTTGAATTAAGTTATTATGTGTTGAACTCTATAGTCATGGAGTATATTTTGCATCATGTAAATTTTGTCTTCTATGTAATTTTTAGCTTACATATCATGTAATTTTAGGCTAACTTAAGATAAATGATTTACATATGTAGGAAATTTAACGCCTTTGACATGGATCGACAGGTATAATTTATTATTTGGTTTCCTTCTCTTTAGTTAGAAAAATATATAGATCCTACTATGTCTCTCATTTGATGGATTGTAGGTATCACCAAATAGGTATTTTTCTAATCTATCTTCCTCAAGTGAGGAAAATGTGAGAATAGAAGACAAAAGTGAGACATCTAGTAGGTCTAAAATAGGGAGATCAACTAGAGGTCAAAAGATTAGAGGAAAATTTGATAAATGAATGCAATTTTTCCTTGTTGAGGGGGGATTGTGTTCTTATGATAATGAGACCAAAGGTGACATGAAGGTTTCCTTAAGGTACACATCTTCAGAAAGAATGGGTACCCAAGGAACTACCTCCAATTAATACTAATTTTTTTGTTAACAAAAGGATATATCACATAGCTCCATCTTCATTACATGGTTTGGGCTTATTTTCCATAGATGGCATAAAGGTTGTTGAATTGATGGAGTATGTAGGACCTTGTTACAATTACAAGAATTGGATGTGGATTGTGCAATATAAAAAAAGTATGCGTAGGTATGCATTGTAAGCAAATTATATATAATGCAACAAAAATGATCAAACTAAAAGCCTCACTATGTATATTGATAGAAGACCAAAAGCAATAGGTAATATTGTAGGTTTTATAAATATTTCTCGACCCGTGTCAACTAATAAGCGGTCGAATTGTTTATTTGAGGCACGCAAGGGAAATCATGTATTTGTCTGTGTGATAAAATCAATAAATGCAAAGGAAGAGCTTCTAATAGATTACAATTTGAATCGTGTAGATACAAAAAAGTTCACTATCATGGGACTGGTAAGTATAACATTTAAACCAATTGCCTCCAATTAATATTAACTCCAATCACTTCTGATTGCTAAGAATTACTAATCTTTGTTGTGGGGAGACATGGATATTCCACCTCAAGATACAAGCGGGGATGTTCCTCACAGTACACTTTCTTCAGCAAAGGTAAACCTTAATTAGTGTAATTATACAAATTATATAGAAACAAATGTCATATTATTATGTTCTTTTCTTTATGGCTTTGGAGTTATTTTGATATAATTTTACTGATATTGATGTCACAACTTGATACTTATTGATAGAGAAAAGCAAAAGAGGCAGCAGATCTATTTCGATCTGAAGTTGACACGGCATTTAGAGATGACATAGAATCTAAATCTAACCATGTATTCATGGCTACTCAAATAAAAACTAAATATGGTAATGAAATTCTTACCTTCTAATGGAAGAAAATGAAACTGAGGAGTCAAAGGAACTCGAAGAATAATTGACACATAGAGTCAATTCTATTGATGTAAGCAGTAATTAATCTTAAGCAATAATTAAAGTTCAATAGATGTTTATATTTTATACTATCTTATGGATCATGACCTAAAATATGATGTTTTCTTCTTACAAAATTTTTTGACACGTGTGAAACATCGTCAACATGGTGAGGGTTGTAGTGCCACACAACCTTCATGTAAATAATCCTTAAACCTTTAACCATTGATTTAACCTTTGTATGCATTATTGACTCAACTTATGTTTGGGATGCTTCTAGTACCCCATTTAATCTTTATCCATTAAAAATGTCTTTGCTAACAATGTATTCTATAGCTCATGATGAAGCGTAGACACCTCCTTCGGTTAACATTCTACATTCATTAGCTGCATTGTCTGCAACAACGTGCTTGCAAACATCTTCCTTTATACTATCTACAACTGGTAAAACCTTATTTTTCTATATTTTGTTATGTGCTAATCATGAATTGATTATTTTTCTTGTGTGAATTTTATACATTGTATGGACCTATTTTGTGTACTAATAGATACACCTACACCTAGTACAAGAACAGATCAGACTAGTACTAGTGAAGATCAACCATTTCCTGGATCAACCCGTGTTACTAGTACTGGTTCGTTTACAGGGACATTGTTGATGAACAAGAACAATATGGTTCTATTAAAAGTACCAACGCTTCCAGGTGCTCTAAAATTGTTATTATTTATAGTGTAATTGTAGTTTACTTATACATAACTCATTTTGGATTGATAATCCCATGCTATTTTTGTAGGAAATGATGTTTTTTATGAACATCTTTTTGAAATTACATTGAAGCTATTTGGGCCCACCATACATAAAAGGTATGTAGCTTCATAATATTGGTACAATATTTTTCTTATCTTCCATTTATTGTACTATATTAAAGTTATGATATCTAACAATTTTGTTTTTTCAAAAAAGGTGGAATGATCAAGATGCTAACTTAAAAAATCAGCTCATTAAATCTTTAGAGGACCTCTTTGGAATTAAAAGTTTTGATAGAGGAAAGATTCTTACAAGAGAAGGAAAACATTTAAAGGCTATGAGGGACCAATATAGAAGGGCTCTAAAGGATAACCCAAAGTATGACCATCCTCCTATGATTCCCCCGATGGAGTGGAATGAAATAATGGAAGATGCAAAAGAGAAAAGGATAAAGGGTAGTGGAATTCAACTAGAAGACAACAAAAGAAGGTATGTCATGATAGTATTAAGTAGAATGTAATCATGCACTAATTAGTGATCTTTGTAAATATATAATATATCATGTTTCAAACTTTTCATAGACTGCAAGACACATCAAAAGCCACACAAGAGAGATTAACAAAGGTTGGCCAACACAAACTTGGCTTTGGTGGCTATATGAAACTTCACTCTCGACTTGTAAGTAGCAACATTGGAATTTCATATCAAATTTTTATATATAAGGTTGCAAAAAATTTTGTTTAATCAAATCATACATGTAAAAATGATGATAAACAAAAAATACAGGGCACAAAATTCAATGTAGAGCCCATGGATGAAGACAAGAGAATAGCCTTGAAGGAAGGCTATGCAGTCATGGCTGCACACCTACACCAAGAATCTGAAAGCCATAATGAAGAATCTACTGCACTAGATGAGACACAGGTAAATTGGTCAAATGAAAAGTAAATCAAATTGAATAGTTAATTTCGAACATAAATTGACTATTTCATGATAACAATGTGCATGACATTTCACTACAACCTTCAAATCCTACCACAAAACCTAGGTGTGATGAAGGCCATGATGTGCATCACAGTGTTGGACATATTAATTTGATATTGGAAATAAATTACATAATTATTAATAGAATTTAACATCTTTAATTGCAATTGGTTGTGTAACCTTTTTTTGAATATTTTAGAGCATGTTAAGCATGTTGAGGTGGTGGAAGATCAAAATGTTATTGTACATGATGATGTGGCATTGTCAAGTAAAGAAAAATGCATGTTATGTTCTACTGGTTAATGAAATACATGTAACAGTAAAAAAATGTATGCAAATTTAACCCATTTACTTGTTATTGCAACAGACCCCCCTTTAGTGCAGCAACATTGTCCTCCTCGAGACATGAGGAAGCATCATAATTTGAGATCACAACCGCAAGAGGAGGAAGATAATATTGATGGTCCTGTCAACCTTTACCTAAATAAGAAATCTAAGAAAAATCTAAAAAGAAATGATTTCTTAAATATGCTCTTTGATCAAACTTGTTTGATTAACTTTGTTGGATAATGAAAGAATGTTATTTTAAGTAATTATCTATGAATATTATGTATTAATATTGAATTATATGTCATGTTAATGAATATTGTTATGTGTTAATGAATTCTTGATTAGTGTTGTGTATTAATTGAATGTTATAGTTCATAAATGGATGAGTGAAGTGTGTAATTAGATGTTAATGGGGAATTTAGATTGATGTTATGGGGAGGGGGGGTGAGGCCAGATGATCTCTGACCTTTACGTGATTGGCCTTGTTAAGTAGAGAATATTAAAGTATTCTCAAAACCAAGTGAAGCTCAAACTAACACACCTTCATTATTTAATCAATTTCATTAATTCTAGGTCTTTGCTCATAAGTGCATTTTGAATGTGTCATTATCAAGAAACTATCAAATTAAAAACTAGAAGGGCCAATAGTCAACTTCTCATTGTCATTGTCTGGCATGATTCAGCTTCATTTTGTGTAAGTATTTGCGTATTGAATGCATCAACCTCTCTTGGCCTAATGTGGATTATTTCATTAGTTTGTGTTTTTGAGTAGGTGAAGTGTTAAATCAGATATCAGTTGGATCTATAAGTAGCATAGATATTCTATAGCTAATAGCCTAATACACCCACATGAATAAATTTACTTGTTGTCCCCTGAGGATTTACTGAAGAAAATAGTCCTTATGTGCTAAAAAATCAGTTGCTTTAGTGCTGCAATTGTAGATGATTGTATGCATGAATTCAATGACAAGAAATGAAAATTTAGGCTCTATGATAATGCTTGTCATCCTTATATGGTAGTAAAATGAATCCAAGAAGGAAGCTTTCAGGAAATATTTGGAGTCAAGCGGTGTGCTTGATACCCTCACAAAAGGTCTACAACAGTTCCTCTTATATGATGAAATGCTGAATCTAGAAAATTAATTTGTGAATTTGTATATATTTGTGAGATAATATATTAATATTGGTAGTTCCTCTTATATGATTAAATGCTGATTTTAGAAAATTAGTTTGTGAATTTGCATCCATTATTTTTGGATGCCTGAATGTTATGTTTTCCTTGTGAGGATTCAAATTAATTTGATTGATATGATCTTCGAAATGGTGTAGTATTCGTTTAGATTAATGTGATTTGTATTATCATATAATATCTCCGCTCTTATAAACTACCATGTTTCCATGTACAATTTACAATTATTTGTTCCAGTGTTCCAAAGATGAATCTGGATGATATCTTTGAGCAAAAGAATGAGGTTGCTAAAGCTATTGAAGAACTTGAAAAGGTTGATATATTCATATCAGTTTCATTTATTTATTGATGTGTATTGTCAATTGATTACTATAAAATATCTCTTAAATATCAAACAAGATGAAATTTGAATGCAGTATGATTCAATTGTTCATTTCTATGCTTACAGGCTATGTCAAACTACGGATATGAGATAGTTCAAACACTTATTGTGGATATAGACGTTGATGTGCATGTCAAGAAAGCAATGAATAAAATAAATGCAAGCAAGACTTTTACATCGAATACTAAATGTCCTTTTTACCATGATATTGTCAGAGATTGCTAGCATATACTTTTGCATTTTGTAAATGGGTTGATGGTATTCATTTATTTAAGAAAAACCCAACTCATTTGTTGGATACAATTGTCTGAAGGAGATTGTTGAATTAATTATGTGTTGTCTTTGATGTCACACAAATGTCATATCAATTATCAAGCTTAGTCAATCAGCAAAGTGATTTTCAGTGTTTACCGAGCTCAGTCGATCAGCGAGGCGGTTTTCTGTGTTTACCAAGATCTCTCGATCTTCAAAGGATGTTGCAGAATTCGTAGTGTTTACCGAGTTCACTCGGTCACCGAAGGAAATATTTTCAGATTAGTGTTTTCCAAGCAAGGTCGGCCCAGTAAAGAATTTTGTTAATTTGAGGAATAAAGTTTGTTTATTCAAGCCGACTATTGTAATGAGTGTTAATGTTTGTAATGACTATTAGTGCTAACTTGACAATCTGAATGGACAACCCGAATGGTATATATAGAAGGTCAAGTTTTGAATTAAAAGTGTGCAAGTGAAAAAGAAAGTGAGTGAGTGAATTTTGAAGGATGGTTAGATATCCTTGAGGAGCAACAGAGATATATTTGATCAGGAAGGATCTAGTGAAGCAGAACATAGATTTGTAATCAGAAATTTAGTTGCATCATTATTCAAGTCACTTCATTGTTACTTTCTTACCATTGTAGCAGTGATTTCAAAATCTCTTAACAGAGTTGGTTTAATAGCCATTTTGTAAATCCTCTAACAAGGTGACAGTTCTATAGAATTGTTTCAAAGACCTCTTACAAGGCCACTCCTAATAGGGTGATTAAATCCTCTAACAAGGTCACACCTAACATTATGTTTTGTAACCTTTAACCGGGTTGGCTACTAACAGGGCTCACTTCAGAAGAGTGAAAAATAGTAACTAGTTACATTGGTGGTTTTTCCCATATTGGGTTTCCACATTAAATCTAGTGTCTCTTGTGTTCATGTTATTTTGTTTATGCATGCATGTTAATCACTGATGAATACTTAAGAACAGTTATAATTAATACTCACTGCAATAACTGAGTTTCAGCATTTCTCTATATGTTTACCGAGTAATAGAAACAAATGATTTATTAAGACATCTAAGGGATCTATGGTAATATTTTTTTGGTTAACTGATTCACCCCCCCCCCCCCCCTCTCAGTTACTCCATCTATATTTCCAACACTCATTATCCTCAACTTTGTTCATATTTTTGTTCTATATCCATTTAGTTTATTTACCCAAAATTTCTCTCAATTTCACCATCATTCATTTCATTATTTTATATCAGCTACAAGAATGAGGGCAGCAACACAAGAAAAAGAAGAGGCAGAGAAAATTTTACAAATCAAGAGAGCAGAAACTTTCCTTATTTTATTTTTCAGTATGCATCAACACTTCCTTTTATGTTATAGATGTATATTTTATAGATTTGTATATTTATAATTTTAAAAGTTGTATGTAATATATATTGGGTCTGTTTGTAGCACCAATAATGAAAACTATTTTCTTGGCTGTCATACCATCCATCTCCATCAACAATTGGTTAAGGACTCTATCTGCGGCACCGCCAGCATCCCCAACACTTCTTCCATGTTGCAAACATGCAAACCAGTTATGCATCACTAGTCAGAGAGCCTATCTCAAATAGTTCAAACAAAATTCCTACTTAAATATATTCACCATCCTCAATTGAAATTCACTCATAAAAAATCAGCACACTTGTGTAGCAATAGAATCAAGCTTGTCAAAAAATAGGACGCAAGGAGCTGATCCTCTAGCTTTATAAAAAATTTCCCTCACATTAGCCTCGCTCTCTCCAAACCACATTGTTAACAATTCAGTTCCCTTCACACTAATGAAATTGGCCTGACATTTGTTAGCAATGGCTTTAGCAGATGGATTGCCAGTTGAGCCCAAAGTAGTCTGGAAGTGCTCATTACTAACGGCCATGGAGTTTAGAATCTCAGCATCTATTATCTCATCTTCTAAGTCTATAACATCCATCTTTTCCCTAATGCACTAAAGTGCAACCTCAGCACATAAAGTAGGAAGATCTGCTCCAATATATCCATGGGTATCCTTAGCAATCTTTTCAAGATCAACCTGTAACAAGAAAACTAAAGATAAATAGATACTCCATCAAGAAACATAAAGATTAATAAATGCTTTCAAAATCCAAGAACTATTTAACATTAGATATAGAAGTACAAAAAATAAGGCCCCAATATACATACATCATCAAAGAGCTTCATATTCTTTGTATGGATGCGAAGCACTTCCAACCTTCCCACTTCATCTGGAACCCCAATATCAATCTCCATGTCAAACCTTCCAAACCTTCTAAGTGTTGGATCAATACTATTTGGTCAATTAGTTGCTCCCATAACAATAACATGGGCATGTGATTTAAGTCCATCCATAAGCGTAAGAAGTTGAGAAACAATTCTCCTCTCAACTTCACCATGGGATTTTTCCCTCTTAGGAGCTATAGAATCAATTTCATCAATAAATATAATGGACGGGGCATTCTTCTCAACCTCCTCAAAATCCTTCTGAAGATTGCTTTCAGTTTCTCCAGCCAACTTTGACATGATCTCAGGTCCATTGATACAGAAAAAGAAGTCATTAGTTTAATTTGCCACTACCATAGCAATTAAGGTTTTCCCAGAACTAGGAGGCCCATAGAGAAGAATACCCTTTGGGGGCTTCACACCAATAGATTTGAAGAGTTGTGGGCATCTAAGAGGAAGCTCTACCAATTCATGGATCACCAATCAGATCCTATCTCTCAAATAGTTCAAACAAAATGAAAAAACCAACAATTTCACATAGAGCAGAGAAGATGGATTGCTAGAGCCCAAAGTAGTCTGGAAAATAGAACGAGCAGGGACCTACTGGCAACAAGCAGTAGAATGAGTGTGGACACCTGAAGATAAATATCTAGACTAATCATTGATCAGGATGTTGTTGGTGATTGGTCTAGATATTTATCTTCAATTATTTTTTAAACACTCCATGTTGTGTAGAAATTTTGCCCCACCTGCCTCGAAAGTCTGGCCTAAAATTGACCATTCTGTGTCAAAATGTGGCATTGCGAGTTTGGCATCTTGATTAGAGCCGTTAAATATTTTGACCAAATTTGGTCAAAATATGACTGTCATGAGTTTGGCATCCTGGTCGGAGTGACCAAATTTTTTTGACCCATATTGGTCGAAAGATCGACCAATACACAAACACTTACCAATGTTATCTTTGAACTAGGTTGCCCTCATTTTTTACCAATAGAGGAGTCGATCATTTGATAGGTTCAGTAATGGGTTGATATTTTGATGCCAATAATAGTGATGAACCCATTGGTCAACCATTTGACTGAGTTGGGTAGAAACTTTGACCAATAGTGCGTCGAAAAATGGTGCAAAATGTACTAGTGCATCCTGAGATGTCTGCCTTGATCCTGGATCTGCCTCCGCTACTACCTCCATCTCCTCCATGGGATCATCTATACCTATATATGTTTATGCCTTACAGTCACAAACCTCAACTCCTAAATCAAAATCTAGGGCATCTTGTGCCTCCTCCATAGGTGCATCCTACTAGGCACCTAGCACCTCATCATCACTACCAACACCACCTAATGTGCCACCCTCACCTTTGGTGTACCAATGCTACAAAACTGCTGGTCTACCTACTGGAACTATATGTGGTCTAGAAGGAGGCCTCATTTATCCTACTGGCCTAGGTGGCATCATCATTATTCTCAGCCTGGGTGGTGTAGGATGCACTATCAGGATTTGGACCTCCCTCCACCTCTGTCCTCTACCCATAGGGGTACCTATCACATCCTCAGCATCTTCCATGGTCAAAATAAGCTCAATGGGATCAGAGAAATGCCTCATTAGATGCTCTACTAGATATTCTATGAAAGCATCAGTAACACTTGCATCAACCACCTATGGCTGATAATCCCAATATCTGCTAACTAGCCCGCTGTACTCAAGGCTACACACTGTATAAGATATCTTGGCTGACCATCCCAAACCAATCTCTCACACTAGTTATGTGTAAGCTGTGAACTCCTATGGCTCATCTTGGATGAGTCCATACTGTCTCCAGATGCAAGTGATAGGGAATCTCTCAAGGACAGTGGTAGACCACCCTATCAATATCCAGCTCTGACAAAAATACTCAAACTGGACATGAGCTACTAGCCAAGCCTCAATCTACAAGTACGATCTCTAGGTGATGAATGTCATATCATCTAGCACCCACCACTAGTACTCAATGTGACCCATTCCAACCTGCATAATGAATCTAGAATATCTATAAATGAGTGACTCTTGTGGCTGCCTCTCATCTCCACATATCGGTCTACATATGGGAATATGTTCCCACGCCCAAATCTACAATACAATGGCACTAGATGCAAATGATTTTTCCTCATGATAGATGATCTCATGCATCTTAGAAAACATATGTGCCAGTAAGCACTGACCCCACCTAAGATGTCTAGGACTTGCCATCAAATGTGCAATCATGGGAGCCCACCCCATAAGAAGACCGTTTTGGCTCATGGTCAGACATGATCCCTTCGATCATCCCAACTATGATGCACTCTAAGTGGTGGGTCTTTCTGTATCTCTACACAACAATCTCCCAAGAGATCTATTGTGCAATCTACTCCTCTGCAGCAAACAATGTACGAAAGGCTGCTAAACCTATGTTACCCGCACTGATATAATCTAGGTGAGGGCCATGAAAAGGTATCCTAAGAATCCTATTGACATCCTCAAGTGTCATAGTGATATCCCCTATCACGAGGTGGAAATTCTGAGTCTCAAAATGAAAATGCTCAATGAGCGTAGTGATCAATCCATGGTTTACCTGAATATCAGGCAACCAGATAAGGTGCTCAAAATCGCACGCTGCAAGGTGCACTCTCATCAGGTCAGGTAAGGCCAAGCATGGTCTCTAAGTGGATGGATGTGAAATATGCACATGGAAATCTAGGTACATGACCTACATAGTACAAAAATAGGGAAACTATCAGAAATTGGATAAAAAATTAGGCTATGAATGCAGAAAATGAGAAAATCAACATATCAACAAGTGCATTAAAGGCTATAGAAATCAGCTATGAAATCAAAATTTTTGAAAAATTGACCTAAGGATCTAAAAAAATGCTCACTATTTTCCATACAACAATATACTTTGTCCCATACGACACTTAATGGTTATATGACACTATATAGGTTCTCGCACGACACTTGAGGGACCCGATGAAATGTCATACAACAAATGGGTGTCCCTCATATGACATACACCTATAACACACATGACACTCTCTTTGGACTTGGAATGTTGTACGAGTCACAAAAGGTTGTCATACGACTTATCGTGATGCAAAATTTCAAAATTCAAACTCATCCTAAAAAGATCCTAAAAAGCATGAAAAAGCTATAAAATTGAATTCATAGAGAGGCACATAGGTCCACTTACCAAATTACCATACTATTGAGTTCTCTGATATCGCTGGTTGTGCTCAAATCGATGGGAGGAAACAAGAACCTTCATTTTCACTCAGAGGGCTCCACAAGGTTTTCTAAAGTCAAAAGGTTAAAATGATTTGAAAATGACCCTTTTGGGCCTTATATAGGTTTTGACCTAATTTTTCAAAGTGCTCCATTTTGCGTGAAAATTGCACCCCTAGCTAATTTCAATGTTCTAAACCCAGTTTCAAGATCAAAATCAAAATTTGAGATTGTTTATATTGTCAAAATTGTGAATTAAAATTTTCAGACCCAGGACGGTCGGCTGCTTGCATAGCTGACCTTCATAACATCACAGGAATCCAGTATTCAACTTAACTGATTATCTAACATCAAACTCTTCAAATTTCAACTTGGTCAACCATGGTCAACTCATCATCAAGCCTAGTCAATCTTGGCCAACAGGACCTCCAAATGATGTAGAACGCATCTCCAGATGTGCATAACCACTTCTAAAATCGATTACATCACCTCTAAAATTAATTCATGCTGGCTTTCTTGCCCGATTTCAATTTTCATCCCAAAGGGGGCATGGTATTACACATCATTAAACAAATCTATCAAATCAAAATTCCCTCAGCATCAAGAAAACAACCACATCTAGTTGTTGATTTATCAAAAGTCCTCGTCGCTTGGGGCACATAGGTTGGCGCATATCAGATTCATCGAAATCCATATCAATCTAGTATTTTCGCAGAACTTGTAAACTTTATCAGCTCTTCGTAACCATCATTTCATTAGTGTTATTTGCTTGATTCTTCATAACTGAAGGGTTTGAATTTGGCATCCTTTCGATTCCTTTGGACAATCAGGTCTAGATTCAGGATAGTCACTTCCTTGTAATCATAGGTTCATTATTGATATCATTAACATCATCTCAATTCTTTGGTCAATTAGGGCCTAAATAAACATCTTCAAATCAATCAATTGATTTCTATCTCGGAATCAGTTACTCTTTCAGGATAAGTTTCTCCACCACATAACTGAGTCCAGACATCATAAAAAATAGATTAATCTTTGAACCACTGTGCTTCACACAATAATTAAAAAAGGGGCAAAATGTAATACCCCAAAAATGGGCTTCAGAACCATTGACCTCCTACATGACAAATCGATTGAAATCAACATAAAAGTCCTAACCTAAGGTATATCTCCACATCAAATTATCAAAACCCTAATCGATCCTACCCTAATTCTACATTGGGGAATATTCCTAATTCATTTTAATCATCTTTAATTAAATATTATTTGGTGATAAATGACATTATTTTATTTATCCTAAAGTTAATTAATTGAATATGTTGAATATTTGATTAATTAAATTTAATTCTGCCACTTAATTATTTAATTAGATTTAATTGCATTTATTCCTAATTAATATTATTTTTATTTGACAATAAATCAAAAATTGTTAAAAATAATTAATTGAACATTTATTTAATTGATTAAATCAAATTGTCAAATTTAATGGTATAGTTTTGGGATAAAGTTTGATTAAACAATTGATTAACCCATAAATTATTCAAAAATCAGTTAAGTTGAGAACAAAACACATGAAATATTAAATAAATTCATAATTATCCATGCACAATTAGAAAAAATAGTTAAACTCTAAATCAACAAATCAATTCAATTTGTTAACTTTTTGGACTCAACATGTGATTGTGAGTTAAAAAGTGATCTAGACTTCTGATTGGAGTTAAAAAGCTGATTTTGCATGATTTTGTGAGTTAACTCTTTTTATTTTCTGATAACTCAACAATCAATCTGATTAGGGAGATATTTTTGGCTTTTCATGAGTTCTCACAGAACCTGGATTTCTATATAAACGAGGCTCAGTCCTTCACAAACGATCCTTCAACTACGAATATGGAGAATCTAGCTCATGCAATCTGGTGATTTGTGAGATTGTGCTATTTTGAGATTCTTATTTTCCATTCATTTTCATAGAATTTATATCATAACTAGATTAGATTGCATTCCATTTTCATACAATTTTAGATCATTTCAAATATTTTTTCATCCATATTGCACAGATAAATAAAAAATATAGCTTAATCTGCATCTATATTTCATTTTCTTTTCATCATAAAATCCTTCATTTAGGTGTTTCATTGTCACTGATCTGGGTCTAATTCTAAGAATATCATACTCGCATCTACTAGAAGACAGTAAATTGCCTTTTTAGCAATATTTGTCTTATTTGCAGATTTTTGGATTTGTTAACCTCTAATGTTTTACTGAAGTGTTGTGTCCACAACTAGGTACAATTTCACACACATAGTTGTGTCATCATCACTACTAGAAGTAGAATCATCAAGAATAAAGGACCTTTTTTGCAACACAGGGTTTTCAGATGAAGAAGCAATGTCATTAGAAGAACCTTTTCACTTGTTACTAGGGTTCCTGACATTATCCCATGAAGATTCAATTTCATAATACACCTTTGTATCAAATTCTTCCCCATCATCTTCGTCATCCTCAAAATCATCATCTCCAGAGTCTAAAGGCTTCAAAGTTTGAGGTTCAGGAGAATTGGGCATGAAGTGCTCATAAATGAGAAGCATAAGGTCGTCATGCATCATATAATTTCCTTGAGGCTTCTCTTGGTGATCTTTGAAGCTAGAATTCAAGGAATTCAAGAGGTATACACAAGATAAATCTTATCCCCATAGAGAAAATGATTCAAGAGCACAAAATGATAGTCGTAAACCCTATAATGCCTTACATGCAAAGTAATGTACTACATCATAGAAAAGATAACTCTAGGCCATACCTTTTTAATAAATTTAAAATAATAGTAGGACTTCTTCTTTCCCTTGACCAAATGAAACTTCTCATCTTCCTCTTTTGAAAATCTCTTGATCATCGAATCATTGAGGCGTCTGTCTTTCTAGAAGTTTCTACCACCTCTAGGGAGGCTAGTAACCACTGCAATTATCTCCTTAGTAATTTTAATAGTTGTACCACCCAACAAAATTTTCCCATTTTGCCAATACTTGATGAAATATTTGGTGACCGCAGTATCCCTCCTATGAATTTTTTCCAAATACCCAGCCAAACCTCCCTTCTTGAGCAAGTTCCAAACTTTTTCTTTATTTTTCCAACTCTCACGGGAGAAGGGCTCCATCCTTTTCCTATTTCCTCCCATTTTAGCACATGATATGCCTTCCTCAGAACTAAAAACCTTAAAATTATTTGTACAATGTAGAAGACACACCCAGAAAGCATGTCGCCCCTGATGCCAATAATTAACCAAAGTGTTTTGAGGATACTTGATATCATTAATATTAAAAGAAATACTCTTCATCATGCTAATTGTCATCAATAAATTGAGTTGTAGCAGAACCATGGGCATGATCATATAACAATAATATTTTAATTCTGTGTGGAATGTCTAGCTCATTCTACCATTTCATAATGTCACTTGAATTCAGAGATTCATTAGAAAATTTGTGAGCAACCACATTCACCTCCCTATACCCATGAGATATATGACACAATTCAAAATCCTTGATGATCTCTTTAGCCATTATGATGTAATTATGAATAGTCCAAGAGGAAGGAATAATACCTTTCAGGAAATTAATAATCTTGCTAGAGTCGCCTTCAATCCAAACCTTAGAGAAATTAAGATCTTTAGCCATTTTAATACCTTAGTAGGCCACCATAGCTTCAAAAACATGGTTATATTAGATGCCGATGGAAAAATAAATCACCACCAACAAATAACCTTTTTCATTTCTAATAACACCACTGCAACTAGTTTTTCCAGGGTTTCCTTTTGAAAATTGATCTTGACCCAAATAGCAGGAAGAAAACCCCACACCACATCTTCCATAGTATTATTAGGGGATCGACCAGAGTTCTTATAATTCACCTTCCATAGGAGACAAATTTCTTCTTGAGAGGGGGAAGTCAAGATAGGAAGCTCCATAGACATGTTGACATTTTTAGAGATAGCCCTCCTAATTTTAAACTCAACCACATTAGGAGAAAGATAAGTACCATGGAAAATGTGCTTATTTCTCTCCTTCCAAATACTCCACAAAGTATGAGGAAGAATAAAATTCCATAGGATCTTGAGATTCCTTCCACTAAAGGGACAATGCCATTCCAAAAAAAATCCTAGATATTATTAGGGAAAGTCTAGCTCATTCTGAGGGAAGATAAGATCTTAGACCATATAGAGATAAAAAATGATAATGAATGAAGAAATAGTCAACCAATTCTTGGTCCTTCAAAAAAGACTGCACCTGTTGGTTAAGTAAAAACCACTGTGATAGAGATTATCAATAGTAAGGATTTTATTATGAACGGAACACCCAAAAAAATATTCACCTTGGGTATGGGATTTTTAAGTAAATCCCAGGCCCAGCAAGGAGGAGGTTCCTCTTCCAGGGACAAAAAATTCGAAGCAAAAGACACTGAGAAGAAGCTAGAAGGGTTATCCTTCCAAATGGGCTCATCCATCCTATCCTCTAAGAGAGCCATGACTCTGAGGGCATTCTAAATAGGAGAAAACACCTTCTCAATATCTTTCAAGTTAACCCAAACCCCATTATGCCAATACTCCACCACCAGACTACCAAAATTATCCTTACTAAATTTTATAAAAGGAGAGAGAGAGGATAGCTGATTTAAAGGGGAATTTAAAATCCAGGTATCCTCCCAAAAATATGATGTTTTTTCCATTCCCTATCTTCCAAGAAAGGCCTTGGATAAAAGAAGGTCTAGTATGAATAACATTATTCTAGATGAGAGATCCATTAGGAGGGTCAAACTCCTTAAATATTTGGAGAGAGAGATTATTGTGTAAGTATTTTTTATACCAGATAGTACTCCATTCACCTTTATCATGGAACAATCTCAAAAAAAATTTATACAAAAGAGTACTATTCATCATCTTGGTCCTCCTAATTACCAACCCTCCCATAATTCTAGAACTACAAACTTTGTTCCAAGCCACTAAGGAGAGTCTCTTCTTATCTTTGATAGAAGAACAGGGGAATTTTATCTATATTCTTTCAATTGTATTTGTGAATTTAGAAGGGAAACTCCAAGTGTAAATAGGTATGCTTTGCACATAAGACTTTAGAAGCTAAACTTTACCAACCAACCTTAAGAGTTCTCCCTTCTAACCAACATGTTTCTTATTAAATTTATCCACTAGAGAGTTCTAGAAAGACTCTAAAGGTTTAGAGCCTAGAGGGAGGTGAAGGTAAGAGGAAGGGATAAGATCAATCTGGTAGCCAAGAATAGTGGAAATTCTTCTTTGTCTTTCCTCTGGAGTGTTGATGAAGAAAAGGGAGATTTTATCCTAGTTAATGAGCTGATTTGAAGCCTCACCATAGCAATTTAGAGAAGAATTAAGAACTCTTTCCTCTTTAATAGTAGACATACCCATGAAAATGGCATCATCCAAAAAAATTTCATGGGCACAAACAAGATTAGAAGAGGAAGGATTGAGACCTTTCAATTTCCCTTTGTCAATCAAATTATTGATATATCTATTGAGGTAGTCAACCATAATAACAAAATGAATAGGTGATAGAGGATCTCCCTATCTTAGACCCCTAGAATCTTTGAACAAAGATGAAGGAGATCCATTGGAAAGGAGTGCAAAGGAAGCCAAAGTATCCAATTAAAGAATAATTTGAATAAATTTAGGATTGAAAACAAAGGCTACAAGGAATTTCTCCAGAAAAGACCAATCCACTCTATCATAAGCCTTTAAGAGATCAAGCTTCATCAAGAACTCCTATTTCTTAGAAGAGGAAAGGGAATGAATATTCTCATGAACAGAGAGGACCAAATCCAAAATTTGACAACCAGGCACAAAACCATTCTGTTGAGGGAATATAATTTTGGAGAGAAGAGACAAGATTCTCACGGTGAGGAATTTTGAAATAATCTTGTAGAAAGAATTGCAAAGGCTGATAGGTCTGAAGGAATCCAAATAGTTGGCCCCCAAAAACTTAGGCATAAGGAAAAGAAAATTCCCATTGATTTCCTTTAGAATATTTCTAAAACCAAATAATTTTTGCACCACCCTAACAACATCATGCTCCACAATATGCCAAAAGGAGTGAAAGAAAAGAATAGGCAAACCATTAGGGCCAGGATATTTATTTCCTTCAAAAGAAAAGATAATAGACTGAATTTACTTCACCAATGGGATAACCAAAAGGGAAATGTTGAAGCCCTCATTCACCACTAGGGTGATACAATTTAGGGGTTTCTCTTGATCTTGAAAATTGAGATTCTGATCCATAGAAAAAATATTAGAAAAAATATCCTAGCTTCAACCATAATCTCTTCTTCCTTATCAATCTTAGAGTTGTTGGAGATCAAGTAAGAAATCCTATTAGTAGTTTTATGTTTAAGAGAATTTGTGTGGAAGAACCTAGTATTCTTGTCTCCCCCAGAAAGCCATATTGATCTAGATCCCTACTTCCAGAATCCACTTCCATCAAAATGACATTATGGTAATTGGCAAGGGCCATATTTTCCTCTTCTTTAGAAGTATTGGTATATCCCTCCTTTTGAATCCTATGCTGGATAACTTTGAATCCATATCTTTTTATTTCTCAACTTCTTAGCCACTCTGGACATGGTAGTACCTTTGAATTCAATATTCCACTAGTCATATATGCAAGGTTCCAAATTAGGATGGACAGTCCACATTTTCTCAAATCTGAAAGGAAGATTGCACTTACCAGATAAAAGATCAACATTAAAAGAGATAGGAGAGTGATTAGAGCCAATCCTTCACAAAACAACAAGATTACAATTATACTAAGTAAACCATTCATTCAAAATGAGAGCTCTATCAAGCTGGCCTAGATTAAATCATTACCACTATGTCTATTGGACCAAGTGTAATTATCTCCCTAGAGCTCCACATCATGAAGAGCTTGAGAGTTAATGAATTCCATAAGATCCATTCTATTGTCCAATTGAGAGGGGATACCCCCAAATGTTTCATTCTACCTCAGGGGGTATTAAAATCCCCCATAATAATCCATCTTTCATTACAAAAAATTTTCCTCACATCAACATGTCTTTTCCAAAATTTATTCCTACACATCTTAGAGTTAGGATCGTAGATGTTTGCAAGGTCCATGAGGTACCATCCCTAATATGGTTGAAATTCAAAATTGCCAAATTATTCCCTTCAAAGAAATGAGTTCTGACAATATGATCTTGGTTCCAAAAAATCACAATACCTCCCGAAGCTCCTTCTAAACTACTACCAAAACTTCTTTCATTTTTAAAGATTTTGATACCTTTTGCCTTCTCTTTAACCATCTTAGTTTCTTGAATAAGGATAATATCAGGCTTATGATCTCTAGAAAGATTTCTAAGTACATCTTGTTTGTGAGAACTATTTAGTACTCAGATATTCTAGGAGTTTACTTTCATTAATTCTTAAGTGAGAAGGATTCCTAGATGGTAATTTGAGTTACATCCACTATGTTCTTATTTGCTTCTTCTTCCCTCATTTTATTATATGATTTCCTCCCTGGAGTAGTGAGATGTACTCCCACATCAATTTTAAATTTATTTCTACTACTAACTGAAGAAGGAAGGATAATCTTGGCTATTCCTTTTTTTGTTTCCTTCCTATTCACTACCAATAAGAAATCATCCTCCTTAGGAGTAGAGAGACAAAATTCTTCATTAGCTACATCACTAATTTTCTCCTACATTTCCAAATAATCATGTTTGAGAAATAAGGGATCCACAGGTAATGAAGATTTGACCACTTCCATACTTGACTAAGATGCAGACATCAGAGAGGGGCTATAATTTCAAATATTGCAATTTTGAGCATCGTCCACTTCTTGAGCCCAAGAATTTTCCTCAACTCCCTCATCAACATCAATGAATGAGTGCTCCACCTTCAAAGGCTCTACATTTATTTATCCTTCCTCCATACCCTTCTCCATACCTACATTAGGAGGTCCATTACACTCCTCCTCCAATCCATCCTTCTAACTAACAATGCCCACCTCATTAGTATTGATTTCCTCAAGATTGTTAGTAGAAATAGGAAGACCTTCCTCCACTATCTGAGTCTTATTTTCCTTAGAAGAGTTCTCAAGAGAATCTAGGATAATGGAAGAGCTATTGATCTTAACTACACTCTCCTTATGAATAGAATCCTCCTTCCAGGTTTCATTATTGTTCGATCCTTCCCCCAAATTATTAAATTTCTAGATCCTTCTAGAAAATGTTCCTAAGGGATTACTCACTCCTTTCACAGCTTTTGCATTAGGAGGTTTTAAAGGAAAATGTTTGGCCTAATGACTTGCTTTCTTGCAAAAGAAACACACAAAGGGGATGCTTTCATATATAATTTCCAAAGTCCATTTTCCTATCTTCGAGATGATATCTAGAGAAGTAGGCATATCCACATCTTGTTCCACCCCAACATAGATTATAGCATAAGTCTATTGTCTCCTATCAATAATAACTGGATCAATAGAAATGAATCCCCCAAAACAACTCTCTATACCAAAGAAAATATCTTCTATCCAATACTCCATAGGAAGACCAGGGAAACAAATACAAATGAGGGTTTGAATGAAAAAGGATGAGTCATTCAACTCCATATTAGGGATCCATTTATGTAGCACAAAATTATTTTTTCTAAAAAATCGTGGCCCAACACAAAGAATATTTTCCATGTCTTCATGACAGGAGAAGGAGAAAGCAAGAAAACCTTTATGCATAGCCAAAATATCCACTTGCCCCTTTAGCTTCAATTTACAGATCACAAAGGCTCTAATAAAATCTATATTGGGTCTAGGAAAAGGAAATATTTTGATGAGGGAGGATTCCATAGAAGAAATATTATGAGCAATAACCACATCATGAATAGACACAACAAATTTCCCAGACGTCAGGTCTAAAATATTATGTACTAGAGGAAAAGAGGACTTACCTATGGATTTTTCACCAAAAAGAGAAGACCAAGAATTAGGTATTAGTACCTTGGGTAGGTCTACCATGTGGGATTCATGAGGCTTGACCCCACCCCCTTGGTCAGTAGGATCCAAAGGAGACTTGATCACTTCTGCACAAACCTTAGGAGGTTTGTTAGGACCATCCTCTGAACTTGAGAACTGTTGTCCTTCACCTATAGCCTATGAAGTATTAGCAACATTGTTCCTACCTTGGAAATTCAAAAACACAGTTCATGTTCCTTCTCCCACTCCCATTTTCATTCAAGTGCACTAATGATTTTGATTTTTTTTTGGGACTTGTATAATCTAATTTTCTTCATCGTCATCTAATTCATAAGTACATGAATTAACTTATTTTTTATAATTCTCATCAACTTTTACATTAGCACTCTCAACTACCTTTCTCAATTGATTGTTAAAATTTTAATAAGATTTTCTCATTGTAGAATAACCAAGAAAGATACCTTCATCACACCTAGGATCAAGCTTCCCTAATTCTTCATCTATCTTCATATATAATTTTATTTAAAAAATTCTAAAATACTTAATTGTAGTAACATGACCATACCAAAGTTTATAAGGAATCTTACCTGTACCATGCTTTATCTAAACTCTGTTCAATGTGTAGACTTTAGTGCTCATATCTTCTCTTTAGTACATATGAGGTACATTTCCTTCTATCATCATAGTTATTGCAGTGTCAAGAATATATCTATTCATTCACTCAATAATTCCATTCTACCATGTGGTTTAGGGAGATAACATTTATCTTCTTATTCCATTATTTTCATAGTATGCATTAAATTCTCTTGAAGTAAATTCTCCACCTTTGTTTGATCTCAACCATTTTAGCTTCATTCCTATCTCAATCTCAACCATAGCTCTAAAGATCTTGAATTTGTCAAAAGATTCATATTTTTCCTTAAAAAAATGTAACCCACATCATCCTTGAATAATTATCAATGCATAGTATGAAATATTTGTTACCATAATAAATCCTAGTTCTAGTATGACCACATAAATATATATGCACCAAATCTAACAATCCATTTGAAGAATATGTCTTTCTTTTAAAAGTAGATCGTGTTAGCTTTTCCAATTGACATTCCTTGCACATCAAAATATCAGGCTTAAATAATCTAGGTAGATCTTCTACAATATGGGTAGCACTTATCTTCACAATGTTATCAAAGTTTACATGAAAAATTCTCTTATATCATAACCAACTATCATTAATTCTAGCAATCAAACATTTATTCTTTGTGCTATTCAAATGAAAAATATTACCTCTAGTCTCAGTACCTGATACAATCTCATTTTTAGAGCTTCCTCTAATTGTGCACTTTCCATCCTTCAATTCCAACACGTATATTTTACTAACAACCTATCCAACACTCAAAATATTATGCTTCAAACCATCAACATATAGAACATCATCAATATTATTCTTACCATATAGTGTAATCAAACCTCTTCCTCTAATAAAACAAGGAGTATTGTCACCAAACCTCATAACACCACCATCATACCTTTCTAATTTCATAAATGTGTTCTTATCTCCAGTCATATGATGTGAGCAACAACTGTATATCACACATTCATCTTTTATTTCAACATGTGTAGCTAGGGATTTTTCCTCATTCAATAAGGTAGGATTATCATATTTAATATAAATAAAGGCAATCTCATCTTCACTCTTTTTAGATTCATCATCAGTCACACCATCAATAGTAGCTAGATAAATTTTCTTATGATACTTAGGCTGAAACTTTCTAGGCTTATACTTTGGTACACTCTTAGGACTTCTAAAAGAAAAATTACCAATCTTATTGCAAGAAAAATATTTCAAAGGTAGCTTCCCTTAATACTTACCTACACCTTCAGGTACTATTTTTGCAATTAGGGCTTCTAGCTCTTCTATCTTTCTTTCTTGTTTTTCAGTATCTTCCCATTCCTTAGCATATCTAGATCCAATCTTAGATGAAATCTCTCCAAACTCATACTTTATCTTATCTTGAGAAATAGTAGCTTTAAATGAAGATTCATACTTAGGAATATTTTTATGAAGTCTAGTCATTTCAAAAGTAGATAACTTACCAACTAGTGAATCCCTTATTACTTTATAAATAGCCCTAATTTCATCAATTGCACTAACGTCTTTATCATAGGTAGGAGGCAAAGTTCTCAAAATTTTAGAAACAATCTAATCATCATCCATTGTTCCACCAACACTTTTGATTCCACAAACAAGTTATGTCACCTTCTAAACAAAGGCTTCAATATTTCATCTTCACTCATCCTCAAGACTTCTAGCTTTCCTTTCATGATTTGCAACTTTTACTTCTTCACAAGAGAGTCTCCTTCATGAAATGCTTCCAATTTTATCCATATCTCATATGCAGTCTCCAAGTCCATGACATTTGTATATTTAGTACCTAATAAGGCACTCAACAACTCTTCCTTGGCTCTCATGTTATATCTAAATTATGTCTACTCATTAGCACTAGAAATGACCAAATATGCAGGAGACTAGTAATATTTCTTTGTAACTTACCAATACTCTTCTCCAATACATCATAAGTGTGTAATCATTCTTCCCTTATATATAGAATAGTTGGATCCATCAAATCTTGAACTATCCTTCTTAAAGGTTTCCATCCCAAATCACCTCGACCAATTAAGCTTCAAAACATGATTTCTCTCTAATACCAATTGTTAAAAATAAGGCAGCATACACAACATAGAGGGGGACTGAATCAGTTGTTTCCAAAACAATTGTGTCAAAACATAAACTTATGAATATTTAAATTCTTTACTTGGTGTGAGCATTAAAAAAGTGAACCAAAATCACAAGAACACATAACACCCAAATTTTTGCATGGAAACCCAATTAAGGGAAAAATCACAGTGGGGATCAAACCCAATAGATGATGTACTAGCACATATAATATTGTTAAAGGTACAATAGTGGAATGCACATGCATTTATGATCACTTTCTAGATCTCACTACTCAAATACAACTGAGAGAAACAACCTTGAGATTATAATAAGGGAAACAACCCAAGGTGGACTACAATTCATTGTTGACAACAATCCACTAATTTATAAACTGACTATTACAATCTCTGATATGACTCTCAGATTCCACTCACACCTCTTCACATCTCTCTCTCTCTCTCTCTCTCTCTCTCTCTCTCTCTCTCTCTCTCTCTCTCTCTCTCTCTCTCTCTCTCTCTCTCTCTCTCTCTCTCTCTCTCTCTCTCTCCTTCAATAGTAACAACTACATCTTTAAATATATTACATCAACATATTACAATAAGGTTGGCCAGGTACCTAATTGCAAAATATTACAAAGAGAAATACAAAATCCTTGATGGGATCCAAGACATGTTTTCAAAGACATATCTAGGACCCAAACCTTCATTCATGAATACACGTTGAGCCATAGATCACTCTGCAAATATTTGCAACACACTATCCATCAATTCAACCAAGAATACCAACACACCATAGGAAAATCACTGAATCTAATCACATAACCCAATGCAATCCACCAACACAAATCAGACATGATCTATAAACATCATCAAGAAACATAAATTACCACAACAACACAAACATCACTATCTTGGAATTTAAAACTATATCTGTATTGTTCATCAAGCACACTAAACATCAACCTTTGTAAATAAAGAATAATAGTTTTCCAGCATCCAAATCATGAACCATATGAGTTGAGAACACACATACATGTCCTTAACTCACCACCAAGTTAGAAACCAATACTATTGCATAAATGATCCTCACTGAATCAAAAATGGCAACACTCTTATATTTGGAATAACTAGAAAATTGTTCTTTGATAAATCACTCATAATGTCCTCAATTCTCAATGTGAACCTCTGCAACTTGAACAAGATCAAGTACAAATATTAAAAAAAAATTCTAAAACTTTGCAACAACTAATCTTTAATATATCATCCACATCATTCATAAATTCACACTAAACAAACCAGGGAATAAATAAATATGTTGGCATAAATGACAAACATAAATGTCAGCACATATATGCGTGAAATATCCAACATAGGAGATAAAAATATTGAATCTTTTAGTATGTTCAAGTGGTTTTTCCATGAATTTAAGGAGCTTCAAGCTAAACAAAGATCCATGAGTAGTAAAATGGAAGTGATAGAGTCCTCTATGCCTAGAAATACAAGTGGTCATGTTACTAGGGAGGGCACTACTGCTACCATTTTTGAGGTCAACAAGTCATCAATTCTCAATGGATTGATAATGAGAATAATTCTATGGTTGATTTCCTCAAAAATACTTTAGATACCATTGAAAATATCAAGAAAAATCATGGAAATAGCCTATCTTAGGTTGAGGATAATGCTAAGAAAATCCAAGCCTCCCTTTAGAATTGACTCAAAGCCAAAGGATCATCAAGAATACTATCGAGATGATGAAAATTATGGTGGAGAATCTGGACAAGGTGCAATAAGAGAACATAGTTGTGGACCTAGAAGATGAAAATGAGAAAGGCCAGGGGGACTCTATGTTTAGCAATAGAACTAGGGCTAAACTCAAAAGGAAATCCAAACATCCATCTCTAGAGTTGTAGGAATTGAAAAAAGTGTCTCTAAATATGAATCAATTGGAAGTAAAGGTCATTGAGACCCTTAAGAATCTAGTGTATCTTGTGGAAGCTGAGATTCATGGTAGATTATATAGAAGACATAGGGATCCTTGATCCATAACCACCTTGTCAAACAGCCTTGGCATTTGATCCTAGATCACCAAACAACCATAAGTTTTTGGATCAAGTGCAGAGGGTGGAAATGATTATGGTGATCTTTGATAGTTTGTTAGATAACATAGTAAAACATTGACAATAATTATGTTGTTTCAGCCCAATAAGTTTATACTGGTCTAATGGCCATCCCTATAGAGTTAGACACTCAAACTTTGGCATGGGAGAGAGAAGAAACAAAATGGGCAAGCCTAGTAATGCAAATTAACAAATTTCAAAAATTTAGAGTCATGAATTTCCTAATTGAGAATATATCCAAGAACGTAGATGAGAACATTTTGTATGCCTAAAAGAAGAACATGGAGTGACGCGTTTCTATCTTGAGGAGGGGGAAAGAAAATATATTAAATTCAATAAATAACTATGAGAATTAATGAAATCCCTCATAGATGAACTATGATACAACCATGTTTTGTATCTTGATGAAAATGACATCATCAATAAATATGAAGACTCTTCCCTTGTGAAATGAAAGGATGAAATTATAAAGGTTAAAGAAAGAAAGCAGTTGGTAGTCGAGGATATCTCCATAGTGGAAAAAGTTGAGGACTTACTGTACATGTGCTTTGGTCACTTTCTGAACTGAGTAGAAAAGATTAAGGATATCAAACATGAAAGAGATGTATGGAGGTAAAGAATGATGCATGCCAACATTCCTAATCTTAGGCAGTGCAAGATTTTGTGGGATTATACAAGGAATGGAAAGCTTCTCATTCACCTCTAGCACACCATACACCCTCCACACAATCTGAAGATTCCCTATCTCAAGGACCTGGCGATGTCTGATTTTGGGAAAATTTAGTTTTTGGTAGTAAAGGAGGGAGGGTAGTTATGATAGGCAGTTAAGGTTTCTATAATTTTAAACTCTAGTTTTACTAAAAGTAAGTTTAGAAGTGGGTTTTAAAGAAAAAACTTTCATTATCTTTTGTAATGGCTATAAATGCTTGACCATAAGAAGAGAAAAGGGTTGGATATTTTTATAGAGATACTAATACTATATCTATAATTTTTTTTGATGTGAATGTTTTCTGAAGATATCTTTTATCTTTTAATGAATGAAAAAAAACATATTATTGCTGGTCTGAATCTTTGTGTTCAAGATTGTCAGAGTTGAATTTCTTCGTGAATTCGGTTTTGGTTGAATTTCTTCTTTAGATCATGTTTTCAATGATATCCATATGAGAAGTATAGAGTGAGAAAGACTTGTTTATTAATTAATTAATACTTACTCTATTAATAAAGATCTTTGAGTCTTCCTAAAGTGAATGTTATGAAATTTTACAATTATGTTCATTACATGTTAATGAGATGAATATTATACACCTTTTACTTTCAAGTGAAAAGTAAATGAGAATAGTTAGAGTAGTATTAATTCCTTGAAAATCATATAAAGGGAGTTGTACCTTTCAAAAATTCAGAGGGAAATTAATTTGGATTACCCTACTATTGATACAATTAGTGTTATTATTTTTATATATCATAGAAGACTAATTTGTTAGCCAAAACCCTATTAGGAGTAACCTTGTTTAAGTATTCCAAACCCTAGTTAAAGAGTCACCCTATTAGAGGATTTAAAAATTAGACCAGTTAAAGTTTTCATGGTTAAGGGATTTTCTTGCAGAACTTATTATGATTCAAAAAGTACAATGATATAGGTGTAGCACTTCTCCTTTTCTTGTTTAGATCCAATTAAACACAAAAATTCTTTCTCCTATAGATGATCTTCAATGTTCACTCGACTGCACCTTTGCATCCATGATCTAAACTTGAATAAATCACTGATTAACATATATATGCATTACATACTCATTAGGGCCTTAGTTGACTTACAAAACATATTATACCAATCATTCCTACTTGATCCATGAACCCTAAAAGTATTACCAATTGTTAATTACAATTTAAAGTCCATGTTGGCATTCATATCCATTGCACATTATATTTAAATCAAGAATAGTCAAATCTTTTGACTTCTTTAACATGCTTCCAACACTTGATTAAATCCTATCACCTCGAATAATGTAACATCAAATAATTATTACAAACCTATTATGCCACATCACCTTGACACTTGGATCACAACTAGATCCACTATAACTGACTGCATCATCACCACTCACCGATTTAACATCAACTAATCAAACTTATTCAAACATTTTGCTAACTTTCACAGAGTGATCTTTTATCCCCTGAAAGAATGCCTTCTAGTACACCTATCAACTTGCGATCATAGTCTCAACAAAATATCCTAGTCAAGATAAACATATCATGACCACAACACTTGGATCCATACCAATTTGATAAAATAATCAAATCATTCATCCTTTGGCATTATTTGTTCTTTAGTATGTCCTGATACCCTTCAATCAATCATAACTCACTCCATACTTTTTCCAATAACATGTGATCATGCAAAATGCATCTAGCGACATCTCAGGGTCTCCCATAAGCATCGATCATGTCCCAAAATCTAAGGCAAAACCCACCATTTTTTTTTTGTATCAATTAGCTAATGTTACACAATGACATGGTTTAAGTGTTTTAAAAGTTCATACTAGAACGATGTTGTTGGGTAAACCAAATTCCATAGAGGGTAACTAGATTAAGGTTGATTGGGAGATTGAGGGGAATCATGACAAGCGTAGACTAACTTTTCAACATCCCTCGATTGAGTATAACATCTAGGTCTAACCCAAGTCTATAATTGGCTAGGTTAGATTATTTAATTCGAGCACAATTTATTTATTAATGATCATTTAACATATTAATTAAATTTTCCAAAGATATTTCCCTTGTTACCCTAGTTAGCATAATTATTAAAATCTACAATTCACAAAATAAATAAAAGCATCTTTACAGTTAACCTCTTACCTAGGTTTATTTAAATTATATTAGATTAATTAAAATCTACTAATAAAATTATCTTTATGCTAGATGATTAAACAATTAATAATTCGGCCCCTAGATAAATTCCCTTCAACAATTTCTAACTATATCATTGGTTGGTTAATCTAGTTATAACATTATTAAAATTGTCAGTTACAACTATGCGTTAAATCCCTTAAAGGTCATATTAAATTATTAAAGAACAATAAAAGTTCATTTATATCCATGAAATTAGATTGGCCAACACATATTAAATAGTTTTGAAATTCCACTAAATAAATTAAAAAAATAAATAAATAAAGTATATTGCCAAAATTAAATTACCCAAATAACAAATTAAAAGGGATCTTATACAACTAAATCCCAAAAATAAAATAATACTTCTAAAGGAATAAAAATAAAAACTTATTAAAGGACAAATAAAATTCATCCCTAAATCGGACATGACCCAAGTGGAGAGAAGACGGGAAGAAGAGAAATAGATTCATTTTGAGATTTTTTTCCTTCCCTCTTTTCTCTCTTCTCAACTCTCCAAACCCTAACCTAGAATTAGGGTTAGGGCTCAAAATCTATCTTCACAAAATTTATCCTATTCTTCTATCATTATTTTATGTTTTGGGTTTAATGGAAAAGCATTGGAGAAGAAGAGGGTCTTTGATGCAGGGGCATCCAAGGATTAGGCTGGGGCATTCTTTGTCCTTGATGAAACTACGTAAGGTGTTTGTGTTTGGCCGGTGTTACTCGGTTGCAGCTTTAACCGACGGTCTCGATTAAGGAAGGAAGCTTGGTCACTGAAGGAAATCAGTATTCTCTGATGCTCAGTGAAAGTGTTACTCGGTGATGCTTTGGGTGTTTGGTTGACATAGTGCTCGGTGATGCCTGGCATGCTCGGTGAATTCTCTGGCGCTCTATAGTTTATTTGTTGCTCGGTAGTCTCAGTTTATCGATGGGAGCTCTTTGTGATTTTTTGGGCCGACTTGGTGTAATGATTGTTGGATTCTCCTATGTGGATCTAGAGGCTGACATGTTGTATTAAATGTTTGTAAGGCTATTTGAGAGTCAACCATTATTTGCATTTAATGATTGTTGTAGTAGAAGCTGACTGGCTTAGGAATTATTTGTTAGAGATTTGTATAAAAAGGGATGTTTGGGTAGTGGTTTAGACATCTGAAGGTAGATTGAAGAGGAGCAAATCGATGGTGAAGTAACCAATCTAGAGAAGCTGGTGTTGGTGAAGTTGTGGAAGGATCTTTGTTGATCTTGCAGATCAAATTGCTAGTTCTATAGTTCGTAATTGCAGAGCTAGTGGCTGAGGCTTGGAACCGAGGAGATTGCTTGGTGGCTTTGTGAAGCACAAGCTTACATCTACCTTAAGGTTTCCATTAGTGTCTAATTTTTCTAAGAACTAAACTATTTGTTGTTGATTATAAGCTTAATCTTGTAATCTTGCAGAATTACTCTCTATTTGTAATTGGCCCTAACCCGAAAGGCCTTACAGTCGGGCATGTTAATAGAAAATTTGATTTAAGGTTCAGATCTTGTGCATGCTTTTGCATTATGTTCATTTTGTATCCAGTTTGGATAGACCTTAACTGGATCCTCTGACCTGCACTGCACCAAGTGGTATCAAAGCAAGTTGATCTTGAGTGTGTGAATTGATCTCTGGGCCGAGATAGTTTGCACCAGGACCCTGTTGGTGATTTATTGTTTTTGGTTTTCAAAGATCTTGAAGGATGCCTCTAAGAAGATTGGACCCTAGAGAAATTGTAGATCTTTGTGATGCTGTGGAATCAAAGATTACCGAGAAGGTGAAATTAGATTTTAGATCTGAGATGGAGATGATGAAGAGCGACATGATTATTGAGATTGTAAGAATTGTTGTTGGTGTACCTTGGAATGTTGGTACTGAAGATGGCTATGAAGAAGCTGTTGAAGACTTTGAAACTATTGGATCTAGTGGTGATGACCAGAGAGACAAATCTAGTGAAGATAGAACTAGTTGGTTGCATAGATCTAGAGCTCAATTGAATAGTTGTTACCAGATGGAAGTCTCTAATTTCTTTGGTACTCTGAAGCCTGAGGACTTGATTGACTGGATCGGTGAACTGGAAGATTTCTTTGAGCTAGAAGAAATTGAAGATCCTCTTAGGGTGAGATTGGCACAAACAAAGTTGAAAGGCCATGCTGCTCTTTGGTGGAAGGAACTACAAAGAGAAAGAGGGGATGAAGGAGAAATGAAGATCAATTGATGGAGGTTGATGGTGAGAAAGTTGAAAGTTAAGTTCATACTTGCTGACTATGAGCTTGACTTGTTTAAGAAGTTGCAAAATCTAAAACAGAAGGATCTGACTGTTGAAGATTATACTGAGGAGTTCTACAAACTTATTATTTGGTCTCACATATGAACATCTTTTGGAACCTGGGGTGTCTAATGTAGGGTCATCCAAGGATTAGGCTAGGGCATTCTTTGTCCTTGGTGAAACTACATAAGGTGTTTGTGTTTGGCCGGTGTTACTCGGTTGTAGCTTTAACCAACGGTCTCAATTACGAAAGGAAGCTTGATCACTAAATGAACTCGGTATTCTCTGATGCTTGTTGAAAGTGTTACTCAATGATAGTTTGGGTGCTTAGTTGACATAGTGCTTGGCGATGCCTAGCATGCTTAGTGAATTCTCTGGCGCTCGGTAGTTTATCTGTTGCTCAGTAGTCCTAGTTTACCAAGGGGAGCTCTTTGTGATTTGTTGGGCCGACTTGGTGTAATGATTGTTGGTAGATTTTTTTGGATTCTCCTATGTAGATCTAGAGGCCGACATGTTGTATTAAATGTTTGTAATGCTATTTGAGAGCCAACCATTATTTGCATTTAATAGTTGTTGTAGTAGAAGTCGACTGGCTTAGGAATTATTTGTTAGAGATTTGTATTTAAAGGGATGTTTGGGTAGTGGTTTAGACCTCTGAAGGTAGAGTGAAGAGGAGAAAATTGATGGCGAAGTAACCAATCTAGAGAAGCTAGAGTTGGTGAAGTTGTGGAAGGATCTTTGTTGATATTGTAAATCAGATTTCTAGTCTCATAGTTTATAATTTTAGAGCTAGTGGCTAAGGCTTGGAACCAAGGAGATTGCTTGATGACTTTGCGAAGCACAAGTTTGGATCATCCTTAGGTTTTCCATCAGTATCTAATTTGTCTCAGAACTAAACTATGTATTGTTGATTGTAAGCTGAATCTTGTAATCTTGCAGAATTACTCTCTATTTGTAATTGGCCCTAACTCGGAAGGCCTTACAGCCGGACATATTAATAGAAAATTGGATTTAAGGTTTAGATCTTGTGTGTGCTTCCACATTGTATTCATTTTGCAGCCAGTTTGGATAGTCCTTAATTGGATCCTCTGACCTGCACTACACCAAGTGGTATCAGAGCAAGTTGATCTTGAGTGTGTGAATTGATCTCTACACTGAGATAGTTTGCACGAGGACCCTGTTGGTGATTTATTGGTTTTGGTTTTCAAAGATCTTGAAGGATGCCTCCAAGAAGATTGGACCCTAGAGAAATTGCAGATCTTTGTGATGCTATGGAATCAAAGATTACTGAGAAGGTGAAATCAGATTTAAGATCTGAGATGGAGATGATGAAGAGCAACATGATTGCCGAGATTGTAAGAATTGTTGTTGGTGTATCTCAGAATGTTGGTACTAAAGATGGCTATGAAGAAGCTACTGAAGACTTTGAAACTTTTGGATCTAGTGATGATGACTAGAGAGATAGATCTGGTGAAGATAGAACTAGTTGGTTGCATAGATCTGGAGCATGGTTGAATAGTAGTTACTAGATGGAAGTCTCTAATTTCTCTGGTACTCTGAAGCCTGAGGACTTGATTGACTGGATCGGTGAGCTGGAATATTTCTTTGAGCTAGAAGAAATTGAAGGTCCTCTTAGGGTGAGATTGGCACAAACAAAGTTGAAAGGTCATCCTACTCTTTGGTGGAAACCTGCAAAGAGAAAGAGGGGATGAAGGAGAAATGAAGATCAATCAGTGGAGGTTGATGGTGACAAAGTTGAAAGCTAAGTTCATACTTGCTGACTATGAGCTTGACTTGTTTAAGAAGTTGCAAAATCTAAAATAGAGGGATTTGACTGTTGAAGATTATACCGAGGAGTTCTACAAACTTACTATTCGGTTTGGACACTGGGAGCTTGGTAAGGAAAATGTATCTTGGTATGTGAATGGGTTGAAATTCAATATTTAGGATGAGCTTGGAATACTAAGGATTGAATCAGTTAAGGATGCTTATCAGTATGCACTGAAGGCAGAAGCTAATTTGAAGAGGAAAGAAAATGGTAACTCTTGAGGAGAGGAGAAGGTTGATCACTTGGTGAAGGATAAACAGATGGATGCAGAAGATGAACCGAAACCTGTGGAACCAAAGAAGAAGATAGGGAAGGTGATCTTTAAGGGTACTTGTTACAACTATGGAGGTGAAGGCAATTGTTCTTTTGAGTGTACTCAACAGAAGAAGACTAGTGACTGATGAACAACTATGGTAAATGAAGAAGTATAGAATGAACCTAAATCAGAAAGCTTGCTACTTTAGTGAACATTGCTCGGTACAAAGGAGCAACTTGTTTAGGACCCGATGCAAGACTGAAGGTAAACTCTATAATGTTATTGTAGATAGTGATAGTATTGATAACCTTGTTGTTGAGGACTTGGTTTAGAACCTTGGTTTGAATAGAATGAAACACCCACATCCTTGTAGGATTGGATGGTTGCAAGATGATCATGCTTTTCAAGTTAGAGAACAATGCTTTGTTGATGTTAAAATTGGTAGGTATAAGGATCTTGTGTTGTGTGACATAGTGGAGATGAATAGTTGTGATATATTTCTTGGTAGACCTTAGCAATATCATTGTAGAGCTATGTATGACTATGTCAGAAATGTGTTTACTATTGAGAAGAATGACAGGAATTTTTCACTGATGCCTTTGATGGATACAACACTCGGTAAGTGAAGTTTGAGTATTGATACCCAAGTTGAGTTGGTAGATCCTGAGAAAATGAATGATCAATTTTTGAAATTGACCTTTGCATTGTCCAAAAAAGACTTGAAGAGATAAAGGAAGCTGAAGTGGTAGAGTATGCAAGAAGAAAAGGTGGGAGACATGTATGTGAAGAACCAATTCAGGGTTTATGTGCTAAACCCTGGAAGATGTTCTTCTCACATATGAACATCTTTTGGAACTTGGGGTGTCTAATGCAGGGGCATTCAAGGATTAGGCTAGGGCATTCTTTGTCCTAGGTGAAATTGCATAAGGTGTTTGTGTTTGGCCGGTGTTAGTCGGTTGTAGCTTTAATCGATGGTCTCTGTTAAGGAAGGAAGCTTGGTCCCTGAAGGAACTCGATATTCTCTGATGCTTAGTGAAAGTGTTACTTGACGATGCTTTGGGTGCTTGGTTGACATAGTGCTTGGTGATGCCTGGCATGCTCGATGAATTCCCTGGTGCTCAGTAGTTTATCTGTTGCTTGGTAGTCCTGGTTTACCGATGGGAGTTCTTTGTGATTTGTTGGGCTGACTTGGTATAATGATTGTTGGTAGATTTTGTTGGATTCTACTATGTGGATCTCAAGGCTGACATGTATTAAATGTTTGTAAGGCTATTTGAGAGCTGACCATTATTTGCATTTAATAATTGTTCTAGTAGAAGCCAACTGGCTTAGGAATTATTTGTTAGAGATTTGTATTTAAAGGGATGTTTGGGCAGTTGTTTAGACATCTAAAGGTAAAGTGAAGAGGAGCAGATTGATGGTGAAGTAACCAATCTAGAGAAGCTAGAGTTGGTGAAGTTGTGGAAGGATCTTTGTTGATATTGCAAATCAGATTGCTAGTCTGATAGTTTGTAATTGCAGAGCTAGTGGCTAAGGCTCAGAACCAAGGAGATTGCTTGGTGGCTTTGTGAAGCACAAGTTTAGATCTTCCTTAGGGTTTCCATCAATTTTGATTGATTTGTCTTAGAACTGAACTAGTTGTTTTTTATTGTAGGATGAATCTTGTAATCTTGCAGAATTACTCTTTGTTTGTAATTGGCCCTAACCCAGAAGGCCTTACAGTTGGGCATGTTAATAGTGTTGCCTCACTTTTCAGCCCATAACTATGTTGTTAAAAGTGAAAGATTTTGAAGCCATAGTCATGTCTGGTCTGATTTGTGTCTAGGTCTATGTCTTCAATAGGTAGTTTATCCTTGTCACATTTCCCTTTCTCTTGCCCTCTCATCTCTAGGTTGGGTGGGTTGGTTTAAAGTATTGTCATGATGGGTAGGTGATAGTTCCCAACCCGGCAAGGATATCATGCTCTCATTGATGATCTTTTCCAGATGAAAGTTGACTGTAAAGATATGTTCACTAGGCATATACAAGGGATCTAATGGAAGTTTTTCTCACATGATTGATGCAATCATAAGTCTGGAAATTGAAATTTTAGAGATTCATTTCATGGGGTAGTATGTGTAATTTGGAAGACATTTGGTTATTAAAATTCTGCAAATTTGGAAGATCTCAAGGTATGATTTTAGATGGTCACTGACTGAAGATGATCAAAGCATCTTTTTCAATGAACTATAACTTGCAACTATGAAGTCTCGATTTCATGTGAGTTCAGAAAATGGATTGGTCGCATGATCACATGAATAAAAAAAATGCAATGCGATCATGCAACAAAGCAAAAAGGAAACACGGCAGGTGAAAGAAGCCAATGAAATGACAGGAAAGACTAATAAAGAGTGTTTTGCTGGGACCCACATACACCAACAGTGCAGTCCACGTGCACCAATGATAGAGTGGTCGCATGATCGCATGAATTAAAAAAATGCCATGCGATAATGCAACAACATAGGCTAGGCAGGGGAAGATTCTTCATCCGATGGTGGGTGCATGTTCTAAAGGGATCTTGGAGGTCTATGCGAAGAAGTGATCGCTGTTGATTTTCTAATGGTGATCCCGATAAGTTTCTCACAGTCGCTAGGTCAGAGAAGGAATAAAGTACATTCGGTGGTTAGGGAAGATGACCGCATGGTTTCGCGACTAAAGATAAATAGTTAAGAGACAACGTAAGCTGGGCAAGTAAAGTTTTAGTTATTAAATATTATATCAGTTCATTTTGAGCGGTCACATGATCACAAGAGTTTAAAACATGCTATGCGATCATGTGAGATGAAGACACGTGGTGGTGGGTCCGGAAAGAGTGTGCTTGCAATACCAAATCAATGGTTACTGCTTTGTCAATAAGTCATGGAAGATTCTTTGAGGCAAAGCGGGATTGTGACACATGTCCAGTGCATATCAAATGAAAGGTGATTGAAATGTTATTATTTCAAATGTATTTGACATGTGTTTTAAGTTACATAAGCACTCAAATTTGACAGGTGGAAAATGGGAGACTTGCTACTTCACTGTTACAGGTTCCGCACCTATTATGTATGATTTCCACAAAGAACATTTGAAAGTGATGCAATCTGTCATTTTTGGTAGCAATAATGGATTTTTCAGAGATCGATGGGCTTCTTAGTGAGATAAATTGAAGATGATTTTAGTGTTGAAGGTAATCAAAAATTTATCAATCCGATTGAAGTGGCATTAAAAATTTGTTTATCATAAAATGTTAGATGCCTTTATGCATATAAAAATAGGATGAATTGTCATTACAGGAAAGAAAAGGATTGCAATCAGTGCCATTTATCTTTATTAAGGATGACTTCTTATGAAATAAAAATAGAGAAGAAGTCTAATGCAGTGGGGTGATCGAATATTCATGAATGGTGAATAGGGCATTTTAATTAAGTGTGTCAATCAGTTTTCTTATATCAAAGTTTCCTTCAAAGCATAGAATAGAGATGTTGGTAATGATAATTCTTGCAAGGATAGAATTTGGCTAATGTTCATGTGACATCTTTAGGTTTATGTTGATTTGATAGAAGGCTGTTCATTTCACCTTCTCAAGTCAAATTAGATGAAAGGACAAAGTCTTTTCAGTTCCTCCTTGTTGTGATGGTGAAACATTAGTCTTCATTCTTTTCAAATTCTGGAAGCTGAAACACTTGGCATTCTCATGAAAGTTGTATATTGTAATCTCTATATAAACTATTGAAAAAGTAAATACAAGGGTCGGCAAAATTGTTGGTGTAAGAGACTTGATGTTGCAGAGTCAATTGAAGAGTGTTTTATGTCAATGATTTTCTATTCCATTTAGTTAGAAGTTGTTGCTTCTATGTTTCTTTCTTTAAATCTGAATTACAGAAGAAAAGGAAAGATGTTTCTTTCTTTTGTCATGAGGATATGAATAAACCACAATAGGATGTGCTTTGGGGTGTTCAAAGAAGGATTCATTAGAAGTCTTTAATCATTTCATTTATATTTCTACTAGAAATTGTTGTAGATTGGTTAAAAACTGAGTGTATGGATTCATAGTATGTGTGAGTTCTGCAACTTGGTTCATAGATAGAAAGCTTTTCTTGCTTGAATTAAGTTCTAGTTAGACTTAATTTGGTTTGCCTCTTCTGCTCTCGGGTTAAGAGCATACCCTGAATTAGTTTTAGGAACAAAACATAATTCCTTGAATACCATTCACATAGGGAGTTGTACCTGCCAATTTAGAGAAAAGCTGGTAATCAGAAAATGGCTTTTCAACTGTTGTAACCAGATATTGTTCATCATTTGGGCATTAAGAGTTATTTCCACAAGAAACAAGAAAGGACAAATCTGTTTACTAAAAAAATTTTGGTGACTCTACTGGGGACACAAACAGTCATTTGATCAGTAAGCTACATCATCCTGGAGTGAATAAGATTCCTCAGGAGTACCAGAGAACAGGGTGGATGAGATTCTACATTTGATACATTAGCAGAGCTTGGTTTTCCCATCTTAGAAGTTCCTAGAAAGAAAGGAGAAAGGAAAAGTTAGAGTAGGCCTTCTTCTTCTGTTAGAAATCAAAGCACTTCACAAAACACTTATCAAGTGTTAACACTTCATGGTACTACTACTCCCTTAGTTGCTAATTTTCCACCATATTGTGCTAGGACTGTCATGGCTGCTCCATGGGATGCTACAGTAGGACCATTAGCACTAGCAGCTTATCATCCACTCCCTGCTGGATCAAGAAAAAATTTCCCTAAGTTTTCAAGAGATGGGAAAGTCACCACTGATGAACATATTAAAGCCTTCTTTGCTGCTACTCATATTTTAGGGGTGGCACATGAGGATGTTGCTGTGAGATTATTTGTTGAGACTTTAACAGATAGTGTAGCGGATTGGTTTTATCATCTGGATGATGGTTCTATCACCAATTGGAATGTGATGAGAACAGCATTTGAGGATCATTTTAAGATAGCAAAAGATGAGCATCTTTTATTGACACAATTGACATCCATCAAAAAGCAACCTCAAATGAGCATGAGGGATTTTGTAGCTACCTTTAATAAGATTGTTAGTAGAATCCCTATTGCAAATAGACCTACTGCTAGCAATCTCAAAACATTTTTCATAAGTGCAATGCCTCCAAATATCAATTATGATTTGAGAAAGGCACGTCCCACAGATTTAGCGGATGCACGAAAGAAGGCCATTGAATGTGAAGATGACTTAATCTCGGCAGGAAAATGGAAAAGAGAATTACAAAATAAAGGAAGTTCTAGTAGTACTACTTCATCTGATGAAATGATTCAAAAATTGTCCAATGAATTGGTCGCTGTGAAAAGGCAACTACCAGGATTCAATAGTTCTAATCAGTGTAGTTTTTAGAATATGCCGGGAAGAAGCGTGGACAATAGATTTCCAACTCTTATAGGTCCTCAACCTAGGTTGCAGATTGAAGCCGCACCAAAAAAGGGAAACATGTGCATGTTTCATTTGACTACAGATCACACTAATGAGAATTGCCTAGAAATTGCCCGTATGATGCAATTATTGACCACCAATGAACTGAATATAGAAGCTCCTGTTGTAGAAGAGGATACATACTCAACTAGCAACTCTGGAAATTTATTTGTGGAGTATGAATCTAATTCTGAATCTAAAGGTGAATGCTATGCTACTATAGATGGAAACTCATATACGGTGCTCACCAGGAATCAGAAATTAAAGAACCAGTCTTCCAGCAATCCTCATAAAAGTGATCCTAGTCCTGTGAGAATCAGTGCTGATACTGATCAGAAGGTGTCAAGCTCTCAGATAGGTAAAGATAAACTATCTTTTGATATTGTTCAATTCTGTGAAGAATCAAAAATTTAGATTTCTTTTCTAGATTATTTAAAATCGCATCCTTCAGAATTTAAAAGATTAGTAGAACGGTGTAAAGGAAGTATTTCAGAATTAAATAATAGTGCTATTGTGGTAGAAGGGGATGAAACATTGATAGCTAGTTTGTTTAAAGAAGAAGGATCTATTGTGTTAGCAACCTCTCCTGGGCAAAAACCTCCCCCCTTTTATATTTCATTGTATGTTAATGGATGCAAATTGAGCAATTGTATAATAGATTCAGGTGCATTAGATAATGTCATGCCTTATTCTGTAGCCAAAGCTTTGAGTCTCACTCTTACTAAGGTGCATGGGAAATGTTATTCGATGGATGCCAAACAAGTTCCCTTAGTTGGCCAGATCAAGGATGTGCAGGTAGCTTTGGCATCTCATCCTGAAAAGAAACTCTTGTTGACTATCCTAGTGGCTGACATTCTGACAAGCTATGGGCTCCTCTTAAGCAGAAGTTTTTGTAGAGACTTAGGAGGAGAAATAAAGTTAGATTGGTCTCAGGTTGTCATACCAATAGGGAATAAGAAAATCAAGTTAGAGCCTGAGGAAAAGGCAAAGTATACAATCATGAAATCAGACGATCCTAAAGCTCAAATACTTTATCAAGAACTAGAGTTTGGTAATTGTATGCTATTTACTGAAGAATCTCTGAATGAGAATAAGGATGAAGATGCTAATGAAAAGAAATCAGGTGAAGAAAAGGACTTATCAGACTTGTGGATTCTTGAATTTGATGGAAGTTGTTCTTCATCAAGATCTGGTGTAGGTATTGTATTGATTCCTCCTCAAGGAGAACCTGAACCTATGGCATTCAAATTAGAGTTTGAGAATACCAATAATACCACTAAATATGAAGCCTTACTACTGGAAATAGCAACAGTAAAAGAAAAGGGAGTTAAAGTGCTGAAAGCTCGAGGTGATGCAGAGCTCATAGTGAGATAGGTTAGAGGATAATATTTAGCAAAGAATCATAGGTTGAAAAATTATAGAAATAAGGTTTGGGATCAGATAGAAGGTCTGGACACCTTTTCCATAGAAGCAATACCAAGAGAAATGAATACCAAATCTGATTCTTTGGTAGTCTCTGCGTCTTTATTGTTGCCTCACCCAGAATTCAAAGACAAGAAGTATCAAATTGAAGTTGTCTATCGAGCTTCTGTCCTAGATAATATAGATTCATGGTAGGTTTTTGAAGATGACAAGAGCTTGCAAATGTTTTTAGAAAGTGGTAAAATTATTTCTAAACACTAGCATGAAAATGATGAAGAAAGTTCTAGCCATGGATTAAATAAAAAGCAAATTGATGAAGTTCAAGTACCAGGTGATATCATCCCTCCTTATTTTATATCCTTGGAAAAGTTGTTCAATAGGCATGATGCCTATATGAAACAGAAAAGAGAAAGGAAAGGGCCTAATACTGGTGAGTATGAAGGGGTGAATATTGGTGATGATGATAATCCCAAAATGATTAACATTGGCAAATTTTGTTCACCTGAGGAGAAGGAAGCTGCCAAGCTGCTCTTTATAGAATACAGAGATGTTTTCGCTTGGAGCTATGAAGATTTGAAAAGCTATGGAGATAGAAAAATAAAACATTAGATTCCTTTGAAGCTTGATGCATTGCCTTTCTGACAGAAGCAAAGAAATTATAATCCTAAAGTTGCAGATGCCATATTTCAAGAGGTGGATAAAATGCTGAAGGCTTGGATTATCTATCCTATCCATCACTCCACATGGATAGCTAATATAGTGCCAGTGCGGAAGAACGGAGAAATCAAAATCTGTGTTGATTTTCGCAACTTGAATCAGGCATCTCTCAAGGATAACTTTGCACTTCCTAATATGGATTATTTGCTGCAGACAGTAGCTGGATCCGAAATGATGTCCATGCTTGATCTATTCTCTGGTTATAATCAGGTTGAAGTGGAAGAAAAAGATCAGCACAAGATGGCATTTACTACTCCATGGGGTACGTTCACATACCACTCGATGCCTTTTGGACTCATCAATGCCGGTGCCACCTTTCAAAGATGTATGAGTAAAACATTTGCTGATTTGAAAGATCAGATCATAGTGATATACTTAGATGATCTTACTATGTTTTTGAAGAGAAGAAAGGATCACATAGAAGATTTGAGAAAAGTATTGTAGAGATGTTGAGATGATGGGATTTCCCTCAATCCAAAAAATTTTGTATTTTGTGTAACAGAAGGAAAACTCCTTGGCCACATAGTCTCTCAAGAAGGAATCAGAATTGATCTAGAGCATGTTGAAGCCATTAGAAGATTAAGTCTACCAGTGAACAAAATGGGAGTTAAATCATTCTTTGGACAAGTTAATTTCCTTAGGCATTTTGTACCAGACTTTTCTGAAATGACCAAATGCATCATAGATATGATGAAAGGTGATTCAAATTTTAAGTGGAGTGAAGCAGGTAAGCAGGCTTTTCAGAATATTAAAAATGCCATTGCTAATGCTCTAGTATTATGTCATCCAAATTATAGCAGAGATTTCATTATTTATTGCTATGCATCTGAACATACTCTGTTAGCCATACTTATGCAGAAAAATGATGAAGGAATACAAGCTCCAATAGCTTTTATGAGTGTTCCTCTTAAAAATCATGAGTTAAGGTATTCATAGATTGAAAAACATGCATTTGCGATAGTCAAGGCACTGAAGAACTTTCGATTTTACATCTTACATTCGCATTCTATAGTTTCTGTCTCAGACGTAGTAGTAAAAAGTGTTTTGATGCAGCAAGAGGTGGGGTGCAACACCAGAGGATCATGGATAGCAAAGCCGTAGGAGTATGATATAGAAATTTGACCCACCAAGCTGGTAAAGGGGAATGCTCTGCGCAGAGAAATTGCGAAAGATAAGTCTGTAGGAGAGTTGGAAGAATCTAAAGAAAAACAATTGGTTCTAGCTGTGGGTCTTCGAGATACATGGTTTGAAGACATTGCCTACATTCTAACATATGGAGAGTGTCTAGAGGGCCTAACGGCAAGACAAAAAAGAGATCTTAGGTTAAGGGCAACTAAATTTGTGATTTGGGATAGCAAACTATTCAAAAAGGCAATAGACGACACTTTTCTCAGGTGTGTGGATAAGCAGCAGCATGAAAAATTATCGAAGACATTCCATGATGAGGCCTATGGAGGACACTTTTCATCTTCAGTTACAGCCTTCAAAATATTGAGACAGTGTTATTATTGGCCTGGTATGTTCAGAGATGCATATGCCTGGGTAGCCAAGTGTGAGAAATGTAGAATGTTCACTGGACATCCTCAATTAGTTTCTCTTCCATTGAAGCCTGTCATCATTGAAGAGCCTTTCCAGTAGTGGGGCCTTGATTTCATTGGGCCAATCAATCTAGTATCCAACGCTGGTCACCAGTATATAATAACAACCACTAACTATTTCACTAAGTGGGTGGAAGCCAAGGCAACGAAGAAAACAACTTCTGAAGTGGTATGTGAATTCCTCATAGAAAACATACTGGTTAGGTTTGGTGTTCCACTTAAATTAGTAATGGACAATGCGGCCTATTTTTCTTTAGTTGAGAATACTAGTTTCTATTTTGAATATGGAATCAATATTAGCCATTCATCAGATTATTTCCCACAGGGAAACGGCTAGCCTGAATCTAGTAACAAAAATTTGGTGAATATTATCAAGAAATTAGTGTCAGATAATCAAAAGAACTGGCATAAGAAGATTCATGACGCATTGTGGGCAAATAGGGTAACACCGAAAAGGGCAATTGGTATATCACCTTTCGAGCTAGTTTATGGAATTGAAGCAAATCTTCCTTTACCTTTGGAATTAGCCACAAACAAACTTAGAATAGTTATTGAAGATGACATCTACAAGGATGGATTAGAAAAGAGGATTCTTTATTTGAGCAAGCTGGAAGAGGAGAGAGTAGAAATAGTTGATCATATCACCCAACACCAGATGCAGGTGAAAGAGATATTTGATAGGAAGGCAAGACCATGAAAATTCATGATAGGTGATAGTGTGTTGCTATGGGATAAACGCAGTGCTCCAAAGGGAATACATAAGAAGTTTGACAGCCTGTGGAAAGGACCATTCGTGATTCATCAAGCATCTAGAAACAATTCTTTCAAACTGGCTTATCAAGATGGCGAGGTACTACCCCTAACCTTTAATGGTCAGGATTTGAAACTTTACCAAGTGACAAATTGAAAACAGGTGACCCTTGTATTGTACATAGTTTGTTTTGTTCCTTTGTGTTCTCTAGGTTAGTTGCTTTGCCTTGTTTCCTTTTCTTTTGTTCTTGCTTCAGTTTTTGTTGTGTTGCCACCCTCTTTGTTTTCTGGCCTGCAAAACCAGAGATTCAGGATTCCTTGCTCAAACATGGGAATGTTTAAGTCCCCAGTCAAAGCCAGCTGTTGCCTCACTTTTCACCCCATAAGTATGTTGTTAAAAGTGAATGATTTTGAAGCCATAGTCATGTCTAGTCTGATTTGTGTCTAGGTCTAAGTCTTTCATAGGTAGGTTATCCTTGTCGGGTTTCCCTTTCTCTTGCCCTCTCATCTCTAGGCCGGGTGGGTTGGTTTAAAGTATTGTCATGATGGGTAGGTGATAGTTCCCAACCCGGCAAGGATATCATGCTCTCATTGATGATCTTTTCCAGATGAAAGTTGACTATAAAGATATGTTCACCAGGCATAAATAAGGGATCTAATGGAAGTTTTTCTCACATGATTGATTCAATCATAAGTTTTCCAATTGAAATTTCAGAGATTCATTTCATGGGGTAGTATGTGTAATTTGGAAGACATTTGGTTATTAAAACTCTGCAAATTTGGAAGATCTCAAGGTATGATTTTAGATGGTCACTGACTGAAGATGATCAAAGCATCTTTTTCAATGAACTATCACTTGCAACTATGAAGTCTTGATTTCATGCGAGTTGAGAAAATGGATTGGTTGCATGATCGCATGAATTAAAAAAATGCCATGCGATCATGCGACAAAGCAAAAAGGAAACACGAAAAGTGAAAGAAGCCAATGAAATGATAGGAAAGACTAATAAAGAGTGTTTTGCTAGGACCCACATATGCCAACAATGCAGTCCATGTGCACCAATGATAGAGCGGTCGCATGATCGCATGAATTAAAAAAATGCCATGCGATCATGCAACAACATAGGCTAGGCAGGGGAAGATTCTTCATCCGATGGTGGGCGCATGTTCTGAAGGGATCTTGGAGGTCTATGCGAAGAAGTGATGGTCATTGATTTTCCAATGGTGAGCCTAGTAAGTTTCTCACAGTTGCTAGGTCAGAGAAGGAATAAAGTACATTCATCAGTTAGGGAAGATGACCGCGCGGTTTTGCGACTAAAGATAAATAGTTAAGAGACAACGTAAGCTGGGCAAGTAAAGTTTTAGTTATTAAATATTATATCAGTTCATTTTGAGAAATCACATGATCACAAGAGTTTAAAACATGCTATGCGATCATGTGAGATGAAGACACGTGGTGGTGGGTCTGGAAAGAGTGTGCTTGTGATACCAAATCAATGGTTACTGCTTTGTCGCTAAGTCATGGAAGATTCTTTGAGGCAAAGCAGGATTGTGACACATGTCCAGTGCATATCAAATGAAATGTGATTGAAATGTTATTATTTCAAATGTATTTGACATGTGTTTTAAGTTACATAAGCACTCAAATTTGACAGGTGGAAAATGGGAGACTTGCTACTTCACTATTACAGGTTCCGCACCTGTTATGTATGATTTCCACAAAGAACATTTGAAAGTGATACAATCTATCATTTGTGGTATCAATAATGGATTTTTTAGAGATCGATGGGCTTCTCAATGAGATAAATTGAAGATGATTTTAGTGTTGAAGGTAATCAAAACTTTATCAATCCAATTGAAGCGGCATTAAAAAGTTGTTTATCATAAAATGTTAGATGCCTCTGTGCATATAAAAATAGGATGAATTGTCATTATGGGAAAGAAAAGGATTGCAATTAGTGCCATTTATCTTTATTAAGGATGACTTCTTATGAAATAAAAATAGAGAAGAAGTCTAATGCAGTAGGGTGATCAAATATTCATGAATGGTGAATAGGGCATTTTAATTAAGTGTGTCAATCAATTTTGTTATATCAAAGTTTCCTTCAAATCATAGAATAGAGATGTTGGTAATGATAATTCTTGCAAGGATAGAAGCTGGCTACTATTCGTGTGACATCTTCAGGTTTATGTTGATTTGATAGAAGGCTGTTCATTTCACCTTCTCAAGTCAAAAGATGAAAGGACAAAGTCTTTTCAGTTCCTCCTTGTTGTGATGGTGAAACATTAGTCTTCATTCTTTTCAAACTTTGGAAGCTGAAACACTTGGCATTCTCATGAAAGTTGTATATTGTAATCTCTATATAAACTATTGAAAAAGTAAATACAAGGGTTGGCAAAATTGTTGGTGTAAGAGACTTGATGTTGTAGAGTCAATTGAAGAGTGTTTTATGTCAATGATTTTCTATTCCATTTAGTTAGAAGTTGTTGCTTCTATGTTTCTTTCTTTAAATCCGAATTACAGAAGAAAAGGAAAGATGTTTCTTTCTTTTGTAATGAGGATATGAATAAACCACAATAGGATGTGCTTTGGGGTGTTCGAAGAAGGATTCATTAGAAGTCTTTAATCATTTCATTTATATTTCTGCTAGAAATTATTGTAGATTGGTTAAACACTGAGTGTATGGATTCATAGTATGTGTGAGTTCTGCAACTTGGTTCATAGATAGAAAGCTTTTCTTGCCTGAATTAAGTTCTGGTTAGACTTAATTTGGTTTGCCTCTTCTGCTCTCGGGTTAAGAGCATACCCCGCATTATTTTTAGGAACAAAACATAATTCCTTGAATACCATTCACATAGGGAGCTGTACCTACCAATTCAGAGAAAAGTTGGTAATCAGAAAATGGCTTTTCAATTGTTGTAACCAGATATTGTTCATCATTTGGGCATTAAGAGTTATTTCCACAAGAAACAAGAAAGGAAAAATCTATTTACTAACAAATGGAAAATTGAATTTAAGGTTCAGATCTTGTGTGTGCTTCTACATTGTGTTCATTTTGCAGCTAGTTTGGACAGTCCTTAACTGGATCCTCCGACCTGCACTGCACCAGTCTTTAATAACACCAAAGCTATAGCATTTCTTTTCTTTCTTTTTTATGCATTTATATTTCTTATATACATATTTTTTATAATAAAAAACATAAAAAATAATTTTGTTTTTAAAATCATGGGGAAGGTTGTGAACTTCCCCTCCCCCCCATGCCACAATCCCTTGGTGGTCGTCATGGATGGTGGTACTGCCATTGACTAGCACTTGCGGCTGCTAGTTGGGGAAGACACCACTGCCAGCAATGTCATTGGGGTGTACAAACCCCTCCTATACCCCCCCTTTGAAGGGAGGGCAATGGTGGGGGAGGAAGTTTGTCCCCCCCTGCGTTCCCAAAAAAAAATTTAAATAGTTTTTTTTTAAAAAAATTATTTAAAAAAAAAATTTAGAACAGAAAATCTTAAATGAACAAAAATGTATAAATATGTATATATATATATATATTGTGATTTTTTTAGGACAGTAAATAATAAATCAGATTTTAAATTAAATCTACATGCACAAGTAAATATACATTTAAGATGCTTCCATGGAACTAAAATAATATCAAAGTCAATCCTCTCTTTTTTTGAACAGAAAACAAATTTGAAATAAAACCCTCTAAGCTTTTTTTACCAAAACTGGTGTAGGGCACCAAGAACATGAAGGTACCCCAGGGTCACTATTGGATCCTAGGGAGGTGAAGACATGACCATGAAGGATCATTGGCAATGTAATGAGACCATTTTGGTCATTTAATTATGTTTTGATAATGTTTTAGTGATCATTTTGTGATATGATCATGAATAGAACTTTGTAAGCCATTGTTGGCATCTTGAGGCTAGGAGAGCACTCATTGGGGTCACTTGATGAGAAAGGATAAATAAGGTCTTTTAAGACCTATAAGGTCAATATGATTTTAATTTTTCCATTAGAGCCATTAAATGGTGTAAAATGCACTCAAAGTGCTAAAAAGATGTAAGGTTGCATTATATGCAAAATAAGCCTAGTGAGGGCTAGTAGTGGGTTTAAGGGTTAATCAAGGTCCAGATATTAGGAATATATCATAAAAGGACCTTTATAAGGTGGTTTTAATAATACAAATGCAAATAAGGATTGAAATGGTCGAGTTGACAACTTTAGGTGTTAACTTGACAAACTTTTACAAACTTGTGATTAAGTAACAGTCAGTTTTAGGGAGTTTGGAGTTAGTTATTTGGTGGTTTTCAAATGTAGAGGATATATTAGAGGTATATCTATGTTATTTTGATGATTATGTAGAGGTATGGTATGTGGAGAACCATTGTAATGTTCTTGAATCAATAAAAAAACAAATTCCTTGTAAATAGTTATACTGGCCCGTACATACAGTCCCTAATCCAAGACATTTTAATACTTTTAGAAAAATTTTATTAATCTGAGGATGGACTTAAATTATTATTTTTAAATTTTTATCACTTCCATGTCATTATTGTATCATTTCATTGGCATTTGAGGCAGAGGAATTTAATCTAGTATTGATTGTTCCTAGACTATGTGTGCAATCAACATTTGATTGGCTTTGAAGTCTCCATGAATCAATAGGTTCCCCCCCTTTTTGTAACCCCTTTGACTCATGAGAGGAACCTAACAATGTATATTATGTACTTTTATATGTTTTAATGTAGGGATGTGTAGGGTTATTATGGAAGAGACCACAAATGGAGACAAGTCGTTGATTGAGGGTGCACTGAATAGCACCAGCTATTGTTGTGAGAATATAATCTGAAGGAGGGGTATATTTTATGGTGGATCTTGTGTATTATGATCCAAGTGGAGGTTTTAGGTCTCTTGGAAGGATTTGGAGAGGTTTATACAAGTCCATTTGATAAATCCCTAGGCTAATGACCATATGAGTGAGGGTTTGATACCTAGAAGTATAGGAAAGTTTTGGTACCATAAAAACTTGAAAATGTGTTGTTTCTAAACATAATATAAGACTCTTTAATATTTTTGTATCAAGGGATAAATTTCTTGTATGAGTTTCTTTGTAAATGCATACTAATTAGGCCTATTTGGTTGCAACAGGGGTAAGGGATCTAGTAGTTTGTCCAAAGTAACCTACCCTAGTTTTGAGGTATGTCATATAGCATTAAAAAGGGTATCCAAAACTATTAATGTTTTTCCTATTTTTTGGGGAAAGTGTGGAGTTAAGGGAAGATAACTAGTTTGATAGGGCTACAAGGTGATTGGGCTCTTAGAGTGGAGTTGTGAAGAAATTCTATTGATGAGACTTTGGGATCTGGTTGAACATGATCAATAGGATTTTTTATGATTTTCTAAGGTGCTAGAACAAGTGTTAAATCCTTGCTACAATATTTGGCAAGTTGGAGGAACTAGGTGCATGAGAATGGCCTAGGAAGTGAATCGTTGTATGGAGATGTGATGTGGAAAGTTGTATCTCACATGATTTTTGATGATTTATCCTACTAATTATGATATTGGGTCAAGATAGTGATGTTGTCACAATTGGAATTTGGAAGTTGTTCTTGCCACTTGGTTAGGATCACTAAGATTCCTAACTCCATGAAGTATCCAATGGCTCAATGAAGACTTCACAAGGCTCCACCTTGTCACTCCAAGAACTCCTTTAAGGACTCACACTCCTTCTATGCTTTACTCTAACTCCTAAAGGATTACCTCATTGTTTCAAGATCAAACTCTTCATGGTCTCTTCTCAAGAAATTGTCTTCCTACCTCCTTAACAAGTTGAGATTCATGAAGGGGTGTGGAGATAGACTAATACTGTATTTTTGGATCTTCTTGATCCATTTTGTTCAAGATCTATCACTTGGATTCTTATCGATTTCACCAAAGTCTCTATTTTGGCCTTGTAGCCCTAGAGCCCCAATTAGGCCTCCTTACCCAGATTTATAGGACTTATACCCAAAAGCCTGCTAAAGATCTCACCAACCTAGTTGTGGATTATTGATACCTAGGGAATATTCTCAAGGATTTTGGGGGTCTTAGGGTTTCAAGCCTCTGTACAGTACCCTAACCCAAAAAGGAGGGTTTGGTGAGGGTTTTAATGGTTTCAAGGTTCTCCCAGTTCAAGGTAAGTTTAGGATGGCTAAATGGATTGGTGAGTCCATCAAATCTTCATGTTTTTTTTGTCTAGTGCCCTTCTTGATCTCCAATCTCTGGTAGTTATGCTGACAAGCCTCCCCTGCAAGTAAACACTCTTTTACACTACATTGTCCCTAGCCAGGCAATACGATTGCTCGCCAAGGGTAAGGCCTTAAAATTTGCAAGATTACTTTCCTAGCCTCCAAAAGTAGTGTGTACACTATACATTGGCTCCTCTACCATGCCCCAACTAGTTGTGATGAACACATAGTAGGGTTTCATGGGGGAGCCATGTTTCTAACCAGAGCTATTTATAGGCCAGTGAACTAGAAACCATAAAATAATTAACCTAAGCTTTAAAAAACACCTAAAAAACACTCTCGATGATTCAGAATGGAAATTAAAAACAAAAAATAGCTATCTTATTCCTTGGCACAACAAAATAATTACAATGGATGCTACTGTGACATCAAAACACTGGATTGTGTCCTCAAAACAAGAAACATTGAATTAAAAATACTAACCAGTAATTCTCAGTGTCCAACCTTGAGATTTGGTCCTAACAAGGCTTAAATAGAAATTAGGTTTGAGCTTTAGGGTTTTTAGGACCCTAGGTGACCTAAAGACAAGGTCAATCCTTTTTGGACAAAAGTTGTCATGCAACTTTTGAAAAGTTGCAAAAGTTGTCATGACAACTTTTTAGCAACTTTTGATAACTTGCTCTCTTCCACACACAAACATCAAATCAATCCTTACTAAGATCAAACAACCCTAATGAAGTATTTTTGAATTATTTAAGATCAAAACATAACATTTTAGTCTACTTCCCATGCATGTACCCATTCTAAAAATTTAAGGACTAAGTCAAGTCCCAAGGGGTCCTTCGTTCTTTAGCCTTTTAACACTACCCAAACCCTAGGTTATCCCTATTAACTAACCTCCTAACACACTTAGGTCTACTTAGGACCTATTATTTACCTCTGGTCTAGCTAGGACCAGTACAGGCCAAAATTTGAAAAGGACCTTTTGGCCAAGATCCTAGTGCTCCTACACCAAATAGAGCACACCCCTCTCCATCAAGTGGTACCAGAGCCTAAGACCATCATAGGTTGAGTGGTGAAGAAAATTTCTGGGATTTTTATCATTTAAAGTCCTTTGTTGATGCTTAGAGTTGAATTATCATATGAGAGTGTTCCAAAGTGGTGGATTGACATATGAAGAATCCCTAGATTGGTGAATATGTACTTGACAAAGATAGAGAAGGAGGTGTACAATGCTCTCAAAGAGTACTTGGATAATGAGAGAAATAAGAAGAGAGAAAAAGAAGAAATTTTGAGAAGCCTTGAAGAACCATTAGAGAAGAATCAGAGAAAGTTGGAGTGGATTGCATCACTCTTTGAACAAGAAGAAGATGAAGATGAGAAACAGATTGCACATGAGGAAGAGAATGAACCCAATGGCAAAGAGGTTTTAAAATATGAATCAAAGGTACAAGATGAAGATTTTGATGGTTGCAATAGTGAATCAAGTCATGAAGGGCTTCAATGTGAAGAAATTATTCAATCAAGTGAAGTACTATTCCCTTTGGTGATGGAAGATGGAAAACAAAAAGATACCATGGCTAAAGAGGAAGCCACAATGCCAAGTGAGTTTTTGGTATGCCTAGGTGAATGGCATGGTGGAGATCAACAAGAGTTGGAAATAGGTGATGAAGAACCTAACTGTGGAGTCATTGGTGAGGCTAAGGAGGCATCCATGAATTTTGAGGAAGACTTGGAATTCCAAGAGGTAAGGCATGTGACTCAAGATCCAATGGTCTCAATGGGAAGATACTTTAATTTTGAAAATGATAGACTATTCCAGATAGTAAAAATGGTATCAAGGCATGAGACTAAGGATAGAATGCAGATGTATGATTAGTTGGTGGTCTACATTTTTCCCATGGGAGGAAAATCCAGAATGAAGATAAATAAGTTCATGATAGGGTAGCAGTAAAAGAGGATTCCATGGATCATTAATGATGATCTTTTCAAGCCAAGGGTGAAAATAAAGATGTTTTGTTTTTTGACATTGTTTTGGTTGCAGGTTTCCAAGAGGACTTGGAAAATATTTAAAGTTGAGGAGTATGGTGTAGAGCACAAAGAACATGAAGGTACACTAGGGTCACTATTGGTTCCTAGGGAGGTGAAGACTTGACAATGAAGGGTCATTGGAAATGTAAAGAGACCATTTTGGTCATTTAATTATGTTTTGTTGATTATTTTGTGATATGATCATGAATAAAACTTTGTAAGTCATTGTTGCCACCTTAAGGATAGGAGACCACTCCTTGGGGTAACTTGATGATCCAAGGATAAATAAGGTTTTTAAAGACCTATAAGGTCAATATGATTTTAAGTTGGCCATTAGAGCCATTAAAAGATGTAAAATGCACTCAAAGTGCTAAAAAGATGTAAGGTTACATTATATGCAAAATAAGCCTAGTGAGGGCTAGTAGTGGGTTTAAGGGTTAGTCAAGGTCTAGATATTAGTAATAAATCCTAAAAGTACCTTGAGAAGGTGGTTTTAATAATACAAATGCAAATAAGGATTGTAATGGTCGAGTTGACAACTTTAGGTGTCAACTTGACAAACTTGTGATTAAGTAACAGTTGGTTTACGATTGTTGCAGCCTATTTTAGGGAGTTTGAAATTAGTTATTTGGTGGTTGTAGAATGTAGAGGATCTAATAGAGGAATATCCATGTGATTTTTATGAGTATGTAGAGGTATGGTGTGTGAACTATTGAAATGTTCTTGAATTAATAAATAAATAAATTCCTTGCAAATAGTTATACTGGCACATGGGTACAGTCCCTGATCTAGGGCATTTTAATGCTTGTAGAAATGTGTTATTGATCTAAGGATGGATTAAAATTATTTTATTTTTACTTTTTATCACTTCCATGTCATTATTGTATCATTTGATTGGCATTTGAGGCAGAGGAATTTAATCTAGTATTGTATGTTCCTAGACTATTTGTACAATTAGCATTTGATTAGATTTGAAGTCTCCATGAATCAATAGGTTCCCCTACTTTATGTAACCTCTAAGAATTGTGGGAGGAACCTAAAAATGTATATTATGTCCTTGTATAGGTTTTAATGCAGGGATGTGCAGGGTTATTGTGGAAGAGACTACAAATGGAGGCAAGTTGTTGATTGAGGGTGCACTGAATAGCACCAGCTATTGTTGTGAGCGTATAATTTGAAGGAGGGGTATATTTTATGGTGGGTCTTGTGTGGTAGGATCCATGTGGAGGTTTTATGTCCCTTGGAAGGATCTATAGAGGTTTGTAAGAGTCCATTTGATAAAGTCCTAGCCTAATGACCCTAGGAGTGAGGGTTTGATACCTAGAATTATAAGCAAGTGTTGGTACCCTAAAAACTTGAAAATGTGTTTTTTCTAAACCTAATCTAATACTTTTTCATGGTTTGGTATCAAGTTATAAAGTTATTGTGTGAGTTTATTTGTAAATGAGTACTAATTAGGCCTATTTGGTTGATGTAGGGATAAGGGATCTAGTAGTTGGTCCAAAGTAACCTATTCTAGTTTTGAGGTATGTCCTATAGAATTTAATGGGGTATCCAAAACTATTAATATATTTCCCATTTGTTTGGGAAAGAGTGGAGTTAAGGGTAGGTAACTAGTTTGACAGGGCTACAAGGGTATTGGGCTCTTAGAGTGGAGTTTTGAAGAAATTCTATTGACCAGACTTTGGGATCTAGTTTAACATGCTTAATAGGATTTTTTATGATGTTCTAAGGTTCTAGAATAAGTTTGGAAGCCTTTCTACAAGATTTGTCAAGTTGGAGGTACTAGGTGCATGGGAATGGCCTAGGAAGTGAATCCTTGGATGGAGATTTGATGTAGGAAGTTGTATCTCAAATTATTGTTGATGAGTTATCCTATTTATTAGGATATTGGACTAGGGTAGAGCACACCCCTATGCATCAAAAATAGAATTCCTTATTTAAAATATTTACATTATTTTCTTTTTGATTTCATGACAACTAATTTTGCAAACAACAATATTTCAAGAATAACAACTTTCATAAATTTCTTTTTGTTTATTTTCTCATAGAAAACAATCTTTTTATTTTCAAATGAAAATAAACTTTTATGAAATATTTTCTTTATAATAATACAATCTCTTTCCAAATGAAAATACAACTTTACAATATATGATCTTCAATGAGAACCCTCAGGTAACAATAGAAAACAAGTTTAAAATCTTCACTTATTTTCATCTTTTTTTTTCTTCCATATGCATACACCTATAATAAGAATTTACATTTGACCATGAAGGCTCAGCTCCCAACCTAGGCCTCTAAGAGACCACCCCCAAGCTTGGGGAACCAAGGGTAGATGGGTTACATACAACCAAAACTAGATACAAAAATAAAACATTAAAAATAGTGAACTCCCATCCATAGCTTCACAATAGGTCTCCAAATGACCCAAAACATGGGGTGTTGGTGGACCAAGTACCCAAGAGGAGAAAGCCAAGAAAATCAAGTAAACACAATGTCTTCTCAAGGCTTCAAAAATAATTTCACAAGTTCATTTTCATAACAACAACCCTTATTACCCCCACAACATCAAGACAAAATACTCACCTTGTGGCCCCAAATGCTCAAATCAAAACATGGCATCATGGATCCCATACTCCATGTTTTATCCCTCTCCTCCATGGGGAGAGAGTCTACACTCAAGTGTTGTCCAAAAATTCTCTTCACCCCCAAGGCTACTCTTCCCTCCCAAGGGTGAGTTTTCCTTGAGAATCCCATTTAAATAATTAAAACACAAAGAAAGCCTCACAATACAACAAGGAGAAACATTTATGAAAATTACATTGCAAAACTCATACAAGCTTACGCTAAAACTCATCCACATTCATTCATTTTCAACATGTAACAGCAATAAGAATAGGAGTGCTTCAACCAACCTAAGTCCAAGCTTATGGAAATGAAGTTTGAAGAAGAGATTCCCTTTTTGTCCAAGTCCTTTCTCCAAGGTCTTCACTAATAGTAGTAGTCTCTAAAGATAGAGAGTGGGTGATCAAAATCCAATGTTTCTCCAAAGTCCCTCTAAAAGGCTTCCTACCAACCTCCCAACAAACTTTCATAAAGAGGGTATGGCTCAAGAAAGTAATTTTCCCCAATCTTATCTCCCCTCATAAATGAGATGGAGGGAAAAAATGAGGAAAAATGGATGGGCTTGTCCTCTTTTCCCAAACCCAAAATTAGCCACTTGACTTGAGAGGCATTTTAGATGGTTCATAAATGAGTTATGGGATCTAAATTGACCAAAATATAACCCCAACTGATAGTATAGCAAGTGGGATAGTTAAAATTAACCCAAACTACACCTTAGTGTCTCATTTAACCCTCTACAAATCCCCTTGAAGTTTTCCTACGGGTTCAACAAGATTTGACCCAATTTATGGCTTCCTAACCAAGGGGTTTACATAGGAACACTATAAGTTAACGTTAGGGTAAGTGTCACACTCCATCCTACTCACAAAGTCTTGTCATGCCAACACAACACAAATTACAAGTGTCAAGTGACACTACAAAATTACACATCACATACACACATGGAAAGGCCATTAGGATGATCTTATATTTATAATTTATAATCAATAAAATCATACAAAACCATAGTTACAAAATAAAATACATAACAATGAGGTTTTGTCTCTTCATTAGACACAACCTTGGGTTTCATTGATTTCACAATAGTCTAACCTTGGTTCCACAATTTATTCCCATGGTCAAATTTCCTACACAACTAAATCCAAATATCAATAGTCCAAAAAACCATACATAAAAATAATATAAATAATTGATAACATTTTTCCTTCACAATTACATTCACATAATCCACCATTAATCAAAACAATATTTTTGATACAACTTCTACATGAAACACGTTTACTCATAAAAGCATGTGCAAAATCAAATCATCATATAATTTCACATGTCAATATAGTCTAACCATGAAACCTATAATTTAATTGCATCATAGTAATCATCTAAACCAATTCATAATAATGCACCATCATAATATAACATAAATTCCTCATCATAGAAATTATAAGTACTAATTCTATCCTAATATAAAGTCCATCAAATCCATTGATAGGAAATATATGTTAGATATGTCTAAATATATCCTCAACAAGGGTGTGAAAAAATAACATAAGAAAAAAGTATCACAACTAAATATGATCCAATCCCTATCATGTAGAGTAATCATCCATAATTAATCAAAATAGAGTATTAAATACTATGTCCAACATAAAATAAAAGTAATGCTATGTCAGGTTGGGGTAGGGTCTCACAGAATCACATACTCCAATTCCATCACAAACTTATCATACACAAGATTCATCAGACAAACATATATCATCTCACTATCAACCAACACAACACCAAGTGGACATCAATGATAACATAATAACTGATCTCATTTTCATCAAACCTATACCATTACTCAATAATCTCTTCAATATCTCTCCATCAATTATGCCAATATGATAGCCCTTGTGGGTAGACTAGAAATTTTTCATTATTGGATGCATTTATAGGTGGAGATAGCGTGGAGGAAGAAATGGTGGTAGATATGGAGATTGATTTTGGGAATTTTATAGATATAAGTATATTATTTTGATTTTATTTTGGAATGGTGTCTTGACATAAATCCAACTCCTAATTAGTTGAATTATTAGGACATTCTTTATTAGTAAAAACACAATCCTGATCTAGACTTCTGATAGTGATGGTATTATTTGTCAAATTAGGGTTTTCTTTCATATATGCAAGGTTAGCCTTATTATCTTATCCAGATATGGAGGAATTTTATTTTTCATGATCCATCAATGGATTTTGGAAGATCTCATGGTCTTGGTTTGTCGTGGAAAATTTTATGACAACTTTGATTTCACCACAATCGATGAAATCTTGGATAATGTGCTTCAGTTGCATACAAACTCTTGTTTTTTATCCATTAGTTCTATGATAGTTATAGTAACCATGTTTTAATCCAACCATGTTTATGTACGAGGAACTTTATAGTGTCTTACCTCAGGTAAAGTGAGTGAATGTGATTGTATCAGTTTCTTTAGGATCATCTCCAGAGGTTCTATGAGAGGCCTAAAATATCATCATGGAGTGGGAATCCTTCTTACATAACTTTGTTGTTGGTTAAGGGCATTGGTATATTTAGGAATTTTCCTAGGAGAAGTGTTGTTAACATTGTGATTATTTTATGTTGGTTGGGTATGTTGGACTAGAGTTGTACCTGCACATGTAGCACTAGTTGTGCCATATTTGCATCCATAATGCCATTGTTTGTTACATTCTTTTTTTTAGACCATTATTTAGTTCTATCATAATGTGTTGGAGTACTAGTCTATTTCTTGATGATTTCCTTCAAGGTTAGCGATCTCTTTTCTTTCAGCCCTTGTTCAACTAGTTCGTTAAAGGTCCCAATATGCTAGGAGTTAAGTTCACACATTAGGTCTCGCTGACAGTTTTCAATGAATGTGTGGATATTTTATTTAGTTGGTACATGTAAGGATTCCTTAGAGGAAAAATTTATCCAATGTTGTAGGAAAGAGACAAATCTCTCTCCCTTATTTTTCTTGGTGGTGCAAAGATCCATCAATGTTATTTCCATGACAATGTTGTGCGAATAGTGTGATATGAATTTTTCTACTAGTTCATTCCATGTCTTTATCTTAGGAGGGAATATAGAGAACCAATATGTGTCTATACCACTAAGAATATGTGGAAAGGGTCTCATAATATATGTATCATCATGAGAGACTTCCATGAAAGCTATGAAAAAATCCCTTATGTGATTGTGGGGATCACCCTTTTTCTTATACCTATTGAACTTGGGCATGACAAATTCAGCTAGAAAAGGTGGCATATGTATTTTTATATCAAAATGATAAAGACTAGTGTATGTTGTGGTGTAAGAACTTTTAGAAGCATCTGTTTGCATCTTTATGAACTACTACTAAAGGGTTTGTAACTATTGATCAAGTAGATCAATGGTTGTTGGTGTAGCAGGCGGTGTGTTAGGGTCAACAAAAGGGGATCCACTATTTCAGGATGTTGTAGGTATATATGGTGTTGGAACATGTTGATAAACTGGGGTATATTGAGGTACTAGGATGTACTAAGATGTTGGATTATGCTAAGGTGTCAGGATATAATGAGATGTTAGATTTGGAATGTACTGAGATGTGGGGTTTTGTTGAGGTATTGGTATGTGTTGGGGTGTTGGATTATGCTAATGTAACTAGTATACAGTGGGGTGCCAGATTATGCTAAGGTACTGGTATATGTTGGGGTGAATGATTATGTTGAGGTACTGGTATATGCTAGGGTGCTAGATTATGCTAAGGTACTACTGTAAGATGGAAAGTGTTAGGCCCACGTTCCATCATTTTTTGGAGGAAACTAGCAAACATTACTGAGTAATCTAGATTAGTTGGAGTTCCACTTGACTAATTTGGGGTTGTCTTGAATTGGAAGGGACACCTATTGGGGCACCACTAGGAGGCTTTGTTTGAGGTTCTCCTAGTAGGGGTAGCCCCTTCTTTGGTGGGGGAATTGTGCTAGAGGAACTTGCTACCATCATTTGTAAAGTTCTTACTAGATGAGTCAAGGACAATATAAATGGTGTTGTTGTGGCATTGAGTGTAGTAGATACAGATGAAAAATAGGAAAATAAGGGATTGGTGTACTAGATTGATAAGGTACTAGAGGATTTGATGACTTGGGAGGCATTTTGCATGGAACTGGTAGATGGGAAGACTGAACTAAGTGGTAGGGGTGTCGTACATGTATATCTTCCACTATGGAAGATGTGTTGAACCCAACTAGTAATTTAGAACCTTTTTATGCAAGCATAGGAAAGTATTTGTTTAGGTCAGATTCTAGCATGGATTCCAAAATTTATTTTAATTTCTCTTCAGCTAGGACTTCATCAAATTCTTCTTTCATGCATCTAGCTCTGATTTCTTCAGGGGAGAGTTCATGCACTCACAAAGTATAATCTTATGTTTTCTCATGGCACAAATATGTTTGAGGATTGTTATAGTCTAGTACCAAGGTTCTTGGTGCAAATTTAATTTCCTGATGGGGATCATGGTCAGGGATTCAATTGTACTCCATTGTGTCCTTACTCTACTTAGATTGAGTGTTTGGTATAT